>CM059789.1:69740879-69808379 GCA_030435695.1 Brachymystax lenok tsinlingensis
GTCCTTACACCCCAGGTAGTACCTAACCCTAACCTTCCATGCTGATGGTCCCTACACCCCAGGTAGTACCTAACCCTAACCTTCCATGCTGATGGTCCCTACACCCCAGGTAGTACCTAACCCTAACCTTCCTTGCTGATGGTCCTTACACCCCAGGTAGTACCTAACCCTAACCTTCCATGCTGATGGTCCTTACACCCCAGGTGGTACCTAACCCTAACCTTCCATGCTGATGGTCCCTACACCCCAGGTAGTACCTAACCCTAACCTTCCATGCTGATGGTCCCTACACCCCAGGTAGTACCTAACCCTAACCTTCCATGCTGATGGTCCCTACACCCCAGGTAGTACCTAACCCTAACCTTCCATGCTGATGGTCCCTACACCCCAGGTAGTACCTAACCCTAACCTTCCATGCTGATGGTCCCTACACCCCAGGTAGTACCTAACCCTAACCTTCCATGCTGATGGTCCCTACACCCCAGGTAGTACCTAACCCTAACCTTCCATGCTGATGGTCCCTACACCCCAGGTAGTACCTTACCCTAACCCCACTCAAGGATCAGATCAGCAGGCCTTTTTCAGGTCACGTTCTGGCTCAGCTCTGGGAGATGCCCTGCTCTCGCACTGCAGGAGATCCAGCCACGAATCCAACACACATACACACACACACACACACACACACACACACACACACACACACACACACACACACACACACACACACACACACACACACACACACACACACACACACACACCACCCACTGCAGGAGTTTCAGGCCAATTACCAGCCACCACAGGATCTGGAGCAGTCATCTCCCATTCAGACGTCTTGCTCTAGCTACACGCACGTCCCCTATGATCCAGGAGACAAACAACAAAATAGCTTCCTGTTAGTCGAGAGAGAAAAGAGTTTTGAAATATTTAACACAGAACGGTCTCTCTGGAACGAGGTGGTTTGTTGTGTTTTTTTTGGTAATATTTGTAAACTTCAGAGGAACATCGGTCTTCCATTACACGATGAGAGGCTGGAGTCAACATAGATTCACAGCGACTGGTGAAGAGTTTTACATTTCTGTAGAAAATGAGGACATTTCTCTCTGGCGTCCACAGGGGTTAGAGCTCTGTACTTTAAATCTATAATTCACAAGGAAACATCACCGTTCTTTCTTTGAACACCGGCTCCTTGTTGTTAGTAGATGGCATTACGTAAAAAATAGTGTTTTTCCAACTCTGTACTCTTCTGCAGATAACAGACGTTAGAAACAGTATAGTTTTATTTTGAGATAATCAATTCCCAGTAGTTAACAACCTGAAAGAGTTAAATTACCCCAATAACATTTACATCCTGAAAGTGTTTTGACTCCAGAACAACATTTACATCCTGAAAGTGTTTTGACTACAGAACAACATTTACAACCTGAAAGTGTTTTGACTCCAGAACAACATTTACAACCTGAAAGTGTTTTGACTACAGAACAACATTTACATCCTGAAAGTGTTTCGACTACAGAACAACATTTACATCCTGAAAGTGTTTTGACTCCAGAACAACATTTGCATCCTGAAAGTGTTTTGACTACAGAACAACATTTACATCCTGAAAGTGTTTTGACTCCAGAACAACATTTACAACCTGAAAGTGTTTTGACTCCAGAACATCATTTACATCCTGAAAGTGTTTTGACTACAGAACAACATTTACATCCTGAAAGTGTTTTGACTCCAGAACAACATTTACAACCTGAAAGTGTTTTGACTCCAGAACAACATTTACATCCTGAAAGTGTTTTGACTACAGAACAACATTTACAACCTGAAAGTGTTTTGACTACAGAACAACATTTACATCCTGAAAGTGTTTTGACTACAGAACAACATTTACAACCTGAAAGTGTTTTGACTCCAGAACAACATTTACAACCTGAAAGTGTTTTGACTACAGAACAACATTTACATCCTGAAAGTGTTTTGACTACAGAACAACATTTACATCCTGAAAGTGTTTTGACTACAGAACAACAGGGAATAAATGATGAAGGACCCTTCCCATGGCTGTGATTCTATCAGGAAATAAATGATGAAGTACAACTCTGGAGAGATGAGAGTTGCAGGCTCATATCTATCAGAGCAGAGAGTGGGGGCATAGAAAGATAATCTCAATCGGGTTCTATGAGAGATACAGGCACACTTCTCTCTCTCACCACAGCAACTGCCAACGATTTGGTCTCTTGGCTACAATGAGGTGCCGGATCCTGTTCCGACAGGATCAAACTAAATACAGGATCAAGAGAGCGAGAGAGAGAGAGTGGGTGAGATAGAAGGAGAGTGAGAGAGAGTGGGTGGGTGGGTGGGTGAGAGAGAGAGAGAGAGAGAGAGATAGAGACAGAGACAGAGAGAGAGAGAGAGAGAGAGAGAGAGTATGTGTGTTGGTTGTGTGTAGGGTTGTCTCAGGGGTGTTTAAGGGGGCTGATCATTTCCCTGTTTACCAACTGGAAAATAGCCAATTAAAATCCACTTCAGCTAACAGGCTGCCTGGGACTGTGTTAACGGCTGCTCTGCCTTCTTCTCCTCAGGTTAGCCATTTCCTGCAGTCAAATGACCTTGTGGCCTCCCGATATCAGAATTAATAAACATTACTTAAAAACAAACTCCCAAAATACTGTATTTCTATGTCAAGCAGTTTTGTTATATTTCAGTCTTCTGTGACGTAAATAAAGTGTAATATTGGAATGCAAACTGAACATTGAATACATGTCAACTCTGACGTTGTGCAGGTGTCGGCTTTCATTAAGCCAATAACCATGTGTCTGAGGTGGATACTTTTCTTTCAAAGTAGATTTGTTTAAGACTACCCAAAGAAACACTCTGTGTGATGCTGAAATAGCCCACTGCAGTAAAAGGTTAAAAAGCAACACTGGCGACCCCCTCGCCTCCTGCCATAGCAGTAGATCCCCATGCAGTAGATCCCCATGCAGTAGATAGTGGCTCTGCCCCCTCCTGCCATAGCAGTAGATCCCCATGCAGTAGATCCCCATGCAGTAGATAGTGGCTCTGCCCCCTCCTGCCATAGCAGTAGATCCCCATGCAGTAGATCCCCATGCAGTAGATAGTGGCTCTGCCCCCCCCTGCCATAGCAGTAGATCCCCATGCAGTAGATCCCCATGCAGTAGATAGTGGCTCTGCCCCCTCCTGCCATAGCAGTAGATCCCCATGCAGTAGATCCCCATGCAGTAGATAGTGGCTCTGCCCCCCTCCTGCCATAGCAGTAGATCCCCATGCAGTAGATCCCCATGCAGTAGATAGTGGCTCTGCCCCCCGCCATAGCAGTAGATCCCCATGCAGTAGATCCCCATGCAGTAGATAGTGGCTCTGCCCCCTCGCCTCCTGCCATAGCAGTAGATCCCCATGCAGTAGATCCCCATGCAGTAGATAGTGGCTCTGCCCCCTCCTGCCATAGCAGTAGATCCCCATGCAGTAGATCCCCATGCAGTAGATAGTGGCTCTGCCCCCTCCTGCCATAGCAGTAGATCCCCATGCAGTAGATCCCCATGCAGTGGTTGTAGGAAGTGTATTCTAACTAGACTGTACAGTCGTGGCCATTACGTTTTGAAAATGACACAAATATACATTTTCACAAAGTCTGCTGCCTCAGTTTGTATGATGGTAATTTCCATATACTCCAGAATGTCATGAAGAGTGATCAGATGAATTGCAATTAATTGCAAAGACCGTCTTTTCCATGCAAATGAACTGAGTTCCAAAAGGACATTTCCACTGCATTTCAGCCCTCCCACAAAAGGACCAGCTGACATCATGTCAGTGATTCTCTTGTTAACACAGGTGTGAGTGTTGACGAGGACAAGGCTGGAGATCACTCTGTCATACTGATTGAGTTCGAATAACAGACTGGAAGCTTCAAAAGGAGGGTGGTGCTTGGAATCATTTCTCTTCCTCTGTCAGACATGGTTACCTGCAAGGAAACACGTGCCGTCATCATTGCTTTGCATAAAAAGGGCTTCACAGGCAAGGGTATTGCTGCCAGTAAGATTGCACCTAAATCAACCATTTATCGGATCATCAAGAACTTCAAGGAGAGGGGTTCAATTGTTGTGAAGAAGGCTTCAGGGCGCCCAAGAAAGTCCAGCAAGCGCCAGGACTGTCTCCTAAAGTTGATTCGGGGCACCACCAGTACAGAGCTTGCTCAGGAATGGCAGCAGGCAGGTGTGAGTGCATCTGCACACACAGTGAGGCGAAGACTTTTAGAGGATGGCCTGGTGTCAAGAAGGGCAGAAAAGAAGCCACTTCTCTCCAGGAAAAACATCAGGGACAGACTGGTATTCTGCAAAAGGTACAGGGATTGGACTGCTGAGGACTGGGGTAAAGTCATTTTCTCTGTTGAATCCCCTTTCCGATTGTTTGGGGCATCCGGAAAAAAGCTTGTCCGGAGACGACAAGGTGAGCGCTACCATCAGTCCTGTGTCATGCCAACAGTAAAGCATCCTGAAACCATTCATGTGTGGGATTGCTTCTCATCAAATGGAGTGGGCTCACTCACAACTTTGCCTAAGAAGAGCCATGAATAAAGAATGGTACCAACACATCCTCCCAGAGCAACTTCTCCCAACCATCCAGGAACAGTTTGGTGACGAACAATGCCTTTTCCAGCATGATGGAGCACCTTGCCATAAGGCAAAAGTGATAACTAAGTGGCTCGGGGAACAAAACATTGATATTTTGGGTCCATGGCAAGGAAACTCCCCAGACCTTGTGGTCAATCCTCAAGAGGCGGGTGGACAAACAAAAACCAACAAATTCTGACAAACTCCAAGCATTGATTATGCAAGAATGGGCTGCCATCAATCAGGATGTGGCCCAGAAGTTAATTGACAGCATGCCAGGGCGGATTGCAGAGGTCTTGAAAAAGAAGGGTCAACACTGCAAATATTGACTCTTTGCATCAACTTCATGTAATTGTCAATAAAAGCCTTTGACACTTATGAAATGCTTGTAATTATACTTCCGTATTCCATAGTAACATCTGACAAAAATATCTAAAGACACTGAAGCAGCAAACTTTGTGGAAATTAATATTTGTGTCATTCTCAAAACTTTTGGCCACGACTGTACATAGTTAGAGGTATGTGTCAATACACGCCAACCTCCCTGTCACGTGAATCTATAAGGTGAACGTGCATCTTTTAAGACACTATCCTTCTCTTATTAAATATATTCTGCTTCAGAGACTACTGTAATCAGTATAGAGATATTCACCTTCAGAGACTACTGTAATCAGCATAGAGATATTCACCTTCAGAAACTACTGTAATCAGTATAGAGATATTCACCTTCAGAAACTACTGTAATCAGTTTAGAGATATTCACCTTCAGAAACTACTGTAATCAGTATAGAGATATTCAGCTTCAGAAACTACTGTAATCAGCATAGAGATATTCACCTTCAGAGACTACTGTAATCAGTATAGAGATATTCACCTTCAGAGACTACTGTAATCAGTATAGGGATTTTCACCTTCAGAGACTACTGTAATCAGCATAGAGATATTCACCTTCAGAGACTACTGTAATCAGCATAGAGATATTCAGCTTCAGAAACTACTGTAATCAGCATAGAGATATTCACCTTCAGAAACTACTGTAATCAGCATAGAGATATTCACCTTCAGAGACTACTGTAATCAGTATAGGGATTTTCACCTTCAGAGACTACTGTAATCAGTATAGGGATTTTCACCTTCAGAGACTACTGTAATCAGTATAGAGATATTCACCTTCAGAGACTACTGTAATCAGTATAGGGATTTTCACCTTCAGAGACTACTGTAATCAGTATAGAGATATTCACCTTCAGAGACTACTGTAATCAGTATAGAGATATTCACCTTCAGAGACTACTTTAAGAAGTGTAGAGATTACAGTTGAAACTAAAACATTGTTTCATGAGTCGTTTTTTTTTAATTCCCACTTATTCCAGTAGATCTCCCGAAGGTAGAGACAGGAGGTGCATGGGCCATGGTAATTAGAGATGTCAATCATAGCTGACTTCCTCCTCAAGATCTGTTTTTCCTTTCTGACTCATCAAGGCTACGGCTAAAACAATAACAGTCTCTTGATGTAAATATCTGAAGATGTTCATATCTGTCAGGGGTTTTTCATCTCTCGTTGTTTGCGTATTATTAATGTATCAAACTCTCAGCTCATTAATTTAATCTTTTGTTTCCACAACATTTCTACGTTTTGACATTTAGGGGGTTCATTTCTCCTGACTGGGTACCAGTTTATTTCAGCTAACATTCCACTCCATGAAGTCCGTGTCATATGCTTTGGCAAATGAAAGGAGCGGGCAAGGAGTGGAATCCAATAGCTGAAAAAGAGATGGCAACCAGGCTATAATTTCTCAGGAAGACAAGGAGATAATTGTCCTGTTGTTAAGCAGAGATGTCTGTGTGCTGTAACTATGAGACGTTATACAGTGCAGTAAGAGTTGATGCTCTTGGTCCTTCCTGCTGGTTTGGGGGTTGTGTACTATCTTCTTTATCTGATCTCATATATTATAGTGACAGACATTAGATGGACTAGTCTGGGTTCTTGCTGTTCTCTCTATAGTGTAACTAGCTGTTGAACCTGACTAAGAGGTCAGTAAACTACTGTCTCAGTCAGTCTGTTGTCCTAGCCACTAGCTGATGAACCTGACTAGGAGGTCAGTAAACTACTGTCTCAGTCAGTCTGTTGTCCTAGCCACTAGCTGATGAACCTGACCAGGAGGTCAGTAAACTACTGTCTCAGTCAGACTGTTGTCCTATCCACTAGCTGATGAACCTGACTAGGGGTCAGTAAACTACTGTCTCAGTCAGACTGTTGTCCTAGCCACTAGATGATGAACCTGACTAGGGGGTCAGTAAACTACTGTCTCAGTCAGACTATTGTCCTAGCCACTAGATGATGAACCTGACCAGGAGGTCAGTAAACTACTGTCTCAGTCAGACTGTTGTCCTAGCCACTAGCTGTTGAACCTGACTAGGAGGTCAGTAAACTACTGTCTCAGTCAGACTGTTGTCCTAGCCACTAGATGATGAACCTGACCAGGAGGTCAGTAAACTACTGTCTCAGTCTGACTGTTGTCCTAGCCACTAGATGATGAACCTGACTAGGAGGTCAGTAAACTACTGTCTCAGTCAGACTGTTGTCCTAGCCACTAGATGATGAACCTGACTAGGAGGTCAGTAAACTACTGTCTCAGTCTGACTGTTGTCCTAGCCACTAGATGATGAACCTGACTAGGAGGGTCTGTAAACTGTTAGTCAGTCTGTTGTCCTAGCCACTAGCTGTTGAACCTGATCAGGAGGTCTGTAAACTGTTAGTCAGTCTGTTGTCCTAGCCACCATAGGGAGAAAAGCTGTCATATCAAGACTATAATACAGACGGGACTCCATGTACCCTATGTGACAAATGGCCATGTTTTAAATGGTCTGGCTCTCTGTGTGAGTTAAACATTTCTGTGAGTTCTACAGAGATAAGGCTTGAAAAAAATGAAACGGTGAGAAATCTGCGATGAAAAAAATAAAAGACAAGAAGTGCCAACTCAGGTCTCTGTCGGAGCCAAGCGGTTGATTGTCCCACCGAGACCTTCTCTGTTCATCTGCCGCCAGACTCGTTCTGAATAGCTGCCAGTTACCCGACCAACAATGGGTTTTATAACAGCGCGATAACGACCCGTTCGTCTGTTGAAGAGCCAACCAGCTCTCAGGAGTTAATTGGATTTTAAAAAAGCAATATAAAATGGTCCTTGGTAATAATCTGTCCTTCTCATCTCTTCAGACAAAGCCGCTAATTGTTTCAGGCTGAACGTGAGAAGTTCCTGTCACGTCACCTCGAGTCTGTGTCATAATATTCAGTGTTACTGTAGCAGGGAATAATACAACGGGATTGTCATACTCTAACTATATATGTGTTGTAATTCGTTTTGCAGACAGGCACTCAGAGCGATGCTAGCCGTAGAACATTCATTTATAGAGACGTATTCCGGATTAAAGGACACATTCAGACTTCAACTACTGGAACGACAGACAAAAGTTAGTCCTTAGTTTATAATGACAGATGAAGACATGTTACTGTGTAGTATAATACTGAACCACGTTACTGCGTAGTATAATACTGAACCATGTTACTGTGTAGTATAATACTGAACCATGTTACTGTGTAGTATAATACTGAACCATGTTACTGTGTAGTATAATACTGAACCATGTTACTGTGTAGTATGATACTCAACCATGTTACTGTGTAGTATAATACCGAACCACGTTACTGTGTAGTATAATACTGAACCATGTTACTGTGTAGTATAATACTGAACCACGTTACTGTGTAGTATGATACTCAACCATGTTACTGTGTAGTATAATACCGAACCACGTTACTGTGTAGTATAATACTGAACCATGTTACTGTGTAGTATAATACTGAACCATGTTACTGTGTAGTATAATACTGAACCACGTTACTGTGTAGTATAATACTGAACCATGTTACTGCGTAGTATAATACTCAACCATGTTACTGTGTAGTATAATACCGAACCACGTTACTGTGTAGTATAATACTGAACCATGTTACTGTGTAGTATAATACTGAACCATGTTACTGTGTAGTATAATACTGAACCATGTTACTGTGTAGTATAATATTGAACCACATTACTGTGTAGTATAATACTGAACCATGTTACTGTGTAGTATAATACTGAACCATGTTACTGTGTAGTATAATACTGAACCATGTTACTGTGTAGTATAATACTGAACCATGTTACTGTGTAGTATAATATTGAACCACGTTACTGTATAGTATAATACTGAACCATTTTACTGTGTAGTATAAAATTGAACCATGATACTGTGTAGTATAATGTTGAACCACGTTACTGTGTAGTATAATACTGAACCATGTTACTGTGTAGTATAATACTGAACCATGTTACTGTGTAGTATAATACTGAACCATGTTACTGTGTAGTATAATACTGAACCATGTTACTGTGTAGTATAATACTGAACCACGTTACTGTGTAGTATAATACTGAACCATGTTACTGTGTAGTATAATACTGAACCATGTTACTGCGTAGTATAATACTCAACCATGTTACTGTGTAGTATAATACCGAACCACGTTACTGTGTAGTATAATACTGAACCATGTTACTGTGTAGTATAATACTGAACCATGTTACTGTGTAGTATAATACTGAACCATGTTACTGTGTAGTATAATATTGAACCACGTTACTGTGTAGTATAATACTGAACCATGTTACCGTGTAGTATAATACTGAACCATGTTACTGTGTAGTATAATATTGAACCATGTTACTGTGTAGTACTGTGTAGTAACAAAATAATACATTAGATCTAACTCCTGTCCTGTTCTAACAGTACTCAGTCCCAGAGCTATAAATACTGTAGGGTAGGTGGGGTCCTGTTCTAACAGTACTCAGTCCCAGAGCTATAAATACTGTAGGGTAGGTGGGGTCCTGTTCTATCAGTACTCAGTCCCAGAGCTATAAATACTGTAGGGTAGGTGGTGGTCCTGTTCTATCAGTACTCAGTCCCAGAGCTATAAATACTGTAGGGTAGGTGGTGGTCCTGTTCTAACAGTACTCAGTCCCAGAGCTATAAATACTGTAGGGTAGGTGGTGGTCCTGTTCTAACAGTACTCAGTCCCAGAGCTATAAATACTGTAGGGTAGGTGGTGGTCCTGTTCTATCAGTACTCAGTCCCAGAGCTATAAATACTGTAGGGTAGGTGGGGTCCTGTTCTATCAGTACTCAGTCCCAGAGCTATAAATACTGTAGGGTAGGTGGGGTCCTGTTCTAACAGTACTCAGTCCCAGAGCTATAAATACTGTAGGGTAGGTGAGGTCCTGTTCTAACAGTACTCAGTCCCAGAGCTATAAATACTGTAGGGTAGGTGGTATTCCTGTTCTATCAGTACTCAGTCCCAGAGCTATAAATACTGTAGGGTAGGTGGTGGTCCTGTTCTATCAGTACTCAGTCCCAGAGCTATAAATACTGTAGGGTAGGTGGGGGTCCTGTTCTAACAGTACTCAGTCCCAGAGCTATAAATACTGTAGGGTAGGTGGGGGTCCTGTTCTATCAGTACTCAGTCCCAGAGCTATAAATACTGTAGGGTAGGTGGGGTCCTGTTCTAACAGTACTCAGTCCCAGAGCTATAAATACTGTAGGGTAGGTGGGGGTCCTGTTCTAACAGTACTCAGTCCCAGAGCTATAAATACTGTAGGGTAGGTGGGGTCCTGTTCTATCAGTACTCAGTCCCAGAGCTATAAATACTGTAGGGTAGGTGGTGGTCCTTTTCTAACAGTACTCAATCCCAGAGCTATAAATACTGTAGGGTAGGTGGTGGTCCTGTTCTAACAGTACTCAGTCCCAGAGCTATAAATACTGAAGGGTAGGTGGTATTCCTGTTCTATCAGTACTCAGTCCCAGAGCTATAAATACTGTAGGGTAGGTGGGTGGTCCTGTTCTAACAGTACTCAGTCCCAGAGCTATAAATACTGTAGGGTAGGTGGGGGTCCTGTTCTAACAGTACTCAGTCCCAGAGCTATAAATACTGTAGGGTAGGTGGTATTCCTGTTCTATCAGTACTCAGTCCCAGAGCTATAAATACTGTAGGGTAGGTGGGGGTCCTGTTCTAACAGTACTCAGTCCCAGAGCTATAAATACTGTAGGGTAGGTGGGGTCCTGTTCTAACAGTACTCAGTCCCAGAGCTATAAATACTGTAGGGTAGGTGGGGGTCCTGTTCTAACAGTACTCAGTCCCAGAGCTATAAATACTGTAGGGTAGGTGGGGTCCTGTTCTATCAGTACTCAGTCCCAGAGCTATAAATACTGTAGGGTAGGTGGTATTCCTGTTCTATCAGTACTCAGTCCCAGAGCTATAAATACTGTAGGGTAGGTGGGGGTCCTGTTCTAACAGTACTCAGTCCCAGAGCTATAAATACTGTAGGGTAGGTGGGGTTACTGTTCTAACTACAGTAGACTGACTGACTGACTGATTGGGTTCCTGACTGACTGGGTTACTGACTGACTGACTGACTGACTGTCTGACTGGGTTACTGACTGACTGTCTGACTGGGTTACTGACTGACTGACTGACTGGGTTACTGACTGACTGTCTGACTGGGTTACTGACTGACTGTCTGACTGACTGGGTTACTGACTGACTGTCTGACTGACTGGGTTACTGACTGACTGTCTGACTGGGTTACTGACTGACTGACTGACTGACTGACTGACTGACTGACTGTCTGACTGGGTTACTGACTGTCTGTCTTACTGGGTTACTGACTGACTGTCTGACTGGGGTACTGACTGACTGACTGTCTGACTGGGTTACTGACTGACTGTCTGACTGGGTTACTGACTGACTGACTGTCTGACTGGGTTACTGACTGACTGACTGTCTGACTGGATTACTGACTGACTGTCTGATTGGGTTACTGACTGACTGTCTGACTGGGTTACTGACTGACTGACTGACTGACTGACTGGGTTACTGACTGACTGTCTGACTGGGTTACTGACTGACTGTCTGACTGACTGGGTTACTGACTGACTGTCTGACTGACTGGGTTACTGACTGACTGTCTGACTAGGTTACTGACTGACTGACTGGGTTACTGACTGACTGTCTGACTGGGTTACTGACTGACTGTCTTACTGGGTTACTGACTGACTGTCTGACTGGGTTACTGACTGACTGACTGTCTGACTGGGTTACTGACTGACTGTCTGACTGGGTTACTGACTGACTGTCTGACTGGGTTACTGACTGACTGTCTGACTGGGTTACTGACTGACTGTCTGACTGGGTTACTGACTGACTGTCTGACTGACTGGGTTACTGACTGACTGTCTGACTGACTGGGTTACTGACTGACTGTCTGACTGGGTTACTGACTGACTGACTGACTGGGTTACTGACTGACTGTCTGACTGGGTTACTGACTGACTGTCTTACTGGGTTACTGACTGACTGTCTGACTGGGTTACTGACTGACTGTCTGACTGGGTTACTGACTGACTGTCTGACTGGGTTACTGACTGACTGTCTGTCCTGTTATTAATAACATTATGATAATACCAGTAGGATCAACACAGTATGATCTCTGTTCTCCAGGGGAGTCTGGCTGGAGGATCCCCCCTGACCATCAGACCAATTAAATCTGCTCTCCACCAGGTCTGACCCCTCCGCTCATGAATATTCAGGAGGTAGAACGCAAATGAAACCACCGTGCACACACAGCCATGCAAAACATACACACACACGCACACGCACACACATACACGCGTGCACACACACACACACACACACACACACACACACACACACACACACACACACACACACACACACACACACACACACACACACACACACACACAACAAAGAGGTTGAGGGAGAACAAAAGAAGGAGGGATGTAGCCTCTCCTCTCCTCTCCCTCCTCTCCTCTCCTCTCCTCTCCTCTCCTCTCCTCTCCTCTCCTCTACCCTCCTCTCCTCTCCTCTCCTCTCCTCTCCCTCCTCTCCTCTCCTCTCCTCTCCTCTCTCCTCTCCTCTACCCTCCTCTCCTCTCCTCTCCTCTCCCCTCCTCTCCTCTCCTCTCCTCTCCTCTCCTCTCCTCTACCCTCCTCTCCTCTCCTCTCCTCTCCTCTCCCCTCCTCTCCTCTCCTCTCCTCTCCTCTCCTCTACCCTCCTCTCCTCTCTCCTCTCCTCTCCCCTCCTCTCCCCTCCTTTCCTCTCCTCTCCTCTCATATCCTCTCCTCTCCCCTCCTCTCCTCTCCTCTACCCTCCTCTCCCCTCCTCTCCTCTCCTCTACCCTCCTCTCCTCTCCACTCCTCTCCTCTCCTCTCCTCTCCTCTTCTCTCTACTCCTCTCCTGGGTTCTGAAGGAGTATCAACATGCATGGCATTAGATCAGATGTTGAGTTTGAAATTATACCCTATCTCCTTTATAGAGCACTATGGGCCCTTCCTTTATAGAGCACTATGGACCCTTCCTTTGTAGAGCACTATGGGTCCTTCCTTTATAGAGCACTATGGGCCCTTCCTTTATAGAGCACTATGGGCCCTTCCTTTATAGAGCACTATGGGCCCTTCCTTTATAGAGCACTATGGGCCCTTCCTTTATAGAGCACTATGGGCCCTTCCTTTATAGAGCACTATGGACCCTTCCTTTATAGAGCACTATGGGTCCTTCCTTTATAGAGCACTATGGGTCCTTCCTTTATAGAGCACTATGGACCCTTCCTTTATAGAGCACTATGGGCCCTTCCTTTATAGAGCACTATGGGCCCTTCCTTTATAGAGCACTATGGACCCTTCCTTTATAGAGCACTATGGGCCCTTCCTTTATAGAGCACTATGGGTCCTTCCTTTATAGAGCACTATGGGCCCTTCCTTTATAGAGCACTATGGACCCTTCCTTTATAGAGCACTATGGGCTTTTCCTTTATAGAGCACTATGGGCCCTTCCTTTATAGAGCACTATGGGCCCTTCCTTTATAGAGCACTATGGACCCTTCCTTTATAGAGCACTATGGGTCCTTCCTTTATAGAGCACTATGGGCCCTTCCTTTATAGAGCACTATGGACCCTTCCTTTATAGAGCACTATGGGCCCTTCCTTTATAGAGCACTATGGGCCCTTCCTTTATAGAGCACTATGGACCCTTCCTTTATAGAGCACTATGGGTCCTTCCTTTATAGAGCACTATGGGCCCTTCCTTTATAGAGCACTATGGGTCCTTCCTTTATAGAGCACTATGGGCCCTTCCTTTATAGAGCACTATGGACCCTTCCTTTATAGAGCACTATGGGCTTTTCCTTTATAGAGCACTATGGGCCCTTCCTTTATAGAGCACTATGGGTCCTTCCTTTATAGAGCACTATGGGCCCTTCCTTTATAGAGCACTATGGGCCCTTCCTTTAAAGAGCACTATGGGCCCTTCCTTTATAGAGCACTATGGGCCCTTCCTTTTATGGGCCCTTCCTTTCTAGAGCACTATATTTCTTAAAGTCTGAAGTTTCAAAGTGGAACTTTAGAAGTCTTTTTAAAACTCAAATTGCCGTGCAGGAAAATTGTCTGCAACAAATGTGTGATCAAATGAAGATCCTGCATCCGTAGGGTGCCAACAGCAAACGACAGCAAACACCACAACACATCAGGAGTGCTATATGCTCCCTGAATAACCACCCTCAGAGCTTCTAAAACACACCCCTTTCTCTCATTTTAACACCAGACAGGAGAGTAGAGAAGAGGTGTGTGTTCCCCTGACGACGGGGTCTCTGGCCAGAATCACCAGTCTGTAGGGTGTTGAAGGAGAGGAGAGACAGGAGAGTAGAGAAGAGGATGTGTGTTCCCCTGACGACGGGGTCTCTGGCCAGAATCACCAGTCTGTAGGGTGTTGAAGGAGAGGAGAGACAGGAGAGTAGAGAAGAGGATGTGTGTTGGTATGAAGCATTCATTTATTCAATAAATTGTGGTCTGGAAGCAGCTCTCCTCCTCGGGGGCCAGAGACCCCGTCGTCAGGGGAACACCCTACAGGCTGGAGACTGGTGATACTGGCCAGAGACCCTGTCGTCAGGGGAACACCCTACAGACTGGAGACCGGTGATACTGGCCAGAGACCCTGTCGTCAGAGGAACACCCTACAGGCTGGAGACTGGTGATACTGGCCAGAGACCCTGTCGTCAGGGGAACACCCTACAGACTGGAGACTGGTGATACTGGCCAGAGACCCTGTCATCAGAGGAACACCCTACAGACAGGAGACTGGTGATACTGGCCAGAGACCCCGTCATCAGGGGAACACCCTACAGACAGTAGACTGGTGATACTGGCCAGAGACCCCGTCATCAGGGGAACACCCTACAGACAGTAGACTGGTGATACTGGCCAGAGACCCTGTCGTCAGAGGAACACCCTACAGACTGGAGACTGGTGATACTGGCCAGAGACCCCGTCGTCAGGGGAACACCCTACAGACAGGAGACTGGTGATACTGGCCAGAGACCCTGTTGTCAGAGGAACACCCTACAGACTGGAGACTGGTGATACTGGCCAGAGACCCCGTCGTCAGGGGAACACCCTACAGACAGGAGACTCATGATACTGGCCAGAGACCCTGTCGTCAGGGGAACACCCTACAGACTGGAGACTGGTGATACTGGCCAGAGACCCCGTCGTCAGGGGAACACCCTACAGACTGGAGACTGGTGATACTGGCCAGAGACCCTGTCGTCAGGGGAACACCCTACAGACAGGAGACTGGTGATACTGGCCAGAGACCCCATCATCAGGGGAACACCCTACAGACTGGAGACTGATGATACTGGCCAGAGACCCCGTCGTCAGGGGAACACCCTACAGACAGGAGACTGGTGATACTGGCCAGAGACCCTGTCGTCAGGGGAACACCCTACAGACTGGAGACTGATGATACTGGCCAGAGACCCCGTCGTCAGGGGAACACCCTACAGACTGGAGACTGGTGATACTGGCCAGAGACCCTGTCGTCAGGGGAACTCCCTACAGACTGGAGACTGGTGATACTGGCCAGAGACCCCGTCGTCAGGGGAACACCCTACAGACAGGAGACTCATGATACTGGCCAGAGACCCCGTCGTCAGGGGAACACCCTACAGACTGGAGACTGGTGATACTGGCCAGAGACCCCGTCGTCATGGGAACACCCTACAGACTGGAGACTGGTGATACTGGCCAGAGACCCCGTCGTCAGGGGAACACCCTACAGACTGGAGACTGGTGATACTGGCCAGAGACCCCGTCGTCAGGGGAACACCCTACAGACTGGAGACTGGTGATACTGGCCAGAGACCCTGTCGTCAGGGAACACCCTACAGACTGGAGACTGGTGATACTGGCCAGAGACCCGTCGTCAGGGGAACACCCTACAGACTGGAGACTGGTGATACTGGCCAGAGACCCGTCGTCAGGGGAACACCCTACAGACAGGAGACTGGTGATACTGGCCAGAGACCCCGTCGTCAGGGGAACACCCTACAGACTGGAGACTGGTGATACTGGCCAGAGACCCCGTCGTCAGGGGAACACCCTACAGACAGGAGACTGGTGATACTGGCCAGAGACCCCGTCGTCAGGGGAACACCCTACAGACAGGAGACTGGTGATACTGGCCAGAGACCCCGTCGTCAGGGGAACACCCTACAGACTGGAGACTGGTGATACTGGCCAGAGACCCCGTCGTCAGGGGAACACCCTACAGACAGGAGACTGGTGATACTGGCCAGAGACCCTGTCGTCAGGGGAACACCCTACAGACTGGAGACTGGTGATACTGGCCAGAGACCCTGTCGTCAGGGGAACACCCTACAGACAGGAAACTGGTGATACTGGCCAGAGACCCCGTCGTCAGGGGAACACCCTACAGACAGGAGACTGGTGATACTGGCCAGAGACCCCGTCGTCAGGGGAACACCCTACAGACAGGAGACTCATGATACTGGCCAGAGACCCCGTCGTCAGGGGAACACCCTACAGACAGGAGACTCATGATACTGGCCAGAGACCCCGTCGTCAGGGGAACACCCTACAGACAGGAGACTGATGATACTGGCCAGAGACCCCGTCGTCAGGGGAACACCCTACAGACAGGAGACTGATGATACTGGCCAGAGACCCCGTCGTCAGGGGAACACCCTACAGACAGGAGACTGATGATACTGGCCAGAGACCCCGTCGTCAGGGGAACACCCTACAGACTGGAGACTGGTGATACTGGCCAGAGACCCCGTCGTCATGGGAACACCCTACAGACAGGAGACTGGTGATACTGGCCAGAGACCCCGTCGTCATGGGAACACCCTACAGACTGGAGACTGGTGATACTGGCCAGAGACCCTGTCGTCAGGGGAACACCCTACAGACAGGAGATTGGTGATACTGGCCAGAGACCCTGTCGTCAGGGGAACACCCTACAGACAGGAGACTGGTGATACTGGCCAGAGACCCTGTCGTCAGGGGAACACCCTACAGACAGGAGACTCATGATACTGGCCAGAGACCCTGTCATCAGAGGAACACCCTACAGACAGGAGACTGGTGATACTGGCCAGAGACCCTGTCGTCAGGGGAACACCCTACAGACAGGTGATACTGGCCAGAGACCCTGTCGTCATGGGAACACCCTACACCCACTGCAAAATAATACAATCCTTTTTACTATATTATTACACTACAATAGCTGAGCTGTTTTTTGCTAAATATAATTGTAATTCGTAATTTCTTTATAACGATGTTTCTATATTAAATATAATATATTTCAATCATAATTTGTTTTACATTGAATCAAGTAAAGAAATACTGCATCCACAGCCCAAAATTAGGGATTATATACAAGAAGGTAACAAGATGGATTGGATATCTTTATAGAATAAGTCATAAAGCGCTGGCTTCATAGACAGTGACATTAAATAGTGGAGCGGTGCCAAGGCCGCGGGGTACAGGGGTCTTCTTGTAAATATATAACATCTTCGGTCTTCATGTCTTCTCGTCAGTACAGACTGGTGGGCTTGTATCCTGGCAACGTGCCACGGTCTCCACATGGTGCAGGGAGAGGCCCGGCCCTCAGAGGGGAGACAATCTACTGTAGACCGGCGCGGGGAGAGAAACGGGATGACAGACACTCACTAATGTGCTCTTGGTAAATGTTAGGAACACTCTGTTTCCTCCCTGCTCATCTCTCCCATGATGCATCTACATCTCTGGTCATTCCCGGGTTCATCCACATTGTACTGTCTGATGGCATCTACAGTACATGGGCTGATATCAGAGGCAGACTACAGTACATGGGCTGATATCAGAGGCAGACTACAGTACATGGGCTGATATCAGAGGCAGACTACAGTACATGGGCTGATATCAGAGGCAGACTACAGTACATGGGCTGATATCAGAGGCAGACTACTGTACATGGGCTGATATCAGAAGCAGACTACAGTACATGGGATGATATCAGAGGCAGACTACAGTACATGGGCTGATATCAGAGGCAGACTACAGTACATGGGCTGATATCAGAGGCAGACTACAGTACATGGGCTGATATCAGAGGCAGACTACAGTACATGGGATGATATCAGAGGCAGACTACAATACATGGGCTGATAGAGGCAGACTACAGTACATGGGCTGATATCAGAGGCAGACTACAGTACATGGGCTGATATCAGAGGCAGACTACTGTACATGGGCTGATAGAGGCAGACTACAGTACATGGGCTGATATCAGAGGCAGACTACAGTACATGGGCTGATATCAGAGGCAGACTACAGTACATGGGCTGATATCAGAGGCAGACTACAGTACATGGGCTGATATCAGAGGCAGACTACTGTACATGGGCTGATATCAGAGGCCGACTACAGTACATGGGCTGATATCAGAGGCAGACTACAGTACATGGGCTGATATCAGAGGCAGACTACAGTACATGGGCTGATATCAGAGGCAGACTACAGTACATGGGCTGATATCAGAGGCAGACTACTGTACATGGGCTGATATCAGAAGCAGACTACAGTACATGGGATGATATCAGAGGCAGACTACAGTACATGGGCTGATATCAGAGGCAGACTACAGTACATGGGCTGATATCAGAGGCAGACTACAGTACATGGGCTGATATCAGAGGCAGACTACTGTACATGGGCTGATATCAGAGGCAGACTACAGTACATGGGCTGATATCAGAGGCAGACTACAGTACATGGGCTGATATCAGAGGCAGACTACAGTACATGGGCTGATATCAGAGGCAGACTACAGTACATGGGCTGATATCAGAGGCAGACTACAGTACATGGGCTGTTATCAGAGGCAGACTACAGTACATGGGCTGATTTCAGAGGCAGACTACAGTACATGGGCTGATATCAGAGGCAGACTACAGTAAATGGGCTGATTTCAGAGGCAGACTACAGTACATGGGCTGATATCAGAGGCAGACTACAGTACATGGACTGATATCAGAGGCAGACTACAGTACATGGGCTGATATCAGAGGCAGACTACAGTACATGGGCTGATATCAGAGGCAGACTACAGTACATGGGCTGATATCAGAGGCAGACTACAGTACATGGGCTGATATCAGAGGCAGACTACAGTACATGGGCTGATATCAGAGGCAGACTACAGTACATGGGCTGATATCCGAGGCAGACTACAGTACATGGGCTGATATCAGAGGCAGACTACAGAACATGGGCTGATATCAGAGGCAGACTACAGTACATGGGCTGATATCAGAGGCAGACTACAGTACATGGGCTGATATCAGAGGCAGACTACAGTACATGGGCTGATATCAGAGGCAGACTACTGTACATGGGCTGATATCAGAGGCAGACTACAGTACATGGGCTGATATCAGAGGCAGACTACAGTACATGGGCTGATATCAGAGGCAGACTACTGTACATGGGCTGATATCAGAGGCAGACTACAGTACATGGGCTGATATCAGAGGCAGACTACAGTACATGGGCTGATATCAGAGGCAGACTACTGCATGGTGACGGTTGTATATCAGGGTCAGACTACTGTATGGTGACGCTTGTATATCAGGGTCTCTGGGTCAACATCAACTGGGATATTCTCTGCTGCTAGCTACATACCTGGTTATCATTTCTCTCAATAAGTCTGAAGAGACAAGGTCCATGAATCTCAGTACTAGTAAAGTGCCTTGCTCAAGGGCATCCAGCCGGTTGCTGGCTCGCTTATCTCGCCTAAAGAGAGAGTGTGAGGTGAAGTATAGGTCTCTGTATGTGTCAGTCAGAAGTCCTTATTGGGTTAGAGTTGCAGTTCACATGTAAAGTATTAGAGCAGAGAGACGTAGAGCTGCAGTTCACATTTAAAGTATTAGACCAGAGAGGCGTAGAGCTGCAGTTCACATTTAAAGTATTAGAGCAGAGAGACATAGAGCTGCAGTTCACATGTAAAGTATTAGAGCAGAGAGGCATAGAGCTGCAGTTCACATTTAAAGCATTAGACCAGAGAGGCATAGAGCTGCAGTTCACATTTAAAGTATTAGAGCAGAGAGACATAGAGCTGCAATTCAAGTGGTTGGAGATGTGAATCTCAACACGAGGTAGAGACGATAAAGTCACCGGATACCGGACAACTGCAAAGAAGGACAGTGTGAGTATGAACCATTTCGGACAATCAGAGCCTCACAAGGGTGCCGCTAAAAAGGCCCAACCCCCCTTTTCCTAGGCGGCCCGGTTCCGAGAGAGATACGGCCTTTTAACCTAAGTACATTCATGACTTCTTACTCCAAGCGGGAGGCGGGTCGTGTGCAAAGTATTGGAGAACTATAAGTGAGAGTAGTTTGTAACAAGCAGCCATATTGTTGTCATTCCGCTAGGGACTTGTTTTTTTAATGTACTAATAGTGTGTATGTTTATCCTTTGTTCCCATTTAGTTAGCTAGTAAATAAATAATTAAACCAATTTGTGTAGTACTGAATCATAAGTAAGGCTGGGGTTTTTGCAGATGCAAGGAGGTTACCACTGTTCAGAATGATGATATGATCCCAGGTTATGATTAATAAGTTGACTGTTTATAGATTATAGGTAAAGACCTATAGTTTAATTCGGGAAATGGTCACTCTTTAAAGAACCGCTCTCGTGGTGCCCCAATTACTAACGAGTTAATTGTTACATGATTCATTTAAATCGGGTAACAATTAAACATAGTTATTTGTTTAGATAACAGTCAAGTCACGACAAACAGTATGACTCAGAGGGTTTAGTGCGTTCCCATTTGACCTGGACAACACCAGTCTGCTACGAGACATCAGAGATCTTTGAACACCGACATTCTGTCTGTGGTTCAGTTAATATGAATACTGAACTGTGTTGCTGCTCAAACTAGCTCATTGGATGTCATTATTTTGCTTCCATTTGAATAATCACCTCACAGGCAGGAGATTCCTAGATTCATTCCATAATGAGACAGGAAATTCTTCACATTATCATATATCTGCTAAAAGCAAACAATACCCATTTTTCATCTAATTAGCAAAAAAATTTAATAAAAAATGCCTGGGTACCACTTTGAGATCAGCAGTTTCCTGAGTCCTAAGTGTGTAGTAATTTCAGTGATTAAATACTTGATAAAAAGGCTCCCAGAAAGCCGCTGTACCCACTAGCACTGTCCACCTTGGACAAATAGGAAAGATTGTTTGTGCTACTGAGTGATTGTGGAGATGGATCTAGCTAATGGAATTACATGGGTGTGTTGGCCTCTGGTTGTAAGTGCTGCTGCCTGCAGGCTGACTGACTGGCTGGCTGGCTGACTTGCTGGCTTCCTGGCTGGTTAACTGTCTGGCTTGCTGGTTGGCATGCTAGTTGTTGGTGCTGAGGATGTGAAAAGCTTCTCTCTGCCTCAAAGCCTCTTGGGTCAGGCTAATTAAAATTCGAATGGCTTCTCAGTCAGATGCAGATTACTTTAATGGGGGAGAGTTGGAGCTGAGCTGGCGGAGAGGGGGTGGAGGAGAAAGGGGAGGGGAATAGAGGGAAGAGGAGAGGGGGAGGAGGAGAGGGGGAGGAGGAATAGAGGGAAGAGGAGAGAGGAGGAGGAGGAGAAAGGGGAGGGGGAATAGAGGGAAGAGGAGAGGGGGCAATGGAGCTGGACTTGGAGATTTTGTATGAGAGAGGGGGTAGGAGATAGGGGGTCTGAGAGAGAGAGGGGGAGCACAGGAGGCCGGTGGCACCTTAATTGGGGAGGACGGGCTCGTGGTAATGGAGCGGAATCAGTGGAATGGTATCAAATACATCAAAACACATGGTTTCTAGGTGTTTGATGCCAGTCCATTTGCTCCCTTCTGGCCATTGTTATGAGCTGTCCTCCCTCAGCAGCCTCCTGTGGAGGAGTGGGGGAGGGAGATGGAGCGGGGCTGGGGGAGAGGGGGAGGAGGGGAGGTGGGGAGGAGAGGGGAGGGAGATGGAACGGGACTGGGGGAGAGGGGGCTGATGAGACAGTGGGGAGGAGAGGGGAGGGAGATGGTACGGGGCTGGGGGAGAGGGGGAGGGAGATGGTACGGGGCTGGGGGAGAGGGGGAGGGGAGAGGGGGAGGGAGATGGTACGGGGCTGGGGGAGAGGGGGGAGGGAGATGGTACGGGGCTGGGGGAGAGGGGGGAGGGAGAGGGTAGAGATGGATACACACAAAATTAGATTAGCATTTTTTGTAGAAAGTAAAGTGTGTGTTATATTGTATTTAACCAGGAAATTAAGAACAAATTCTTATTTACAATGATGGCCTGGCAAGAGGCAAAAGGCCTCCTGTGGGGACGGTGGCAGGGATAAAAGACACAACGGATAAAACAGACAGAAACCTGGCAACAGCACGAATACACCAGCAAACAGACAGTGTGTGTGTGTGTGTGTGTGTGTGTGCATGCTCATCTGGGTCCAGGTGAGAAGCTTATCTTTTAGAGATTCTTCAGTCTGACAAGGACAGCCTTTCGACTCTTCAGTCTGACAAGGACAGCCTTTCGACTCTTCCGTCAGACAAGGACAGCCTTTAGAGACTCTTCAGTCTGACAAGGGCATCCTTTAGAGACTCTTCAGCCTGACAAGGACAGCCTTTAGACTCTTCAGCCTGACAAGGACAGCCTTTAGACTCTTCAGCCTGACAAGGACAGCCTTTAGAGACGCTTCAATCTGACAAGGACAGCCTTTAGAGACTCTTCAGTCTGACAAGGACAGCCTTTCGACTCTTCAGTCTGACAAGGACAGCCTTTCGACTCTTCAGTCTGACAAGGACAGCCTTTAGACCCTTCAGTCCGACAAGGACAGCCTTTAGACTCTTCAGTCTGACAAGGACAGCCTTTAGACTCTTCAGTCTGACAAGGACAGCCTTTAGAGATTCTTCAGTCCGACAAGGATTGGCCCGGCGATGGACTCAAGGAGGGAACGCTCTTCCAGAGCCTCCTCGATAGAGGGCTCCTGGACCAGTTGGCTCCAGAAGCTCCGCTTGCGATCCAGGGAAGGAGGGCCCCTCTGAGTGGATGCTGCTTAGGGCCAATGTGCTGGTGAGCTTCCACTATGGAGGAGCATAGAGGTCACTTAGGGGGAGGTGTGTAGGCTAATGCAGGTAGATAGTGATAGAAGCAAGGTCCTCACCTCCAGAATGTCGATGTTACGGAACAGGGAGAAGAGGCCTGACAGGGCCAGCAGGAGGAAGATGCAGACATATTTCCACTGACAATCCCACATGGCTCCTGTCTAGGGTTCCAAAGGGAGGGTATTTTAATGGAAACTTTCTAAGTTTACCAGTAAACTACCCGAATTTGGTATCTTTCAAGGATTTTACGCAATCTATCACGAAACATCTAGTGGCCGTTTTGGGTACTTCAGATTATCACAGACGTCTAACAATCTCTGGCCCTTTGTGTGGCCTTATCACATGTCAAATATATGAAATAATTCAATAAGATGATTGAAATAAATATATATATATATATATTTTAAACATTATTTAAGTATAAATGACCAAAGTTGTGATAGATTGCCATAGATTCTCTTAATTACCAAAATTACTGAAGATTCTGGTAAATTACTTGGTAAATTACAGGTAGCTTTGCAACCCTATTCCTGTCTCCAGTCCCCTGGTATTGACACATAGAAGCAGGTAACTGTTTATCTACAACTGTTTATTCTAGCATTATGTGGATGTTCCATTCCAAATACACCTTAACATTTGTCTAACCCTCAATACAACAGCTGGAGCTGGTCTGAGCGGTCGGCTAGCTGGAGCTGGTCTGAGCAGTCGGCTAGCTGGAGCTGGTCTGAGCGGTCGGCTAGCTGGAGCTGGTCTGAGAGGTCGGCTAGCTGGAGCTGGTCTGAGAGGTCGGCTAGCTGGAGCTGGTCTGAGCGGTCGGCTAGCTGGAGCTGGTCTGAGCGGTCGGCTAGCTGGAGCTGGTCTGAGCGGTCGGCTAGCTGGAGCTGGTCTGAGCGGTCGGCTAGCTGGAGCTGGTCTGAGCGGTCGGCTAGCTGGAGCTGGTCTGAGCTGGTCTGAGCGGTCGGCTAGCTGGAGCTGGTCTGAGCGGTCGGCTAGCTGGAGCTGGTCTGAGCGGTCGGCTAGCTGGAGCTGGTCTGAGCGGTTGGCTAGCTGGAGCTGGTCTGAGCAGTCGGCTAGCTGGAGCTGGTCTGAGCAGTCGGCTAGCTGGAGCTGGTCTGAGAGGTCGGCTAGCTGGAGCTGGTCTGAGCAGTCGGCTAGCTGGAGCTGGTCTGAGTTGGCTGTGAATCACCCACTAGTACTTAATGTTGATGGTTAAGGTGCTGACTCACTACAGGCTGTCCGGCTAGAACAAGGCAGATGTGTTCATACCCAGAGTTTGGCTCTTGTTCACCACCACACATTAACCCACACACAGACTAGAAGTGATCTTCATTTTACAATTAGGAATGGACTTGTGTTTCTGAAAGGTAAAAACAAACAATAGGAATGTCTACACTTTATGTGAATGGTTCCTAGCATCTATACAGGGATATTCACATAACAGCAAACACATCAACAGCAGTATACAGTGCATTCTGGGAAAGTATTCAGACCCCTTCCCCTTTTCCACATTTTGTTACGTTACAGCCTTATTCTAAAATGGATTAAATTAAATGTTTTCCTCATCAATCTATACAAAATACCCCATAATGACATCACAATACCTCATAATGACATCACAATACCCCATAATGTCATCACAATATCCCATAATGACAAAGCAAAAACAGGTGTTTAGAAAAACTGAAATACCTTACTTACATAAGTATTCTGACCTTTTGCTATGAGCTCAGGTGCATCCTGTTTCCATTGATCATCCTTGATGTTTCTACAACTTGATTGGAGTCCACCTGTGGTAAATTCAATTGATTGGACATGATTTGTAAAGGCACACACCTGTCTATATAAAAGGTCCCACAGTTGACAGTGCATGTCAGAGCAAAAACCAAGCCATGAGGTCGAAGGAATTGTCCGTAGAGCTCCAAGACAGGATTGTGCCGAGGCACAGATCTGGGGAAGGGTACCAAAACATTTCTGCAGCATTGAAGGTCCCCAAGAACACAGTGGCCTCCATCATTCTTAAATGGAAGAAGTTTGGATCCACCAAGACTCTTCCTAGAGCTGGCCGCCCGGTCAAACTGAGCAATCGGGGGAGAAGGGCCTTGGTCAGGGATGTGACCAAGAACCCCATGGTTACTCCGACAGAGCTCCAGAGTTCCTCTGTGGCGATGGGAGAACCTTCCAGAAGGACAACCATCTCTGCAACACTCCACCAATCAGGCCTTTATGGTAGAGTGGCCAGACCGAAGGCACTCCTTAGTAAAAAGGCACGTGACAGCCCACTTGGAGTTTGCCAAAAGGCCCTTAAAGAACTCTCAGACCATGAGAAACAAGATTCTCTGGTCTGATGAAACCAAGATTGAACTCTTTGGCCTGAATGCCAAGTGTCATGTCTGGAGGAAACCAGGCACCACTCATCACCTGACCAATACCATCCCTATGGTGAAGCATGGTAGTGGTAGCATCATGCTGTGGGGATATTTTTCAGCAGAAGGGACTGGGAGACTAGTCAGGATTGAGGGAAATATGAACGGAGTACAGAGAGATCCTTGATGAAGACCTGCTCCAGAGCACTCAGGGCCTTAGACTGGGCTGAAGGTTCACCTTCGAGCAGGACAACAACCCTAAGCACAAAGACAAGACAACGCAAGTCTCTGAATGTCCTTGAGTGGCCTAGCCAGAGCCTGGACTTGAACCCGATCGAACATCCCTGGAGACACCTGAAAATAGCTGTGCAGCAACGCTCCCCATCCAACCTGACAGAGATTGAGAGGATCTGCAGAGAAGAATGGGAGAAACTCCCCAAATACAGGAGTACCAAGCTTGTAGCTTCATACCGAAGAAGACTCGGGGCTGCAATCGCTGCCAAAGGTGCTTCAACAAAGTACTGAGTAAAGGGTCTGAATACTTACGTAAATGTGATATCGCTACATATTCGTCGACAGACCCACTGGCTCCAGGTCATCTATAAGTCTTTGCTAGGTAAAACTCCACATTATCTCAGCTCACTCGTCACCATAACAACACCCACCCGTAGCACGCGCTCCAGCAGGTATATCTCACTGGTCGTCCCCAAAGCCAACACCTTCTTTGGCTGCCTTTCCTTCCAGTTCTCTGCTGCCAATGACTGGAACGAATTGCAAAAATCGCTGAAGTTATATCTCCCTCCCTCACTAACTTTAAGCATCAGCTATCTGAGCAGCTTACCGATCGCTGCAGCTGTACCAAGCCCATCTGTAAATAGCCCATCCAACTATCTACCTCATCCCAGTGTGTTTTCACTGTTTCAAGTCTCTGTAGTTTGTTTTCTTGTCCTCCCTGTTGTGACCATTCTGCCTGCCCTGACCCTGACCCTGAGCCTGCCTGCCCTGACCCTGACCCTGACCCTGCCTGCCCTGACCCTGAGCCTGCCTGCCCTGACCCTGACTCTGACCCTGACCCTGAGCCTGCCTGCCCTGACCCTGAGCCTGCCTGCCCTGACCCTGAGCCTGCCCTGAGCCTGCCCTGACCCTGACCCTGACCCTGAGCCTGCCTGCCCTGACCCTGACCCTGAGCCTGCCTGCCCTGACCCAGAGCCTGCCTGCCCTGACCCTGAGCCTGCCTGCTTGCCCTGACCCTGACCCTGACCCTGCCTGCCCTGACCCTGACCCTGAGCCTGCCTGCCCTGACCCTGACTGCCTGCCCTGACCCTGACCCTGCCTGCCCTGACCCTGCCTGCCCTGACCCTGCCTGCCCTGACCCTGACCCTGACTGCCTGCCCTGACCCTGACCATGACCCTGACCCTGCCTGCCCTGACCCTGACCCTGCCTGCCCTGACCCTGCCTGCCCTGACCCTGAGCCTGAGCCTGCCTGCCTGCCCTGACCCTGAGCCTGCCCTGACCCTGAGCCTGCCCTGACCCTGAGCCTGCCTGGCGTTCTGTACCTGTCGGACTCTGATCTGGATACGACCCTTCAACTCCTCACGCTCCTACTGGCTTCACCTCCTCACGCTCCTACTGGCTTCACGTCCTCACGCTCCTACTGGCTTCACGTCCTCACGCTCCAACTGGCTTCACCTCCTCACGCTCCTACTGGCTTCACCTCCTCACGCTCCTACTGGCTTCACCTCCTCACGCTCCTACTGGCTTCACGTCCTCACGCTCCTACTGGCTTCACGTCCTCACGCTCCAACTGGCTTCACCTCCTCACGCTCCTACTGGCTTCACCTCCTCACGCTCCTACTGGCTTCACCTCCTCCCGCTCCTACTGGCTTCACCTCCTCCCGCTCCTACTGGCTTCACCTCCTCACGCTCCTACTGGCTTCACCTCCTCACGCTCCTACTGGCTTCACCTCCTCCCGCTCCTACTGGCTTCACCTCCTCATGCTCCTACTGGCTTCACCTCCTCCCGCTCCTACTGACTTCACCTCCTCACGCTCCTACTGGCTTCAACTCCTCATGATCCTACTGGCTTCAACTCCTCACGCTCCTACTGGCTTCACCTCCTCTTACTCCTACTGGCTTCACCTCCTCACGCTCCTACTGGCTTCACCTCCTCACGCTCCTACTGGCTTCAACTCTCTCCCGCTCCTACTGGCTTCACCTCCTCACGCCCTACTGGCTTCACCTCCTCACGCTCCTACTGGCTTCACCTCCTCACGCTCCTACTGGCTTCACCTCCTCACGCTCCTACTGGCTTCACGCCCTCACGCCTTACTGGCTTCACGCCCTCACGCTCCAACTGGCTTCACCTCCTCACGCTCCTACTGGCTTCACCTCCTCACGCCCTACTGGCTTCACCTCCTCCCGCTCCTACTGGCTTCACCTCCTCACGCTCCTACTGGCTTCACCTCCTCACGCTCCTACTGGCTTCACCTCCTCCCGCTCCTACTGGCTTCACCTCCTCATGCTCCTACTGGCTTCACCTCCTCCCGCTCCTACTGGCTTCACCTCCTCACGCTCCTACTGGCTTCAACTCCTCATGATCCTACTGGCTTCAACTCCTCACGCTCCTACTGGCTTCACCTCCTCTTACTCCTACTGGCTTCACCTCCTCACGCTCCTACTGGCTTCACCTCCTCACGCTCCTACTGGCTTCAACTCCTCCCGCTCCTACTGGCTTCACCTCCTCACGCTCCTACTGGCTTCACCTCCTCACGCTCCTACTGGCTTCACCTCCTCACGCTCCTACTGGCTTCAACTCCTCACGCTCCTACTGGCTTCACCTCCTCACGCTCCTACTGGCTTCACCTCCTCACGCTCCAACTGGCTTCACGTCCTCACGCTCCTACTGGCTTCACCTCCTCACGCTCCTACTGGCTTCACCTCCTCACGCTCCTACTGGCTTCACCTCCTCCCGCTCCTACTGGCTTCACCTCCTCCCGCTCCTACTGGCTTCACCTCCTCACGCTCCTACTGGCTTCACCTCCTCACGCTCCTACTGGCTTCAACTCCTCATGATCCTACTGGCTTCAACTCCTCACGCTTCTACTGGCTTCACCTCCTCCCGCTCCTACTGCCTTCACCTCCTCACGCTCCTACTGGCTACTCTCCTGAAGTTGCTGGCAATAGGCTACACGAGGGGTCAGCAGCCTTTCATATGGAATGCAAATTCATCTTAACCATTTCTACTGATCTGTGTGCCAGTTATGATGTGTACATTTTAATGGAACAGTTTCATTTGATTTATAATAATGTCTTTGTAACTCAAAATCAATGGTTAATCAAAATCCAAATCTAAATGAAAATCTAAAATGTAACTTCTATTGCCATTTTCAACTTTGTAAAATAGACTATAAAGCCAACAAATGAAAACATTGACGCCTGCAGGTAGAAAATATCCTGATCAAAATAAATATCCTACAAAATCACACTGGGTACGCATGGCCTGTCTGCAACAAACTTGAAACATTGTGTCAACTATTAACTTGGGTCTGACCTGAAGCTGGTGCCACTCCTATTTGCCATATCTTCAATCTAAGCCTACTAGAGAGCGTGTGCCCTCAGGCCTGGAGGGAAGCAAAAGTCATTCCGCTACCAAAGAATAGTAAAGCCCCCTTTATTGTTTCAAATCACCTGTTACCAACCCCTAGTAAACTTTTGGAAAAAATTGTGTTTGACCAGATACAATCCTATTTTGCTGTAAGCAAATTGACAACAAATCTTCAGCCCGCTTATAGGGAAGGACATTCAACAAGCACAATGTCATGTTTAAACTGGAGTTGCATACCTAGATGACATTGAATGTTCCTGATTGGCCTAGTTACAGTTGACTTAAATCGGCTTGAAAATCTATGACAAGACTTGAGAATGGCTGTCTTACAATGGTCAACATGTACGGCACAGATGACTGATGATCGGCTGAGAGAAATTGATTATAAAAGTTTGTGGGGGCTGTTTTGTTCGACTTCAGTGCGGGTTTTGGCATTATTGATCGTAGTCTGCTGATGGAAAAACAGATGTTTTATGGCTTTACACCCCCTGCTATATTGTGGAAAAAAAGAGTTACCTGTCTAACAGAACACAGAGGGTGTTATTTAATGGTAGCCTCTCAAACATAATCCAGGTATAATCAGGAATTCCCCAGGGCAGCTGTTTAGGTCCCTTACTTTTTCAATCTTTACTAACGACATGCCACTGGCTTTGAGTATATACTATACACGTCAGCTACTACAGCGACTGAAATCACTGCAACACTTAACAAAGAACTGCAGTTAGTTTCAGGATGGGTGGCAAGGAATAAGTTAGCCCTAAATATTTTCTAAAAGGAAAAGCATTGTATTTTGGACAAACCATTCACTAAACCATAAACATCAACTAAATCTTGGAATAAATAATGTGGAAATTTAACAAATTAAACTGCAAGGAGTAACCCTGGAGTGTAAACTGTTATGGTCAAAACATGTTGATTCAACAGCAGAAGTCTGTCCATAAAAACAGCACTATCAACAAGGCAGGTCCTACAGGCTTTAGTTTTGTCACACCTGGACTACTGTGCAGCCATGTGGTCAGGTGCCACAAAGAGAGACCTCGGAAAATGTAAATTGTCTCAGAACATGGCAGCACGGCTGGCCCTTAAATGTACACGGAGAGCTAATGCATGCCAATCTCTCCTGGCTCAAAGTGGAGGAGAGATTGACTTCATCACTACTTGTTTTTGTAAGAAGTGTTGACATCCTGAATGCACCGAGCTGTCTGTCCAAGCTACTGGCACACAGCTCAGACATCCATGCACACCCCACAAGACATACCACCAGAGGTCTCTTCACAGTCCCCAAGTCCACATGGATGTTGTATTGTAAATATGTGATAGTGGAGAAGTGGCCTGAGGGAACACACTAAATGTATTGGGTAAAGTGTGATGAAATGTAATGTCATGTAATATGTTTTATTTTATGTAACTGCCTTACCGTTGCAGGACCTCAGAAAGAGTATATGCTGCCTTGGCAGCAGCCAATGGGCATCCTTAATAAATACAAAATACAAATGCAACATTGTATAAAATATTCTGGGCCCTCAGTTTCCCTTCCCAGTGAACTTGGGACAGACAGCTGTAGGCTATTTGCGCAAGGGATAAGAAGTAATCAGGTATTTTATGACATTTCCACTGGATCAGACCATGAAACTTTTCCCTTTCACACTGAGTGGTTATCGAAAGGGAGAGAGCTGGAAAGATTTTCGGGGTGTAATCGCTGCCAAAGGTGCTTCAACAAATACTGAGTAAAGGGTCTGAATACTTACGTAAATGTGATAGTAATAGTATTTCATTGTATAAAAAATTATACATTTGCTAAAATGTCTTAAAACCTGTTTTTGCTTTGTCATTATGGGGTATTGTGATGTCATTTTGGGCTATTGTGATGTCATTATGGGGTATTGTGATGTCATTATGGGGTATTGTGATGTACAGTGGGGCAAAAAGTATTTAGTCAGCCACCAATTGTGCAAGTTCTCCAACTTAAAAAGATGAGAAAGGCCTGTAATTTTCATCATAGGTACACTTCAACTATGACAGACGAAATGAGAAAAAGAAATCCAGAAAATCACATTGTAGGATTTTTAATTTATTTATTTGCAAATTATGGTGGAAAATAAGTATTTGGTCAATAACAAAAGTTTATCTCAATACTTTGTTATATACCCTTTGTTGGCAATGACAGAGGTCAAACGTTTTCTGTAAGTCTTCACAAGGTTTTCACACACTGTTGCTGGTATTTTGGCCCATTCCTCCATGCAGATCTCCTCTAGAGCAGTGATGTTTTGGGGCTGTCGCTGGGCAACACGGACTTTCAACTCCCTCCAAAGATTTTCTATGGGGTTGAGATCTGGAGACTGGCTAGGCCACTCCAGGACCTTGAAATGCTTCTTACGGCCACTCCTTCGTTCGGGCGGTGTGTTTGGGATCATTGTCATGCTGAAAGACCCAGCCACGTTTCATCTTCAATGCCCTTGCTGATGGAAGGAGGTTTTCACTCAAAATCTCACGATACACGGCCCCATTCATTCTTTCCTTTACACGGATCAGTCGTCCTGGTCCCTTTGCAGAAAAACAGCCCCAAAGCATGATGTTTCCACCCCCATGCTTCACAGTAGGTATGGTGTTCTTTGGATGCAACTCAGCATTCTTTGTCCTCCAAACACGACGAGTTGAGTTTTTACCAAAAAGTTCTATTTTGGTTTCATCTGACCATATGACATTCTCCCAATCCTCATCTGGATCATCCAAATGCTCTCTAGCAAACTTCAGACGGGCCTGAACATGTACTGGCTTAAGCAGGGGGACACGTCTGGCACTGCAGGATTTGAGTCCCTGGCGGCGTAGTGTGTTACTGATGGTAGGCTTTGTTACTTTGGTCCCAGCTCTCTGCAGGTCATTCACTAGGTCCCCCGTGTGGTTCTGGGATTTTTGCTCACCGTTCTTGTGATCATTTTGACCCACGGGTGAGATCTTGCGTGGAGCCCCAGATCGAGGAAGATTATCAGTGGTCTTGTATGTCTTCCATTTCCTAATAATTGCTCCCACAGTTGATTTCTTCAAACCAAGCTGCTTACCTATTGCAGATTCAGTCTTCCCAACCTGGTGCAGGTCTACAATTTTGTTTCTGGTGTCCATTGACAGCTCTTTGGTCTTGGCCATAGTGGAGTTTGGAGTGTGACTGTTTGAGGTTGTGGACAGGTGTCTTTTATACTGATAACAAGTTCAAACAGGTGCCATTAATACAGGTAACGAGTGGAGGACAGAGGAGCCTCTTAAAGAAGAAGTTACAGGTCTGTGAGAGCCAGAAATCTTGCTTGTTTGTATGTGACCAAATACTTATTTTCCACCATAATTTGCAAATAAATTCATTAAAAATCCTACAATGTGATTTTCTGGATTTTTTTCCCTCATTTTGTCTGTCATAGTTGAAGTGTACCTATGATGAAAATTACAGGCCTCTCTCATCTTTTTACGTGAGAGAACTTGCACAATTGGTGGCTGACTAAATACTTTTTTGCCCCACTGTAATTATGGGGTATTGGGATGTCATTATGGGGTATTGCGATGTCCTTATGGGGTATTGCGATGTCATTATGGGGTATTGGGATGTCATTATGGGGTATTGCGATGTCCTTATGGGGTATTGCGATGTCATTATGGGGTATTGTGATGTCATTATGGGGTATAGTGATGTCATTATGGGGTATTGTGATGTCATTATGGGGTATAGTGATGTCATTATGGAGTATTGTGATGTCATCATGCACAAATGACAGATGATTGGTTAAAGAGTATGGATGACAGGAAGTTAGTTGGTGCAATGTTGCTGGATTTCAGTGCTGCTTTTGATGTAATTGATCATGAACTGTTACTAGGAAAACTCTAATGTTATGGTTTTAAGGCTGCAGCTCTATCCTGGATGGAAAGCTATCTGTCCAGGAGAAGGCAAAAAGTGTTCTTTAATGGTAGCTTTTCAAATAGTAAAGATATACATTGTGGTGTTCCTCAAGGAAGCTGCCTAGGCCCACTGCTCTACTCTCTTTACTAATGATTTACCTCCAGTAATGAACAAAGCAAGAGTGGTCATGTATGCTGATGACTCTGCAATGTATAGTGCAGCATCATAATGTATTGAGCTGACAGATGTACTGAGCAGTGAACTAAGAATGGTGTCTGAGTGGGTTGAAATGAACAAATTGGTGTTGAACATTTCTAAAACTAAGTGTATTGTATTTGGTTCAAGATATATGCTTGCTGATGACCTCCAATTGAATTTGTTGATGAATAGAATGCATGTAGAGCAAGTTAAACAAAACTACTAGGCATCATAGGGACGCAGCTTTATCATGGTCAGAACACATAGATAATATTGTTATTAAGATGGGTAAGGGAATTGCTGTTACAAGAAAATGTTCAGAGTATGTAACATCTAGCACTCTGAATCAGGTGATTCAATCCCTGGTCCTATCACACTTAGAGTACTGTCCAGTTATATGGTCAATCCCTGGTCCTATCACACTTAGAGTACTGTCCAGTTATATGGTCAATCCCTGGTCCTATCACACTTAGAGTACTGTCCAGTTATATGGTCAATCCCTGGTCATATCACACTTTGAGTACTGTCCAGTTATATGGTCAATCCCTGTCCAGTTATATGGTCAATCCCTGTCCAGTTATATGGTCATCTGCAGCAAAGAAAGATGTAAAAATTCGCCAAATGGCTCCTAACAGGGCTGCCAGATTATCTCTTCACTGCTCTAACCGAATGAATATTATTAAAATATATCAGAAGCTTTCATGGCTTCACGTTAAAAACAAATTACTATCTATTCTTTTGATTTTCTTTAGGAATGTTATATTTTCCAAAAAAACACAGTACCTTTCAGTCCAATTAGTACATACTAGCAACACGCATAACCACCAACCAAGCCAAGGACAAATCGCCTTAAATCTACAGTTTTATATAGAGCTATAGCTGAATGGAACTCTTTACCAATCCATATTTCTCAGGCAAAAAAGTAAATCTACCTTCAAGAAAAAAATAAAAGAACATCTAATGCGATAGACCATATGACTGGACAGGAAATAGAAAGTATCAACTGAATGTTAAATGTGTTTCCTGTCAGGTATTTTAATCGTCTGTATTGTCTACTTGTTGAATGTTTGTGAAGTCTTGATTGTGGTTGTTCGTAATGTCTTGTTAATTGATGTTGGACCACAGGAAGTTTAGCTAGCGTTATGACGTTAGCTAATGGGGATCCTAATAAATTAAAATAAATTAAAAAATAAATAAAATAATGGGGTATGGTGATGTCATTATGGGGTATTGTGATGTCATTATGGGGTATTGTGTGTAGATTGATGAGGAAAAATGTTTTAGACTGATTCAATGAACCATTGCATTAACTGTTCAAATGTTGACTGCCAAAATGTGCCTAACTGGTTTATTAATAACTTTTCAAGTTCATAACTGTGCACTCTCCTCAAACAGTAGCCTGGTATTATTTCACTGTAATAGCTTCTGTTAACAAGAATTGAAGCTTTCTGCCAATATCAGATATGTCTATGTCCTGGGAAATGTTCTTGTTACTTACAACCTCATGCTAATCGCATCAGCCAACATTAGCTCAACCGTCCCGTGGGGGACCCACCGATCCTGCTTTCCCGGGAAAAAGCCCAAATCCCCGTTATTTGAGTGAAGAAAAGATGGAGGAAAGGGGGCGCAGGACGGGCTGCCTTCTGAGAATCCGTAGGCGAGCGAGTAAACTCCCACTACCATCCACCATCCACTGGATAACGCGCAATCATTGGAAAATAAAATTGATGATCTACGATTATGATTATCCTGCCACGGGACATTAAAAACGGCAATATCTTATGTTTCACCGAGTCATGGCTGAACGACGACACGGATAATATAGAGCTGGCGGGATTTTCCATGCACCGGCAGAACAGAGAAGAAGCTAATCTGGTAAGTTGAGGGGTGGGGGTGTGTGTATATTTGTCAATAACAGCTGGTGCGCGATGTCTAATATTTAAGAAGTCTCGAGGTATTGCTTGCCTGAGGCAGAGTACCTTATGATAAGCTCAATCAACTCTATAAGGCTATAAGCAAACAAGAAAATGCTCATCCAGAAGTGGCGCTCCTAGTGGCCGGGGACTTTAATGCAGGGAAACTTAAATCAGTTTTACCACATTTTTACCAGCATGTCACATGTGCAACCAGAGGAAAAACAATTCTAGACCACCTTTAGTCCCCCGCCCTCCATTTGGCAAATCGGACCATAATTCCATTCTCCTGATTCCTGCTTACAATCAAAAACTAAAGCAAGAAGCACCAGTGACTCGATCAGATGAAGCAGATGCTGAGCTACAGGACTGTTATGCTAGCACAGACTGGAATATGTTTCGGGATTCATCCAATGGCATTGAGGAGTACAACACATTAGTCACCGGCTTCATCAATAAGTCCATCGATGACGTCGTCCCCACAGTGACCGTACGTACATACCCCAACCAGAAGCCATGGATTATAGGCAACATCCTCACTGAGCTAAAGGGTAGAGCGGCCGCTTTCAAGGACGCTTATATTAAATCCTGCTCTGCCTTCAGATGGTCCATCAAGCAAGCAAAGCGTAAATACATGACTAAGATTGAATCCTCGGATGTGGCAGGGCTTGCAAACTATTACAGACTACGAAGGGAAGCCCAGCCGCTAGCTGCCCAGTGACACAAGCCTACCAGACAAGATACATTTTAGTGCCTTCCTCTGACACCGCCTGGTATAGAGGTCCTGGATGGCAGGAAGCTTAGCCCCAGTGATGTACTGGGCCGTATGCACTACCCTCTGTATCGCCTTGCGGTCGGAGGCCAAGCAAGCAGGCAGTGATGCAACCAGTCAGGATGCTCTCGATGGTGCAGCTGTAGAACTTTTTGAGGAATTGAGGACCCATGACAAATCTTTTCAGACTCCTGAGGCATTGTTGTGCCCTCGTCAAGACTGTCTTGGTGTGTTTGGACCATGATAGTTTGTAGTTTGACACCAAGGAACTTGAAGCTCTCAACCCGTCGATGAGAATGGGGTCGTGCTCGGGCCTCATTTTCCTGAATCGGCAGTGTTAATACCAGAAGTAGCAGAATATCTCTGTTCTGTGTGTATACCAGAAGTAGCAGAACATCTCTGTTCTGTGTGTATACCAGAAGTAGCAGAATATCTCTGTTCTGTGTGTATACCAGAAGGGATACCGGAGAACATGTGATGTTTGCATATTGTCTGTAGACCCCATCATGTAACCATACCAAACTTTACATATCATACTAATTTGAGTGTCCTGGATTTACATTTCCTCTGTTACATCTAGTCTATGAGACCAGGCTGCCAATTTCCTCTGTTACATATAGTCTATGAGACCAGGCTGCCATATTTGGGTGACAGGCTTTTCTAAAACTCTGCAGCTGCCATTTAAAAAAAAAAAATCTTCTTTACAATAATTAAAATAAGGTTAAACCTCGAAAGCCAAATTAGAGATGTGTCGGCATAAATTACACCTGCATTCAGTCCTAATATTAATGCTGTAGCAAATATACCTGTCACACAAACAATGTAGAGCAGAGATATATAATTAAACAGTTCCATTTCACGTCATGCTGCTGATATAAATTATTTATTATAATTTACCAGTTTCTCGCAGTTATTTATCCCGGGAAGCGAGAGTGAGTTTGGGCCGTAAATCTCGGGATATCTCGGTTTTCCGCTATTATACCCCAAGTCCATGCATACTGGTCAGGATCCTTGAAGGAATTCTACCGTAAATAATATCTGTAAAGCCTGACGTTTACTACGCAGCTGAATAAGAAGATTGTGTCTCCGTAATGTAGCACGGTGTTCTGCTGGAGGCCGTGGCAAATCACAATCTTAAATATTGATCATAAATATTTATCATAAATATTGATCATGAATATTCCTCTCTGGTCAGAGCCTCGAATAGCCTTTTATCCACGGTTACAGGGCTGGATGCTGTAACCCACGGTTACAAGGACGGATTAACTCACCGGACATATAAAAACTGAATTGTGTACAAAGCTCAGATGTTTCATTAGACATGCATGTCAATACTCTGTCTGGGATGGAGACAGGCAGTGCTGTGGTCCTTCTGAGACATGGCTGTAGACTAACACAGTGCTGTGATGCTTCTGAGACATGGCTGTTAACTAACACAGTGCTGTGGTCCTTCTGAGACATGGCTGTAGACTAACACAGTGCTGTGGTCCTTCTGAGACATGGCTGTAGACTAACACAGTGCTGTGGTCCTTCTGAGACATGGCTGTTAACTAACACAGTGCTGTGGTCCTTCTGAGACATGGCTGTAGACTATCACAGTGCTGTGGTCCTTCTGAGACATGGCTGTAGACTAACACAGTGCTGTGGTCCTTCTGAGACATGGCTGTAGACTAACACAGTGCTGTGGTCCTTCTGAGACATGGCTGTAGACTAACACAGTGCTGTGGTCCGTAGATGAGGACTAGAACACAGATAGAACATCGTCAGCTTCTAGGTTGGTCGTAGATGAGTTGTAGAACATAGTCAGCTTCTAGGTGGTCAGTAGATGAGGACTAGAACACAGAACATCGTCAGCTTCTAGGTGGTCCGCAGATGAGGACTAGAACATAGATAGAACATCGTCAGCTTCTAGGTCGTCCATAAATGAGGATGAGAACATAGATAGAGCATTGTCAGCTTCTAGGTGGTCCGTAGATGAGGACTAGAACACAGATAGAACATTGTCAGCTTCTAGGTGGTCCGTAGATGAGGACTAGAACACAGATAGAACATTGTCAGCTTCTAGGTGGTCCGTAGATGAGGACTAGAATATCGTCAGCTTCTAGGTGGTCCGTAGATGAGGACTAGAACATTGTCAGCTTTCAGGTGGTCCATAGATGAGGACTAGAACATCATCAGCTTCTAGGTGGTCCATAGATGAGGACTATAACACAGATAGAACATTGTCAGCTTCTAGGTGGTCCATAGATGAGGACTAGAACATTGTCAGCTTCTAGATGGTCCGTAAATGAGGACTAGAACACAGATAGAACATTGTCAGCTTCTAGGTGGTCCGTAGATGAGGACTATAACACAGATAGAACATTGTCAGCTTCTAGGTGGTCCATAGATGAGGACTAGAACATTGTCAGCTTCTAGATGGTCCGTAAATGAGGACTAGAACACAGATAGAACATTGTCAGCTTCTAGGTGGTCCGTAGATGAGGACTAGAACATCGTCAGCTTCTATATGGTCCGTAGACGAGGACTAGAACACAGAACATCGTCAGCATACAACACACTGTATATAAATAAAGTCAACAGAAAAATCTAGAATAAAGCTGATTTACAGTGAGGATATACAATTTTCAGAGGGGATGTATCTATATATGGAGATAGAGCTGCCGTGACAAATCCAGTACATCAAACATGTTGTGCAGAGGGTAGGGTAATGCTTTGGCAGTGACCATCTCAGGATCATCAATCCACCATGTTAGAGAGCGATTGCTTTTAGTGTACTGAGCTACACTCCAATGATTTAGTTGCTTACAGCGTCTCTGTTCTCTCTTCTCTTCTGCTACGACAACAGAGCCTTAATTCTCCACTAAAGAACTCCGAAAGAGAGACAGACCTTGGGTGCCCCATTAGTCTAAACGGAAGCAATGTGACTGAGCAAGGATGTGAAGGACCACTCAGACAGACAGGATAGATAGACAGAGAAAGGATGGCTGGAATTGTTTCCTGATCTCTACCTCTCCACTCTGCCTGTTACACAAGGCCCTCTGTTCTCTAAAATCTGTATTACGTTCCACATCACATCAGAGGAACTGGAAGGTTTGGTTATGACCATTAGGTTACAAACCTCAATTTAATCAAACAATGTTATGGAACAGACACTACAGAAAAAAAAACTTTCAAACACAGTGAAGCTGTTGTGTTTAAATTATATTTTGATCGGCTTTCAAATATTCCTCAGCTCACCACAGAAACACATTCCCAGTTACCATGGTGAAGGAGTGCTGGGAAGCAGCATTCCATGACGTCGGGGACTGGGGCGCAGGGTACTTCCCATCATTCAGTCACAAAAAGAGGACTGTTTATTCAACATTTACAGAAGGAGAGAGAGAGAGAGAGAGAGAGAGAGAGAGAGAGAGAGAGAGAGAGAGATAAGAGTCTCAGAGATGAAAAAGTTGAGAGGGAATAAGAGAGAGAGAGAGAGTGTTGGTTCCACATGCGGTCTCTCTCTCTCACAGCTTACGATCTTGAAGAAGTGAAAGCAGCATATCTCTCTCTGCCAGATCCTCATCATTCAGACTCTATGTGGCAGAACTCTGGTTCCCTGACTGGGAGTGCAGCTGTGGTTGTCAAGTGTTGTTTCCTGGAGATCTAGCCAAACATTCCTCCCTCCCTCCCTCCCTCAAACCCTCCCTGCCCTCCCTCCCTTCCCTTCCCTCCCTCCCTACTCCCCCTCCCTCCCTCCCTCCCTCCCTGCTCCCCCTCCCTCCCTCCCTCCCTCCCTCCCTCCCTGCTCTCCCTCCCCCCTCCCTCCCTCCTGATCTTTCTCCCGGCTCTCTCCGGCCTTCACAATACAGGCGACCAGGAAAAGCTCTTGGAGAGGTGGTGGCTTCATTCTCAAACAGAGAGACAATTATCTATAGGTTCTATAGCTCTTCTGACCGCGGCTCCTGGTAACTCTATTTAGTATGGTGGTTTGAAGTCCCTCTTGTCTTGGTAACTCTATACAGTATGGTGGTTTGAGGTCCCTCTTGTCTTGGTAACTCTATATAGTATGGTGGTTTGAGGTCCCTCTTGTCTTGGTAACTCTATATAGTATGGTGGTTTGAGGTCCCTCTTGTCTTGGTAACTCTATATAGTATGGTGGTTTGAAGTCCCTCTTGTCCTGGTAACTCTATACAGTATGGTGGTTTGAGGTCCCTCCTGTCTTGGTAACTCTATACAGTACGGGGGGTTGAAGTGCCTCTTGTCCTGGTAACTCTATACAGTATGGTGGTTTGAAGTCCCTCTTGTCCTGGTAACTCTGTTCCTGTGAATACATTGCAACTTGACTCAGATCTTGTGAAAGGTTTGTGTTGGTATGCGTCCTGATCAAACAGTTGAGGCTGTTAATCTCTCTCTGTTCTCCCTGCTCTTGAGGAGTCAGACCCCTATTCTCCCTGAGGAGTCAGACCCCTGTTTTCCCTGAGGAGTCAGACCCCTGTCCTCCCTGAGGAGTCAGACCCCTGTTCTCCCTGAGGAGTCAGACCCCTGTTCTCCCTGAGGAGTCAGACCCCTGTTCTTCCTGAGGAGTCAGACCCCTGTTCTCCCTGAGGAGTCAGACCCCTGTTCTCCCTGAGGAGTCAGACCCCTGTTCTTCCTGAGGAGTCAGACTACTGTTCTCCCTGAGGAGTCAAACCCCTGTTCTTCCTGAGGAGTCAGACCCTGTTCTCCCTGAGGAGTCAGACCCCTGTACTCCTGAAGTATCAGAAATCTCCAGAAGGTCCAGTTACCTATTCCGGCTTGTGCAGTGACACGTTCCGGGAGGTGTCAGTAACTGAGTGATATCCAGTCTGTCACAGAACCGTTTGACTTGCCTGAGAATCTCTTGTCTGTTTCTTGACTTGGTGAAGGAACCGCAGGATGACCCCTCTTTGAGTTAGCTGTTTGACAGTGTTGTCAGCTGATGGGATAGAAGGCTCTGCACAAGGTGACTGGCTTCAGAACAGTACGCTAGTTCACACAAGGTGACTGGCTTCAGAACAGTATGCTAGTTCACACAAGGTGACTGGCTTCAGAACAGTATGCTAGTTCACACAAGGTGACTGGCTTCAGAACAGTATGTTAGTTCACACAAGGTGACTGGCTTCAGAACAGTATGTTAGTTCACACAAGGTGACTGGCTTCAGAACAGTATGTTAGTTAACACAAGGTGACTGGCTTCAGAACAGTACGCTAGTTCACACAAGGTGACTGGCTTCAGAACAGTATGCTAGTTCACAGGTGGGTGCCTCATGGGGAAAACTGTGTAGGTCATCCTATCATGCAGATTGTATCGCCCTCTAAGTTTCTCCAGACAGTGCGTCAAACCTCCCATGTTAATGTTGCTGGACATTTGGGAGTTAGAAAAACGTATGACCGTATTTTGCCTTACGTTCTCCGTCCAAGGTTGAAACGTGACATTTCTGCTTACTTTAACAACATTTCACACATGCCAGTTGACTGCTAAGCCAAATCAGTCAATTAAACCTGCTCCTCCGTGCCCTGTCACTGCCGTTGGTGAGCATTTTGAACATTTGATAATTGACTGTGTTGGTCCTTTGCCACACAACGCAGCTATTTGCTTACAGTGACGTGCCACGCCACAACCAGGTACCCTGCTGCTTATCCGCTATGCACAATCAATACCAAGTCTGTTGTGAAGGCTTTATCTCAGTTCATCTCCGTATCTTTATCTCAGTTCATCTTTGTATCTTTATCTCAGTTCATCTCTGTATCTTTATCTCAGTTCATCTTTGTATCTTTATCTCAGGTCATCTCTGTATCTGTCTCTCAGTTCATCTCTGTATCTTTATCTCAGTTCATCTCTGTATCTTTATCTCAGGTCATCTCTGTATCTTTATCTCAGTTCATCTCTGTATCTTTATCTCAGTTCATCTCTGTATCTTTATCTCAGTTCATCTCTGTATCTTTATCTCAGGTCATCTCTGTATCTTTATCTCAGGTCATCTACGTATCTTTATCTCAGTTCATCTCTGTATCTTTATCTCAGTTCATCTCTGTATCTTTATCTCAATTCATCTCTGTATCTTTATCTCAGTTCATCTCCGTATCTTTATCTCAGGTCATCTCTGTATCTTTATCTCAGGTCATCTCCGTATCTTTATCTCAGGTCATCTCTGTATCTTTATCTCAGTTCATCTCTGTATCTTTATCTCAGTTCATCTCCGTATTTGGCATTCCTAAGGTCATTCAGCATGACCAAGGCTCTGAAATTTACCTCTCACATGTTTGTACAAGTGCTACAGCGGCTTTGCGTCAAGCGTAATCAGTCCTTCACCTATCATACACAGTCTCCGGGTGGGTTAGAGTGTTTTCATCAAACCCTGAAGTCTCTCCTGCGTGCATGCTGCACATAGCTAGATCGTGATTGGTAAGAAGGTTTGCCATGGTTACTGTTGCTGCTAGGGAAGTTGTCCAGGAGAGTATAGGATTTAGTCCTGATTATCTGGTTTTGGGACATGCAGTGCGTGGCCCTCTGGCTGTGTTTCAAGACAGCTGGGGAACAGTAGAGCCACCACTAAATGTACTTGAGTATTTCAATGGTTTTTGTAATAGTCTGTTCTCTGCTGCTGAAATGGCAGTAGAGAAACTGGAAAATGCACATGTAAAGACGAAGCATATTTATGACCGTCGGTCTGAATGTAAACAATTTAGCCTTGGTGACCAGGTTTTAGCTCCGTTACCTGTTGTAGATTCTCCTTTTCAGGCTCGCGGGTCCTTTCACTGTGTTGCCCAAAGTGTCTGAACAGAAGTCATCTGATTGCTCCTAAGCGCAGGACGGCCATCCAACTTTAATAATGTGAATTTGTTGGAACCTTCCTACTCTGGTTCATCGGCATCGACTCCTGTTAAGTCAGGCGATAGTTCACTCAGAGTTAGTTCTGCCCGTTCTGCGTTCTCAGTACGAGGAGAGTTCTGCTCCTGATGATGAGGTTCTGCAAGGCCACATGTCTGTGGAACTTGTTCAGATTATGTCTCAGTTGTCGAATCTTGCGAATGTAAAGACTTGCGTTCTGCCCCCAGGGCTTGTTGCCCCTGGTCTGAATGATCCTGAAGACGTGGATGTTGATTAAGGCAGCCCCCCGCACCTCTCTGATTCACAGGGGTTGGGTTAAATGTGGAAGACACAATTCAGTTGAAGGCTTTTGGTTGTACAACTGACTAATAATGGTGACATTGGTTTCTGTGTTTCCTCAAAGAACCCAAATCAGAGGCTTACGTGCTGTTTTTGCAGATGTAAAAGTTGGACATTTGCCATATTAAGGGCAAAGAAATGTCCTTGCCAATACCTTGTCTCACGCCTCCAGCCATACCTTTTGTTATTGTTTTGGATAACTTGCCTGTCCTCTCCTGTCTCCCTCTTTCTTCCCCGGTTCGGTCTCTCTTTCTCTCCCTCTTAAAGTGCTCCTTTAAGAGGGATCCGAGGTTGCTAAGGTGGGAGAGGGAGGGGCAGCCTGGAGGACAGAGGTGGGTCAGGGGGTATAGGTGGGAGAGGGAGGGGTAGCCTGGAGGTCAGAGGGTATAGGTGGGAGAGGGAGGGGCAGTCTGGAGGTCAGAGGTGGGTCAGGAGGTATTGGTGGGAGAGGGAGGGGCAGCCTGGAGGGCAGAGGTGGGTCAGGTGGTTATTGGTCTGTTTCCACCAGACAACACTCTCTCTCTTTCCTGACTGGCAGGCTGGCTTCCTCCACCTATTGGTTATTGGTCTGTTTTCACCAGACAACACTCTCTCTCTTCCCTGACTCTCCAGCCTCTCAGCCTCTCCAGACTCTCAGACTCTCAGCCTCTCCTCCTATCAGCCTCTCCAGCCTCTCCTCCAATCAGCCTCTCAGCATCTCCTCCTATCAGCCTCTCCTCCTATCAGCCTCTCAGCCTTTCCAACATCTCAGCCTCTCCTCCTATCAGCCTCTCCAGCCTCTCAGCCTCTCCTCCAATCAGCCTCTCCATCCTCTCAGCATCTGCTCCTATCAGCCTCTCTAACCTCTCAGCCTCTCCTCCTCTCAGCCTCTCCAGCCTCTCAGCATCTCCTCCGATCAGCCTCTCTAACCTCTCAGCCTCTCTAACCTCTCAGCCTCTCCTCCTATCAGCCTCTCCTCCTATCAACCTCTCCAACCTCTCAGCCTCTCCAGCCTCTCCACCTCTCCAACCTCTCAGCCTCTCCTCCTATGAGCCTCTCCAGCCTCTCCTCCTATGAGCCTCTCCAGCCTCTCCAGCCTCTCCTCCTACCAGCCTCTCCAGACTCTCAGCCTCTCCTCCTATCAGCCTCTCCTCCTATCAGCCTCTCCAACATCTCAGCCTCTCCTCCTCTCAGCCTCTCCAGCCTCTCAGCCTATCAACCTCTCCTCCTATCAGCCTCTCCAACCTCTCAGCCTCTCCTCCTATCAGCCACCAACCTCTCAGCCTCTCAGGCTCTCCAGCCTATCAGCCTCTCCAGCCTCTCAGCCTCTCCAGCCTCTCCTCCTATCAGCCTCTCCTCCTATCAGCCTCCATTTAGCAGACACTTGTATCCAAAGCCACATTCATGCGTGTATCTATTTTACGTACTGGTGAACCCAGGAATCAAACCCACTATCCTGGCATTGCAAGCACCATGCTCTAACAACTAAGCTACAGTGGACCACATGAGCTATGACTCCAGATGTGACCTGCTGAACATCAGGTAGAGAAGAGTGTTCTCAGTACTCAGATGTGACCTACTGAACATCAGGCAGAGTAGAGTGTTCTCAGTACTCAGATGGAGCTCAGTGATGATAGATTCTAACCACTAGCTGTCTGTCTGTCTGACTGTTGTTGGAGAAGTGAAGAGGAGGGGAGAGGAGATGAGGGGAGGAGGGGAAGGGAGGAGGGGAGGAGGCTACAGTAGCAGCATGAAAAGACAGAGCTGTAGTAGTCTGGGTCAGATAGCTGTAGTAGTCTGGGTCAGATAGCTGTACTTGTCTGGGTCAGATAGCTGTAGTTGTCTGGGTCAGATAGCTGTACTTGTCTGGGTCAGATAGCTGTAGTTGTCTGGGTCAGATAGCTGTAGTTGTCTGGGTCAGATAGCTGTAGTAGTCTGGGTCAGATAGCTGTAGTTGTCTGGGTCAGATAGGTGTAGTTGTCTGGGTCAGATAGCTGTAGTAGTCTGGGTCAGATAGCTGTAGTTGTCTGGGTCAGATAGCTGTAGTTGTCTGGGTCAGATAGGTGTAGTTTTCTGGGTCGGATAGGTGTAGTTGTCTGGGTCAGATAGCTGTAGTAGTCTGGGTCAGATAGCTGTAGTAGTCTGGGTCAGATAGCTGTAGTTGTCTGGGTCAGATAGGTGTAGTTGTCTGGGTCAGAAAGGTGTAGTAGTCTGGGTCAGATAGGTGTAGTTGTCAGGGTCAGATAGCTGTAGTTGTCTGGGTCAGATAGCTGTAGTTGTCTGGGTCAGATAGCTGTAGTTGTCTGGGTCAGATAGCTGTAGTTGTCTGGGTCAGATAGGTGTAGTTTTCTGGGTCGGATAGGTGTAGTTGTCTGGGTCAGATAGCTGTAGTAGTCTGGGTCAGATAGCTGTAGTAGTCTGGGTCAGATAGCTGTAGTTGTCTGGGTCAGATAGGTGTAGTTGTCTGGGTCAGAAAGGTGTAGTAGTCTGGGTCAGATAGGTGTAGTTGTCAGGGTCAGATAGCTGTAGTTGTCTGGGTCAGATAGCTGTAGTAGTCTGGGTCAGATAGCTGTAGTTGTCTTGGTCAGATAGCTGTAGTTGTCTGGGTCAGATAGCTGTAGTTGTCTGGGTCAGATAGCTGTAGTAGTCTGGGTCAGATAGGTGTAGTTGTCTGGGTCAGATAGCTGTAGTTGTCAGGGTCAGATAGCTGTAGTAGTCTGGGTCAGATAGCTGTAGTTGTCTGGGTCAGATAGCTGTAGTAGTCTGGGTCAGATAGCTGTAGTTGTCTGGGTCAGATAGCTGTATTTGGGAACACAATGTCAGATATTTAGTTTATTTACACAACAATAATGTGTAAGGAAAATGGCGTTGTTTGTAACTTATTTTGTACATAATGTTGCTGCTACCGTCTCTTATGACCGAAAAGAGCTACTGGACATCAGAACAGCGATTACTCACCTTGAACTGGACGAAGAATCTTTCTTTAATGAGTCGGACGAGAGGAATTTCCTCCAGACACCCGAACAGGCCCTCATCCCCGTCATTCGCAGGAGAAAGAGGCAGAGGCTTTGCGGAAGGAGATTCGGTGGCTAATCTGCCTTTGTCATCGGTACTATTGGCCAACGCACAATCTCTCGATGATAAAGTGGACGAGCTATGAGCGCGTATATCCTACCAACGGGGACAGTAAAAACTGTAATATCTTATGTTTCACCGAGTTGTGGCTGAACGTCGACATCGGTAACGTACAGCGGACGGATTATACACTGTATCAGCAGGACAGAACAACAGCCCCTGGTAAGACAAGTGGTGGCAGTCGGTGTATATTTGTAAACAACAGCTGGTGCACGATATCTAAGGAAGTCTCTAGGTTTTGCTCGCCTGAGATAGTGTGGTCTACAGCTTATCATGAGATACTCTTTCTACCTAGAGAGTTCTCATCTGTATTCTTCGTAGCCGTCCATTTACCACCACAAACCGATGCTGCCGCTAAGACCGCACTCAATGAGTTGTATACGGCCATAAGCAAACAGGAAAACGTTCATCTAGGCGACGCTCCTAGTGGCCCGGGGACTTTAATGCAGGGAAACTTAAATCTGTTTGACCTCATTTCTATCAGCATGTTAAATGTGCAACCAGAGGAAAAACAACTCTGGACCACCTTTACTCCACACACAGAGACGCATACAAAGCTCTCCCTCGCCCTCCATTTGGCAAATCTGACCATAATTATAGCGTCCTGATTCCTGCTTACAAGCAACAATTAAAGCAGGAAGCACCAGTGACTCGTTCAGTAAAAAAGTGGTCAGATGAAGCAGATGCTAAGCTACAGGACTGTTTCTGGAATTCTTCCGGTGGCATTGAGGAGTACACCACATCAGTCACTGGCATCAATAAGTGCATCGTTGATGTCGTCCCCACAGTGTCTGTACGTACATATCCCAACCAGAAACCATGGATTACAGGCAACATCCGCACTGAGCTAATGTGTAGAGCTGTCGCTTTCAAGGAGCGGACTCTAACCTGGAAGCTTATAAGAAATCCCGCTATGCCCTGCGACAAACCATTAAACAGGCAAAGCGTCAATACAGGACAAAGATCAAATCGTACTACACCGGCTTCGACGCTCAACCTATCCCTTTCTGAGTCTGTAATACCAACATGTTTCAAGCAGACCACCATAGTCCCTGTGCCCAAGAACACTAAGGTAACCTGCCTAAATGACTACCGACCCGTAGCACTCACGTCTGTAGCCATGAAGTGTTTTGAAAGGCTGGTCATAGCTCACCTCAACACCATTATCCCAGAAACCCTAGACCTACTCCAATTTGCATACCGCCCTAACAGATCCACAGATGATGCAGTCTCTATTGCACTCCACACTGCCCTTTCACACCCGGACAAAAGGAACACCTATGGCTCAAAGTTGAGGAGAGATGCATTTCATCACCACTTGTATTTATGAGAGGTATTGACATGTCGGACACTCATGCATACCCCACAAGACATGCCACCAGAGGTCTCTTCACAGTCCCCAAGTCCAGAACAGACTATGGGAGGCACACAGTACTACATAGAGCCATGACTACATGGAACTCTATTCCACATCAAGTAACTGATGCAAGCAGTAAAAACACCTTAAGGAACAACGGCGACTGTGAAGCAACACAAACATAGGCACAGACACAATAACATACGCATTATACACACACGTACACATGGATTTTGTCCTGTATATATGTCATAGTGGTGGGTAGGGGCCTGAGGGAACACAGTGTGTGAATGTATTGTAATGTTTTAAAAATTGTATAAACTGCCTTAATTTTGCTGGACCCGAGGAAGAATAGCTGCTGCCTTGGCAGCAGCTAATGGTGATCCATAATAAATACAAATATAAATGCTATTCATTGACTATAGCTCAGCGGGCCGCCCCTAGGTGGAAAGGGTAGGTAACAACATATCCGCCCCGCTGATCCTCAACACGGGGGCCCCCCAGGGGTGCGTGCTCAGTCCCCTCCTGTACTCCTTGTTCACTCATGACTGCACGGCCAGACTGCACGGCCAGATTGTGGACTACAGGAAAAGGAGGGCCGAACAGGCCCCCATTCTCATTGACGGGGCTGTAGTGGAGCAGGTTGAGAGCTTCAAGTTCCTTAGTGTCCACATCACCAACAAACTAACACGGTCCAAGCACACCATGACAGTCGTGAAGAGGGCACGACCAAACCTATTCCCCCTCAGGAGACTGAAAAGATTTGGCATGGGTCCTCAGATCCTCAAAAGGTTCTACAGCTGCACCATCGAGAGCATCCTGACGGGTTGCATCACTGCCTGATACGGAAACTGCTCGGCCTCCGACCGCAAAGCACTACAGAGGGTAGTGCGTACGGCCCAGCACATCACTGGGGGCAAGCTTCCTGCCATCCAGGACCTCTATACCAGGCCATGTCAGAGGAAGGCCCTAAAAATTGTCAGAGACACAAGTCACCCTAGTCATAGACTGTTCTCTCTGCTACCGCACGGCAAGAGGTACCGGAGTGCAAACTATTGTGTCCAAGAGGCTTCTAAAGAGCTTCTACCCCCCCACCCCCAAGCCATAAGACTCCTGAACTGCTAATCAAATGGCTACCCAGACTATTCACATTGCCCCCCCCGCCCCTCTTCTACACTGCTGCTACTCTCTGTTATTATCTATGCATAGTCACTTTAATAACTCTACCTACATGTACATATTACCTCAATTACCTCGACTAACCGCTGCCCCCGCACATTGACTCTGTACCGGTACCCCCCTGTATATAATCTCGCTGCTGTTATTTTACTGCTGCTCTTTAATTACTTTTTACCCTTAATTTCTATTTTTCTTAAAATGCATTGTTGGTTAAGGGCTTGTAAGTAAGCATTTCACTGTTGTATTCTGCACATATGACACATACAATTAGATTTGATTTGATCACAGTGCTTCGTCTAATAGCACAACCAAATGACTTGGATTGCAACTGAGATTATTAACGTACATCGTGCAAGGGATCAATGCGATCAATGTGATCAATGCGATCAATGTGATCAATGTGATCAATGTGATCAATGTGATCAATGCCATTTGAGATTCTGCGCAGATTGTTAGTGCAATTGTGAAAATCTCCACTGACCTCTGACCTTTGCATGCTATCTTGAACTTTCACCCTTTCCTACGATTACATAAGAAGACGTCGTTACAGTAACCTCAAAATACGGACATAGATGTTTTACTCATTTTAAAATGTAACAAACAGTGTTATATCACTTTGTCAGACAGCCTTAATTTTAGGGTATTTACTGTATTACAAAATAAATGCTGAATTGTGTTTGAGACAATGCAACCAGATATCAACATTTAAAGGAGATGTATCTACTGAGATGTATCTACTGAGATGTATCTACTGACATGTATCTACTGAGACGTATCTACTGACATGTATCTACTGAGATGTATCTACTGAGATGTATCTACTGAGATGTATCTACTGACATGTATCTACTGACATGTATCTACTGAGATGTATCTACTGACATGTATCTACTGAGATGTATCTACTGACATGTATCTAATGAGATGTATCTACTGAGATGTATCTACTGACATGTATCTACTGAGACGTATCTAATGACATGTATCTACTGAGATGTATCTAATGAGATGTATCTACTGACATGTATCTACTGACATGTATCTACTGAGATGTATCTACTGAGTTGTATCTACTGACATGTATCTACTGACATGTATCTACTGAGATGTATCTACTGATGTATCTACTGACATGTATCTACTGACATGTATCTACTGACATGTATCTACTGAGATGTATCTACTGACATGTATCTACTGATGTTGAAGCTGTGTGTTCCTGTCTGCTGCTATAGAGAGAGGTCAGGATCATGTTGAAGCTGTGTGTTCCTGTCTGCCGCTATAGAGAGAGGTCAGGAGAACAGCGCCCCCAGTAGCAACATCTGTTCTCTACAATACCTAGTATCTCTCCAGCAGGCTCTGACATTAACACGTCTCACCTCCACACTGTCTCCTTCCCATTAACTTTGGAGCAGATGGCCGGTTCCTACTCTCCCTCTGCTCTCAATGTGTCAGGTTGACTGACAGGGTCTCTCTCTCTCTCTCTCTCTCTCTCTCTCTCTCTCTCTCTCTCTCTCTCTCTCTCTCTCTTTATCTCTCTCTCTCTCTCTCTCTCTCTCTCTCTCTCTCTCTCTCTCTCTCTCTCTCTCTCTCTCTTTTTCTCTCTGTCTCTCTGTCTCTCTCTCTCTCTCTCTCTCTCTCTCTCTCTCTCTCACTCTCTCTCTCTCTTTATCTCTCTCTCTCTCCGGTCTCTCTGTCTCTCCATCTCTCTCTCTCTCTCCGGTCTCTCTGTCTCTCCATCTCTCTCTCTCTCTCTCTCTCTCTCTCTCTCTCTCTCTCTCTCTGGGTCAGATAGCCCAGAAAACAACATCTATCTCTCTCTCATTTTGCCATTGTGGCTGTGGGAGAAAGAACAAAACAGACGCCTCTCTAAGTTTCAACCTCCACGTCCTCCTCTCTCTCCCTGACCTGCGAGGCCAAGACAGGGAGATGTCCTTCTCTGCCCACCCACCATCCAGAGGTGTACAGCAGCTACCCAGCTAACAGTTCCAGGGATCAAGAACATTTTTTTGTTTGAGTGTGCAGTTTTCCATTAGTTAGGTGGAACATTCTATCTATGTTTTTAGTACGTTTTGGAATTGGAGTTAAACGATTTAGGAGGACATTCCCTGTCTGTCAAACAGGCGAGGTCCAAGAGGCTTCTCAACAGCTTCCACCCCTCAAGCCACAAGACTCCTGAACAGCTGATCAAAGGGCTACCCAGAACCCCTCTTTTACGCTGCTGCTACTCTCTGGTTATTATCTATGCATGGTCAATTTAACTCTACCTGCATATTACCTCAGTTACCTCCACTAACCGGTGCCTCCGCACATTGACTCTGTAGCGGTACCCCCTGTATACAGCCTCCACATTGACTCTGTACCGGTACCCCCTGTATATAGCCTCCGCACATTGACTCTGTACCGGTACCCCCTGTATATAGCCTCCACATTGACTCTGTACCGGTACCCCCTGTATATAGCCTCCACATTGACTCTGTACCGGTACCCCCTGTATATAGCCTCAACATTGACTCTGTACCAGTACCCCCTGTATATAGCCTCCACATTGACTCTGTACCAGTACCCCCTGTATATAGCCTCAACATTGACTCTGTACCGGTACCCCCTGTATATAGCCTCCACATTGACTCTGTGCAGTACCCCTGTATATAGCCTCCACATTGACTCTGTACCAGTACCCCTGTATATAGCCTCAACATTGACTCTGTACAGTACCCCCTGTATATAGCCTCCACAATGACTCTGTACCAGTACCCCCTGTATATAGTCTCCACATTGACTCTGTGCAGTACCCCCTGTATATAGCCTCCACATTGACTCTGTACCAGTACCCCCTGTATATAGCCTCCACATTGACTCTGTACCAGTACCCCTGTATATAGCCTCCACATTGACTCTGTGCAGTACCCCCTGTATATAGCCTCCACATTGACTCTGTGCAGTACCCCCTGTATATAGCCTCCACATTGACTCTGTGCAGTACCCCTGTATATAGCCTCCACATTGACTCTGTGCAGTACCCCCTGTATATAGTCTCCACATTGACTCTGTGCAGTACCCCCTGTATATAGTCTCCACATTGACTCTGTGCAGTACCCCCTGTATATAGCCTCCACATTGACTCTGTGCAGTACCCCCTGTATATAGCCTCCACATTGACTCTGTACCGGTACCCTCCTATATATAGCCTCCACATTGACTCTGTGCAGTACCCCTGTATATAGCCTCCACATTGACTCTGTAGCGGTACCCCCTGTATATAGCCTCCACATTGACTCTGTACCGGTACCCCCTGTATATAGCCTCGCTTGTTATTTTATTAAATTATTTGTTACTTTTATTTTAAATGTTTTACTTAACACTTATTTTTCTTAAAACATATTAAGGCATGGTTGCTTAATACCTGTTGTATTCGGCATTTCACTGTAAGGTCTACACCTGTTGTATTCAGCATTTCACTGTAAGGTCCACACCTGTTGTATTCAGCATTTCACTGTAAGGTCTACACCTGTTGTATTCAGCATTTCACTGTAACGTCTACCTACACCTGTTGTATTCAGCACATGTGACAAATACAATTTGATTTGATTTGAACATCCCCAGAACGTGGTTACCATGTTCTCAGAACATATGATATGGAATATTCTAGACACGACTCTTCCCATGAACTTCAATATCTTATTTTCTGAGAACAACGGTGACCATGTTCTGTGTTGATGAAATATTCTCCTAACCCTCAGAAAACGGGACACATAAATGTTCTCGCAACGTTCTCTCAACGTTCTCTCAACGTTCCCGTGAAACCTGTCTAGAACATTAGTTCCTTACGTTCTGAGAACATGGTAACCACGTTCTGCGTAAGTTGTATTTGACGTTAAGGGAAACGTTTCTCTTGGGAACGTTCCTATGAAAACCTTAAGTAATGACCTAACGAGACTTTCAGGGAACGTTCTCTAAAGTCGTGGGAACGTTTGTTGTTATGCTGAGTAGCTGACAGCTGTGCTGATCAGGGGGGAGTCTACCCACCAACCACCCCTGAGACCAGCCGTAGCCGGGATGACAGGACAGCCAGCCCTCTAAATCACCACAGACTAACCAGAGGGAAAGATTCGTCCAGCTCAATGTCAAATCTACTGTGTCAAACAGTATGTGAAGTAGCATGTTTTATCTAGACCAGAGGAGCTAGGAGGTGGTATGTCTGTGTGTTTTATCTAGACCAGAGGAGCTAGGAGGTGGTATGTCTGTGTGTTTTATCTAGACCAGAGGAGCTAGGAGGTGGTATGTCTGTGTGTTTTATCTAGACCAGGGGAGCTAGGAGGTGGTATGTCTGTGTGTTTTATCTAGACCAGAGGAGCTAGGAGGTGGTATGTCTGTGTGTTTTATCTAGACCAGGGAGCTAGGAGGTGGTATGTCTGTGTGTTTTATCTAGACCAGGGAGCTAGGAGGTGGTATGTCTGTGTGTTTTATCTAGACCAGAGGAGCTAGGAGGTGGTATGTCTGTGTGTTTTATCTAGACCAGAGGAGCTAGGAGGTGGTATGTCTGTGTGTTTTATCTAGACCAGAGGAGCTAGGAGGTGGTATGTCTGTGTGTTTTATCTAGACCAGAGGAGCTAGGAGGTGGTATGTCTGTGTGTTTTATCTAGACCAGGGGAGCTAGGAGGTGGTATGTCTGTGTTTTTATCTAGACCAGAGGAGCTAGGAGGTGGTATGTCTGTGTGTTTTATCTAGACCAGGGGAGCTAGGAGGTGGTATGTCTGTGTGTTTTATCTAGACCAGGGGAGTTAGGAGGTGGTATGTCTGTGTGTTTTATCTAGACCAGAGGAGCTAGGAGGTGGTATGTCTGTGTGTTCTATCTAGACCAGAGGAGCTAGGAGGTGGTATGTCTGTGTGTTTTATCTAGACCAGGGGATCTAGGAGGTGGTATGTCTGTGTGTTTTATCTAGACCAGAGGAGCTAGGAGGTGGTATGTCTGTGTGTTTTATCCAGACCAGAGGAGCTAAGAGGTGGTATGTCTGTGTGTTTTATCTAGACCAGAGGAGCTAGGAGGTGGTATGTCTGTGTGTTTTATCTAGACCAGAAGAGCTAGGAGGTGGTATGTCTGTGTGTTTTATCTAGACCAGAGGATCTAGGAGGTGGTATGTCTGTGTGTTTTATCTAGACCAGAAGAGCTAGGAGGTGGTATGTCTGTGTGTTTTATCTAGACCAGAAGAGCTAGGAGGTGGTATGTCTGTGTGTTTTATCTAGACCAGAGGATCTAGGAGGTGGTATGTCTGTGTGTTTTATCTAGACCAGAAGAGCTAGGAGGTGGTATGTCTGTGTGTTTTATCTAGACCAGAGGATCTAGGAGGTGGTATGTCTGTGTGTTTTATCTAGACCAGAAGAGCTAGGAGGTGGTATGTCTGTGTGTTTTATCTAGACCAGAAGAGCTAGGAGGTGGTATGTCTGTGTTTTATCTAGACCAGGGGAGCTAAGAGGGGGTATGTCTGTGTGTTTTATCCAGACCAGAGAAGCTAGGAGGTGGTATGTCTGTGTGTTTTATCTAGACCAGGGGAGCTAGGAGGTGGTATGTCTGTGTGTTTTATCTAGACCAGGGGAGCTAGGAGGTGGTATGTCTGTGTGTTTTATCTAGACCAGAGGAGCTAGGAGGTGGTATGTCTGTGTGTTTTATCTAGACCAGAGGAGTTAGGAGGTGGTATGTCTGTGTGTTTTATCTAGACCAGAGGAGCTAGGAGGTGGTATGTCTGTGTGTTTTATCTAGACCAGAGGAGCTAGGAGGTGGTATGTCTGTGTGTTTTATCTAGACCAGAGGAGTTAGGAGGTGGTATGTCTGTGTGTTTTATCTAGACCAGAGGAGCTAGGAGGTGGTATGTCTGTGTGTTTTATCTAGACCAGAGGAGCTAGGAGGTGGTATGTCTGTGTGTTTTATCTAGACCAGAGGAGCTAGGAGGTGGTATGTCTGTGTGTTTTATCTAGACCAGAGGAGTTAGGAGGTGGTATGTCTGTGTGTTTTATCTAGACCAGAGGAGCTAGGAGGTGGTATGTCTGTGTGTTTTATCTAGACCAGAGGAGCTAGGAGGTGGTATGTCTGTGTCAACAACTAGCTGTTACACTGTCTGCTCCACCAATCAACAACTAGCTGCTTCACTGTCTGCTCCACCAATCAACAACTAGCTGTTTCACTGTCTGCTCCACCAATCAACAACTAGCTGTTTCACTGTCTGCTCCACCAATCAACAACTAGCTGTTTCACTGTCTGCTCCACCAATCAACAACTAGCTGCTTCACTGTCTGCTCCACCAATCAACAACTAGCTGTTTCACTGTCTGCTCCACCAATCAACAACTAGCTGTTTCACTGTCTGCTCCACCAATCAACAACTAGCTGCTTCACTGTCTGCTCCACCAATCATCAACTAGCTGTTTCACTTCAGAGACAGATAAGACCTCAGCTCTCCCTCTCTCTCTCTCTCTCTCTCTCTCTCTCTCTCTCTCTCTCTCTCTCTCTCTCTCTCTCTCTCTCTCTCTCTCTCTCTCTCTCTCTCTCTCTGTCTCTGAAATGTGTTCATCCTCTGCTAACCTTCCCATTCCCATGATGCCTCTCTTCAATGCTAGGGCAGATGGGAGAGACATTGATGAGTCAGCGATGTTTTCAACCGAAAGCAGCAATATCAGACACATCTGGCCCCTGGTCCAGTAGTTATAACACTGACCTCCAATACATGTTTACCTCATCTGGTCCAGTAGTTATAACACTGGCCTCTAATACATGTTTACCTCATCTGGTCCAGTAGTTATAACACTGGCCTCTAATACATGTTTACCTCATCGGGTCCAGTAGTTATAACACTGACCTCTAATACATGTTTACCTCATCAGGTCCAGTAGTTTTAACACTGACCTCTAATACATGTTTACCTCATCTGGTCCAGTAGTTATAACACTGACCTCTAATACATGTTTACCTCATCTGGTCCAGTAGTTATAACACTGGCCTCTAATACATGTTTACCTCATCTGGTCCAGTAGTTATAACACTGACCTCTAATACATGTTTACCTCATCAGGTCCAGTAGTTATAACACTGGCCTCTAATACATGTTTACCTCATCTGGTCCAGTATTTATATCATTGACCTCTAATACATGTTTACCTCATCAGGTCCAGTAGTTATAACACTGACCTCTAATACATGTTTACCTCATCTGGTCCAGTAGTTATAACACTGGCCTCTAATACATGTTTACCTCATCTGGTCCAGTAGTTATAACACTGACCTATAATACATGTTTACCTCATCAGGTCCAGTAGTTATAACACTGGCCTCTAATACATGTTTACCTCATCTGGTCCAGTAGTTATAACACTGACCTCTAATACATGTTTACCTCATCTGGTCCAGTAGTTATAACACTGGCCTCTAATACATGTTTACCTCATCTGGTCCAGTAGTTATAACACTGGCATCTAATACATGTTTACCTCATCTGGTCCAGTAGTTGTAACACTGACCTCTAATACATGTTTACCTCATCTGGTCCAGTAGTTATAACACTGACCTCTAATACATGTTTACCTCATCTGGTCCAGTAGTTATAACACTGGCCTCTAATACATGTTTACCTCATCTGGTCCAGTAGTTATAACACTGGCCTCTAATACATGTTTACCTCATCTGGTCCAGTAGTTATAACACTGACCTCTAATACATGTTTACCTCATCTGGTCCAGTAGTTATAACACTGACCTCTAATACATGTTTACCTCATCTGGTCCAGTAGTTATAACACTGACCTCTAATACATGTTTACCTCATCTGGTCCAGTAGTTATAACACTGGCCTCTAATACATGTTTACCTCATCAGGTCCAGTAGTTATAACACTGACCTCTAATACATGTTTACCTCATCTGGTCCAGTAGTTATAACACTGGCCTCTAATACATGTTTACCTCATCTGGTCCAGTAGTTATAACACTGACCTCTAATACATGTTTACCTCATCTGGTCCAGTAGTTATAACACTGACCTATAATACATGTTTACCTCATCTGGTCCAGTAGTTATAACACTGACCTCTAATACATGTTTACCTCATCTGGTCCAGTAGTTATAACACTGGCCTCTAATACATGTTTACCTCATCAGGTCCAGTAGTTATTACATTGACCTCTAATAGACCATGGACAGCTTCCTACAACACATAACACAGAGTCCCTGGACAGCTTCCAGATAGCACAGAGACCCAGGACAGCTTCCAGAGAGCACAGAGACCCAGGACAGCTTCCAGGGAGCACAGAGACCCAGGACGGCTTCCAGAGAGCACATAGACCCAGGACAGTTTCCTACAAAAGATAATACAGAGACCCAGGACAGCTTCCAGAGAGCACAGAGACCCAGGACAGCTTCCTACAACAGATAATACAGAGACCCAGGACAGCTTCCTACAACAGATCAGCTATTGTCCTCTCTGATAGTGTATTGATGAGCCAACCTACTGGAGAGCCACCAGTGACATCACAGAGCGGAACACCTTTATGGCATTGGACTGGAAATCCAGTACCTTCTGGATTCTGTCTGTATTCCTGTATGTCTCTCTATTCACGTCCTCTGGATTCTGTCTGTATTCCTGTATGTCTCTCTATTCATGTCCTCTGGATTCTGTCTGTATTCCTGTATGTCTCTCTATTCACGTCCTCTGGATTCTGTCTGTATTCCTGTATGTCTCTCTATTCATGTCCTTTGGATTCTGTCTGTATTCCTGTATGTCTCTCTATTCACGTCCTCTGGATTCTGTCTGTATTCCTGTATGTCTCTCTATTCATGTCCTCTGGATTCTGTCTGTATTCCTGTATGTCTCTCTATTCATGTCCTCTGGATTCTGTCTGTATTCCTGTATGTATCTCTATTCACGTCCTCTGGATTCTGTCTGTATTCCTGTATGTCTCTCTATTCACGTCCTCTGGATTCTGTCTGTATTCCTGTATGTATCTCTATTCACGTCCTCTTGATTCTGTCTGTATTCCTGTATGTCTCTCTATTCACGTCATCTGGATTCTGTCTGTATTCCTGTATGTATCTCTATATACGTCCTCTGGATTCTGTCTGTATTCCTGTATGTATCTCTATTGACGTCCTCTGGATTCTGTCTGTATTCCTGTATGTCTCTCTATTCACGTCATCTGGATTCTGTCTGTATTCCTGTATGTATCTCTATATACGTCCTCTGGATTCTGTCTGTATTCCTGTATGTATCTCTATTGACGTCCTCTGGATATTGTCAGACATAGAATAGATGCTTTACTCTAGCATTGGAGTGTAGAGAGGGGGAGGTATTTATAAGGTTAAATGACATGTCGCTTCTGTAGCTACACTCCCCAGTGCTTTCAGTGTTGAAGTATAAAGAGTTGCTGTTTTTTCTGAAGATAAAATTGAACACAATTAACATGCTACCTTTCTTGCTCAATGAATAGTTTAATAATTATATGCCAAATTTGCTAAAGTTCTATATACTATCATCACTGCTTTAACTTCATTTCCAAAGAGCCAATCGTATGCTGCACTATTATTTCACAACAGAACTGTTGTCAGTTTGTAGGACGGCGCCGGAGCAGAAGGCAGACGTTTTAAATGCCCCCAACGGATTGTTTTTGTGTGTTTGTTTATATGCTTTGTTTTTAACTTCTTTGGGAGCAGCGTACCAGGTGACCGTTTTGGAGAGCCTGTCGTGCCCAAAGTAAAATGCCTCCCATTCAGGCCCAGAAAATAAGATATGCACATATGTAGTACCATTGGATAGGAAACAGTCTGAAATTTTCTAAAAGTATTAACATTTTGTCTGTGAGTATAACAGAACGGATATGGCAGGCGAAAACCCGAGGAATTTCTGTCCTGGAAAAAGTGGTTTTGACACATTGCCTCATTTAGAACCCCTCCCTTATGAAAATGCCCATATAAGGGCATATGAATGCAGTACCTATTGCTTCCTCTGGATGTCAACAGTCTCGAGAAAGTGTTCTGATTCTTTTTAGATGCTTTTAGAGCATAGAAGAAGACGAATAAGGAAGTGGCCACACAGATGTCAATAGAAGTAAACGCGTGTTCACGGCTGGCACGCTCTTAGTTTTTTTCCTTTCTTATCGCCCAGTTTATATTCCGGTTGAAATATTATACTATTTATACATAAAAGTGTTCCTAAGGATACATTTAAAATTATGTTTGATTGTTCTTGGACCAGTTTATAGGTATAAGTTGAACGAGTTCTCTTCACATTTCAATGGACTCTATTTTCTCATTCTAACGCGCCAACCAAACGGCGATTTATGGATATAATACATTACTTTTTCTAACAAAAGAACTATGGATTGTCTTCGTTGGACACTTGGGAAGCCCTCAGCAGAAGTTCTTCAAAAGGTAATTGATTTGTTTTCGCTGTGAAATGTGTTATGTGTGAACCGTGAAGGCTTATGAATTTATGGTAATGGAAAAATATGTTAGGTGCTACCCTCAAACAATCAAATGTGGTGCTTTCGCCGTAAAGCCTTTTTGAAATCTGACAAAGCTGTGATATTGCCAAGAAGCAGAGCTTTTGATGACTATGAAACACTTGTATATTGATGAATGTTTAATAATTCAACTTTTGGATTTAGAATTTGGCGCCTTGCATTTCACCGGGCAGTGTCGGGAGTGGGCGCCCCACCACTCCGTAAGAAGTTAACTTATTTTTTTACTATTTTTGTACATAATGTTGCTGTTACCGTCTCTTATGACCGAAAATAATTTCTAGACATCAGGACTGCGATTACTCACCACGGACTAGCAGAATCATTTTTCTTCTTTCACGACTCTCACTCAACACTCCCCTGAATTCTGCTAGCAAACATGCAATCTTTGGACAATAAAATGGACGAGTTATTGGGAAGATTAAACTACCAACGGGACATTAAAAACTGCAACATCTTATGCTTCACAGAGTCGTGGCTGAACGACGACAATATCAACATACAGCTGGCTGGTTATACGATGTACCGGCAGGATAGAACAGCGACGTCTGGTAAGACAAGGGGCGTCGGTGTATATATTTTTATAAACAACAGCTGTTGCACGATATCTAAGGAAGTCTCAAGCTATTGCTCGCCTGAGGTAGGGTTTCTCATGATAAGCTGCAGACCACATTCCCTACCGAGGGTTTTCATCTATATTCTTTGTAGCTGTTTACATACCACCACAGTCAGAGGCTGGCACTAAGATAGCATTGAATGAGCTGTATTCTGCCATCAGCAAACAAGAAAACGCTCACCCAGAGGCGGCGCTCCTAGTAGCCGGGGATTTTAATGCAGGGAAACTTAAATCAGTTTGACCAAATTTCTATCAGCATGTTAAATGTGCAACCAGAGGGAAAACAACTCTGGACCACCTTTACTCCACACACAGAGATGCATACAAAGCTCTCCCTCACCCTCCATTTGGCAAATCGGACCATAATTCCATCCTCCTGATTCCTGCTTACAAGCAAAAACTAAAGCAGGAAGCACCAGTGACTCGATCAGATGAAGCAGATGCTAAGCTACAGGACTGTTTTGCTAGCACAGACTGGAATATGTTCCGAGATTCCTCCAATGGCATTGAGGAGTACACCACATCAGTCATTGGCTTCATCAATAAGTGCATCGATGACGTCGTCCCCACAGTGACCGTACGTACATACCCCAACCAGAAGCCATGGAATACAGGCAACATCCTCACTAAGCTAAAGGCTAGAGCTGCCGATTTCAAGGAGCGGGACTCTAACCCGGAAGCTTTTAAGAAATCCTGCTATGCCCTCAGACGAACCATCAAACATCGGCTCCGACGCTCGTTGGATGTGGCAGGGCTTGCAAACCATTACAGACTACAAAGGGAAGTACAGCCGAGAGCTGCCCAGTGATACGAGCCTACCGGACAAGCTAAACTACTTCTATGCTCGCTTCCGAGGCAAATAACACTTAAAGAGGCATGAGAGCACCAGCTGTACCGGAAGACTGTGTGATCACGCTCTCCGTGGCCGATGTGAGAAAGACCTTTAGACAGGTCAACATTCACAAGGCCGCAAGGCCAGATGAATTACCAGGACGTGTACTGCGAGCATACACTTACCAACTAGCAAGTGTCTTCACTGACATTTTAAACCTCTCACTGCCCGAGTCTGTAATACCAATATGTTTTAAGCAGACCAACATAGTGCCTGTGCCCAAAAACACAAAGGTAACCTGCCTAAATGACTACCGACCCATAGCACTCACGTCTGTAGCCATGAAGGGCTTTGAAAGGCTGGTCATGGCTCACATCAACACCATCATACCAGAAACCCTAGACCCACTCCAATTTGCATACCGCCCCAACAGATCCAGAGATGATGCAGTCTCTATTGCATACCACACTGCCCTTTCCCACCTGGACAAAAGGAACACCCATGTGAGACACCTATGCTATTCATTGACTACAGCTCAGCGTTCAACACCATAGTGCCCTCAAAGCTCATCATTAAGCTAAGGACCCTGGGACTAAACACCTCCCTCTGCAACTGGATCCTGGATTTCCTGATGGGCCGCCCCCCACGTGGTAAGGGTAGATACCAACACCATCATTACATTTGCCGATGACACAACAGTGGTAGGCCTGATCACCGACAACAACGAGACAGCCTATAGGAAGGAGGTCAGAGACCTGGCCGTGTGGTGCCAGGACAACAACCTCTCCCTCAATGTGATCAAGATGAAGGAGATGATTGTGGACTACAGGAAGAAGAGGACCAGGCATGCCCCCATTCTCATTGACGGGTCTGCAGTGGAGCAGGTTGAGAGCTTCAAGTTCCTTGGTGTCCACATCACCAACAAACTAACATGGTCCAAGCACACCAAGACAGTCGTGAAGAGGGCACAACAAAACTTATTCCCCCCTCAGGATTCTGAAAAGATTTGGCACTGGTCCTCAGATCTTCAAAATGTTCTACAGCTGCACCATCGAGAGCATCCTACGGGTTGCATCACTGCCTGGTGTGGCAACTGCTCGGCCTCCAACCGCAAGGCAGTACAGAGGGTATTGCGAATGGCCCAGCACATCACTGGGGCCAAGGTTTCTGCTATCCAGGACCTCTATACCAGAGGAAGGCCCTACAAATTTTCAAAGACTCCAGCCACCCTAGTCATAGACTGTTCTCCCTGCTACCATGCGGCAAGCGGTACCGGGAGCACCAAGTCTAGGTCCAAGAGACTTCTAAACAGCTTATACCCCCAAGCCATAAGACTCCTGAACTAGTCAAATGGCTACCCAGACTATTCGAACCTAACATCACCAAACTTGACATCCAGTGGAAGCAGTAGGTACTGCAATCTTACTCCCAGAAATTGCTGTTTTCAATAGGGAGGTGTTTAAAATTAGGCAATGTGTCAAAAACACTTTTTCCAGGACAGAAATTCCTTGGGTTTTTGCCTGCTATATCCGTTCTGTTTTACTCACAGACATTATGTTAACACTTTTAGAAACTTCAGAGTGTTTCCTATCCAATAGTACTAATTATGTGCATATCCTATTTTCTGGGCCTGAGTGGGAGGCATTCTACTTTGGGCACGCCAGACTCTCCAAAACCGTCACCTCGGGAGCCGCTCCCTAAGAAGTTAATGGCGTCAGACCGAGGCTCTGCAACTGTCCTCGTGCTCCTAGACCTTAGTGCTGCTTTTGAAACCATCGATCACCACATTCTTTTGGAGCGATTGGAAACCCAAATTGGTCTACATGGACAAGTTCTGGCCTGGTTTAGATCTTATCTGTTGGAAAGATATCAGTTTGTCTCTGTGGATAGTTTGTCCTCTGACAAATCAACTGTACATTTCGGTGTTCCTCAAGGCTCTGTTTTGGGACCACTATTGTTTTCACTATATATTTTACCACTTGTCATTCAGAAATGATGTCATTCAGAAACATAATGTTAACTTTTACTGCTATGCGGATGACACACAGCTGTACATTTCGATGAAACATGGTGAAGCCCCAAAATTGCCCTCCCTGGAAGCCTGTGTTTCAGACATAAGGAAGTGGATGGTGGAAAATCTTCTACTTTTAAACTCTGACAAAACAGAGATGCTTGTTCTAGGTCCCAAGAAACAAAGGGATCTTCTGTTGAATCTGACGGTTGTACAGTCGTCTCAAATCTTGATGGTTGTACAGTCGTCTCAAATAAAACTGTGAAGGACCTCGGCGTTACTCTGGATCTTGATCTCTCTTTTGACGAACATATCAAGACTGTTTCAAGGACAGCTTTTTTCCATCTACGTAACATTGTAAAAATCAGAAACTTTCTGTCCAAAAATGATGCAGAAAAATGTATCCATGCTTTTGTCACTTCTAGGTTAGACTACTGCAATGCTTTACTTTCCGGCTACCCGGATAAAGCACAAAATAAACTTCAGTTAGTTCTAAACACAGCTGCTGGAATCTTGACTAGAACCAAAACATTTTCATATTACTCCAGTGCTAGCCTCTCTACACTGGCTTCCTGTTAAGGCAAGGGCTGATTTCAAGGTTTTACTGCTAACCTACAAAGCATTACATGGGCTTGCTCCTACCTATCTTTCCGATTTGGTCCTGCCGTACATACCTACATGTACGCTACGGTCACAAGACGCAGGCCTCCTTATTGTCCCTAGAATTTCTAAGCAAACAGCTGGAGGCAGGGCTTTCTCCTATAGAGCTCCATTTTTATGGAATGGTCTGCCTATCCATGTGAGAGACGCAGACTCGGTCTCAACCTTTAAGTCTTTATTGAAGACTCATCTCTTCAGTAGGTCCTATGATTGAGTGTAGTCTGGCCCAGGAATTTGAAGGTGAACGGAAAGGCACTGGAGCAACGAACCACCCTTGCTGTCTCTGCCTGGCCGGTTCCCCTCTCCACTGGGATTCTCTGCCTCTAACCCTATTACAGGCTTACTGGTGCTCTTCCATGCCGTTCCTGGGGGGGGGGCGTCGCTTGAGTGGGTTGAGTCACTGACGTGGTCTTCCTGTCCGGGGGTTGCCCCCGCATATTGACTCTGTACCAGCACCCCCCTGTATATTGTTATTTTTTTACAGCTGCTCTTTAATTATTTGTTACTATTATCTCTTATTCTTACCCGGTCAGGGGCAAGTAAGTAAGCATTTCACTGTAAGGTCTACATTAGCCAACCTATGACCACTGTTCATTTATTGAGACAACACAGTACTATCAGTCTGGAGCCTTTTGAATTACTGGAATCACATCGGAGAATTCAAGAAGTTAATTATTTAGATTTAACTACAAACTCCTTTCCTTTTATCATATAAATATTTAAATCTGCAAACTCCTATTCATTTTATCATATCAATATTTAAATCTGCAAGCTCCTTTCAGTTTGAAAACATTTCAATATATCATAATTCAATCTGCTGCAAAAACATTATCCCTCCTTCCTTTCTAACTGTATTATTCACACAGCAAACAGCATCACAGCCCAGAACAGAGCTGCTGTGGTGGAGTTTAACACTGTATCTGCTGTGGTGGAGTTTAACACTGTATCTGCTGTGGTGGAGTTTACCACTATAACTGCTGTGGTGGAGTTTACCACTGTATCTGCTGTGGTGGAGTTTACCACTGTATCTGCTGTGGTGGAGTTTAACACTGTATCTGCTGTGGTGGAGTTTAACACTGTATCTGCTGTGGTGGAGTTTACCACTGTATCTGCTGTGGTGGAGTTTACCACTGTATCTGCTGTGGTGGAGTTTACCACTGTATCTGCTGTGGTGGAGTTTAACACTGTATCTGCTGTGGTGGAGTTTAACACTGTATCTGCTGTGGTGGAGTTTAACACTGTATCTGCTGTGGTGGAGTTTAACACTGTATCTGCTGTGGTGGAGTTTACCACTGTAACTGCTGTGGTGGAGTTTACCACTATAACTGCTGTGGTGGAGTTTACCACTATAACTGCTGTGGTGGAGTTTACCACTGTATCTGCTGTGGTGGAGTTTACCACTGTAACTGCTGTGGTGGAGTTTACCACTATAACTGCTGTGGTGGAGTTTACCACTGTAACTGCTGTGGTGGAGTTTACCACTATAACTGCTGTGGTGGAGTTTACCACTGTAACTGCTGTGGTGGAGTTTACCACTATAACTGCTGTGGTGGAGTTTACCACTGTATCTGCTGTGGTGGAGTTTACCACTGTATCTGCTGTGGTGGAGTTTACCACTGTATCTGCTGTGGTGGAGTTTACCACTGTATCTGCTGTGGTGGAGTTTACCACTGTATCTGCTGTGGTGGAGTTTACCACTATATCTGCTGTGGTGGAGTTTACCACTGTATCTGCTGTGGTGGAGTTTACCACTGTATCTGCTGTGGTGGAGTTTACCACTGTATCTGCTGTGGTGGAGTTTACCACTGTATCTGCTGTGGTGGAGTTTACCACTGTATCTGCTGTGGTGGAGTTTACCACTGTATCTGCTGTGGTGGAGTTTACCACTGTATCTGCTGTGGTGGAGTTTACCACTGTATCTGCTGTGGTGGAGTTTACCACTATAACTGCTGTGGTGGAGTTTACCACTATAACTGCTGTGGTGGAGTTTACCACTATAACTGCTGTGGTGGAGTTTACCACTGTATCTGCTGTGGTGGAGTTTACCACTATAACTGCTGTGGTGGAGTTTACCACTGTAACTGCTGTGGTGGAGTTTACCACTGTATCTGCTGTGGTGGAGTTTACCACTGTATCTGCTGTGGTGGAGTTTACCACTGTATCTGCTGTGGTGGAGTTTACCACTGTATCTGCTGTGGTGGAGTTTACCACTATAACTGCTGTGGTGGAGTTTACCACTGTAACTGCTGTGGTGGAGTTTACCACTGTATCTGCTGTGGTGGAGTTTACCACTGTATCTGCTGTGGTGGAGTTTACCACTGTATCTGCTGTGGTGGAGTTTACCACTGTAACTGCTGTGGTGGAGTTTACCACTGTATCTGCTGTGGTGGAGTTTACCACTGTATCTGCTGTGGTGGAGTTTACCACTGTATCTGCTGTGGTGGAGTTTACCACTGTATCTGCTGTGGTGGAGTTTACCACTATAACTGCTGTGGTGGAGTTTACCACTGTAACTGCTGTGGTGGAGTTTACCACTGTATCTGCTGTGGTGGAGTTTACCACTGTATCTGCTGTGGTGGAGTTTACCACTGTGTCTGCTGTGGTGGAGTTTACCACTGTATCTGCTGTGGTGGAGTTTACCACTGTGTCTGCTGTGGTGGAGTTTACCACTATAACTGCTGTGGTGGAGTTTACCACTGTGTCTGCTGTGGTGGAGTTTATCACTGTATCTGCTGTGGTGGAGTTTACCACTGTATCTGCTGTGGTGGAGTTTACCACTGTAACTGCTGTGGTGGAGTTTACCACTGTGTCTGCTGTGGTGGAGTTTATCACTGTATCTGCTGTGGTGGAGTTTACCACTGTATCTGCTGTGGTGGAGTTTACCACTGTAACTGCTGTGGTGTAGTTTACCACTGTAACTGCTGTGGTGTAGTTTATCACTTTAACTCTCAGACTTCTTATGATTAATTTATGTCTTACCTTTCGCTGAATAACTCCCTGGTCCTCCGGGGACACGGCTGAAGCAAGGCTGCAAATAACATCTCAAATGAATAAAATGCAAATGATCAAGCTAGATCCCACTCTCCATCCGTAGGGACCCCTCACACACACTCGCACGCACGCACACTCACTCACACACACACACACGCACACACTCACATACTCACTCACACACACGCACACGCACACACTCACACATCTACACACACACCTACACGCACACACGCACACGCACACACTCACATACTCACTCACACTTGCACGCACACACACTCACACCCACACAAACACACGCACCTACACACACACACACATCTACACACACACACACACACATCTACACACACACACACACACACACCGTCTCTGTTGCTGTGAGAAGGAAGCCATATTAATATCAATGGGGGGGTCAAAGCATTGCTGAACTGAGCTCTGTTGTGAAGAGCTGACAATAAACCGCTATATAAATATAAGAACATTCAAAGCGTGAGCGACACTTTTCACACAAAAAGCCAATCAATCAATCAAATGCGTCTTCCTATCTGCTGCATAGAAACTGGAACTGCAGAAATTACCTCATTAGTTTTGGACAATTAGGTTTATTGGAGTGTGACAGAGAGAGGCTACTGTTCAGTGGGGCGTGGCGCGGCAACGATAGAACTGAATCCAGCACTTGTAGCCGTAGTATTACTTATCAGCGAAGCCAACGGCTGACTGAGCTGATCTCATTAAATATAGCATGCTTCAGTCTGGGCTGAGGGAGAACGTGTTCTTAACGTATTGAACTGACGGAGGAGTCTTCTCTGACTCACGTAATTTAAAACTAGATCACAGAGAGTCAAGTATCGAACTGACAGAGGAGTCTTCTCTGACTCACGTCATTTAAACTAGATCACAGAGAGTCAAGTATCGAACAGACGGAGGAGTCTTCTCTGACTCACGTCCTTTAAACTAGATCACAGAGAGTCAAGTATCGAACTGACGGAGGAGTCTTCTCTGACTCACGTCATTTAAAACTAGATCACAGAGAGTCAAGTATCGAACTGACAGAGGAGTCTTCTATGACTCACGTCATTTAAACTAGATCACAGAGAGTCAAGTATCGAAC
>CM059789.1:69813379-69838379 GCA_030435695.1 Brachymystax lenok tsinlingensis
AAGTTCCTTGAGGGCCGTCTTGATGTCTGCTTGAGTGGGAATGAACACAGCTGTGACGGTAACTGAGGAGAATTCTCTTGGGAGGCAATATGGCCTGTATTTGATTGTAAGGAATTCTAGGTCAGGTGAGGAGAAGGACTTGAGTTCCTGTATGTTGTTATGATTATACCGTGAGTCATTAACTTGTTAGGGAGTGGCAGCTGAGGGGTCGGTTTTGGAGAGCCTGGCGTGCCCAAAGTAAAATGCCTCCCATTCAGGCCCAGAAAATAGGATATGCAGATATTTGGTACCATTGGATAGGAAACACTCTGATTTTCCAAAACTGTTAACCATTTGTCTGTGAGTAAAACAGAACGCATATAGCAGGCGAAACCCCGAGGAATTTCTGTCCTGGAAAAAGTGATTTTGACACATTGCTCATTTGGAAACCCCTCCCTCATGAAAATGACCATATAAGGGCATATGAATGCAGTACCCATCGCTTCCTTTAGATGTCAACAGTCTCGAGACAGTGTATTTTTTTCATTTTGGATGAATAAGACCAGAGAAGAAGAGCAAACAAGGAAGTCACTCTGTCATGTAAACAGTACCCAGTGCGCGCCCGACAAGGCACGCAGTGTCTTTTTTACCGTCGTTATCGATCAGTTTATATTCCGGGTTGATTTATAATAGTAAATATACGTAAAGTGTTCCTAAGGATACATTTAAAACTATGTTTGATTGTTCTTGGACAAGTTTATAGGTATAAGATGAACGAGTTCGCGTCACGTTTTAATGGAGGAGTGGAAGCTGTCGTTTCTGATTATAACGCGCGAACCACATGGAGGATTTATGGATAAAATACGTTACTTTTTCTAACAAAAGAACCATGGATTGTCTTCGTTGGACACTTAGGAAGACCTCAGCAGAAGTTCTTCAACAGGTAATTGATTTGTTTTCGCTGTGAAATGTGTTATGTGTGTGCCATGATTGCTAATCGATTCATGGCTATGGGAAAAATATGTGAGGTGCTAGCCTCAAACAATCAAATGTGCTGCTTTTGCCGTAAAGCCTTTTTGAAATCTGACAATGCTGTGATATTGCCTAGAAACAGAGCTTTTGATGAGTATGGAACACTTGTATATTGGTGGATGTTTAATAATTCAACTTTTGGATTTTGAATTTGGCGCCTTACATTTTACCTGGTAGTGTCGGGAGCAGCCCGTATCAATTTTGTTTGAAATACCACAGTGTGCCATCACAGCAGCAAAATTTGTGACCTGCTGTCGCAAGAAAATGGCATCCAGTGAAGAACAAACACCATTGTAAATACAACCCATACAACCCAACTTAGCACAAAAACATCCTGTGGTGTACTGCATTAGCATCGAATAGCCCCCTCGATATGCAACTTTTCAGGGAAGTCAGGAACCAATATACACAGGCAGTTAGGAAGGTTAAGGTTAGCTTTTTCAAACAGAAATGTGCATCCTGCAGCACTAATTCCAAAAGGTTTTGGGACACTGTATAGCCCATGGAGAATAAGAGCACCTCCTCCCAGCTGCCCACTGCAATGAGGCTGGAAAACACTGTCACCACCTGGCTACCCCTACCCCGGCCAACAGCTCTGCACCCTGCACCCCCAGCAAGAGCTCTGCACCCCCGCTTATCCTTCACCCAAATCCAGACAGCTGATGTTCTGAAAGACCTGCGAAATCTGGATCCCTACAAATCAGCTGGGTTAGACAATCTGGGCCCTCTCTTTCTAAAATTATCTCCCAATATTGTTGCAACCCCTACTACTAGCCTGTTCAACCTTTCATTCATATTGTATAAGATCCCCAAAGACTGGAAAGCTGCCGCGGTCATCCCCCTCTTCAAAGGGGGGAGACACTCTAGACCCAAACTGTTACAGACCTAAACCTGCCCTGCCTTTCTAAAGTCTTCGAAAGCCAAGTTAACAAACAGATTACCGATCATTTCGAATCCCACCGTACCTTCTCCGCTATGCAATCTGTTTTTTGAGCCTGTCATGGGTGGGTAATCCTCAGCCACGCTCAAGGTCCTAAACGATATCATAACCGCCATCGATAAAAGACAGTACTGTGCAGCCGTCTTCGTCGACCTGGCCAAGGCTTTCGACTCTGTCAATCATCGCATTCTTATCGGCAGACTCGACAGCCTTGGTTTCTCAAATGACTGCCTCGCCTGGTTCACCAACTACTTCTCAGATAGAGTTCAGTGTGTCAAATCGGAGGGCCTGTTGTCCGGACCTCTGGAAGTCTCTATGGGGGTACCACAGGGTTCAATTCTCGGGCCGACGCTTTTCTCTGTATACATCAATGATGTCGCTCTTGTTGCTGGTGATTCTCTGATCCACCTCTACGCAGACGACATCATTTGGTATGAATCTGGCCCTTTGGACACTGTGCTAACAAACCTCCAAACAAGCTTCAACGCCATAAAACACTCCTTCCGTAGCCTCCAACTGCTTTTAAATGCTTGTAAAACTAAGTACATGCTCTTCAGCTGATTGCTGCCAGCACCCTCCCGCCCGACCAGCATCACTACTCTTGACGGTTCTGTCTTAGATTATGTGGACAACTACAAATACCTAGGTGTCTGGTTAGACTGTAAACTCTCCTTCCAGACTCACATTAAGCATCTCCAATCCAAATTTAAATCTAGAATCAGCTTCCCATTTCACTCATGCTGCCAAACATACCCTCATAAAACTGACCATCCTACCGATCCTTGACTTCGGCGATGTCATTTAAAATATACTGGAGCCCCTCTCAGTACCAGTCCATCTCTCCCTCTCCTCTCCAACCAGTCAGCTCCAGAACAGAGCAGCACGGGAAGAGGAGCAGGAACAGGCTGGCAGCCAAGTGGCTTGGCACAGCGCCTAATGATGCCCGACATGCGGCTGCTCTCCACAACGCCGGGGTCACACCTGCCAACTCTTAGTAAGATGTAAATGTTTCTATTAACAGAGAGAGAGAGGGAGTTCCTCTCCTCTCCTCCCGTCCCGTGTGTTCTGCCTATAGGTTCTGCTGTGATCAGAGGAGGGATCCTGGGCACTGTATTTAGATCCAACCCTTGCAATCAGTGTGTGTGTGTTTTATATGTGAGTGTGTGTGTGTGTGTTTTATATGTGAGTGTGTGTGTGTTTTATATGTGAGTGTGTGTGTGTGTGTTTTATATGTGAGTGTGTGTGTTTTATTTGTGAGTGTGTGTGTGTGTGTTTTATATGTGAGTTTGTGTGTGTGTGTTTTATATGTGAGTGTGTGTTTTATATGTGAGTGTGTGTGTGTGTGTTTTATATGTGAGTGTGTGTGTGTGTTTTATATGTGTGTGTGTGTGTGTTTAGCTGCCCTCTCCCACACCCTGTTTGACCCTCTGAACTCCCACTAACTCTCCCTCTGGTCCTCTAAGTCCTCTGGTCCTCTAGTCCTCTGGTCCTCTAGTCCTCTGGTCCTCTAGTCTTCTGGTCCTCTGGTCCTCTAGTCCTCTAGTCCTCTGGTCCTCTAGTCCTCTAGTCCTCTAGTCCTCTGGTCCTCTAGTCCTCTGGTCCTCTGGTCCTCTAGTCCTCTAGTCCTCTGGTCCTCTGGTCCTCTAGTCCTCTGGTCCTCTAGTCCTCTGGTCCTCTAGTCTTCTGGTCCTCTAGTCCTCTGGTCATCTGGTCCTCTAGTCCTCTGGTCCTCTGGTCCTCTGGTCCTCTGGTCCTCTGGTCCTCTAATCCTCTAGTCTTCTGATCCTCTAGTCCTCTAGTCTTCTGGTCCTCTAGTCCTCTGGTCTTCTGGTCCTCTGGTCCTCTGGTCCTCTGGTCCTCTGGTCCTCTGGTCCTTTGGTCCTTTGGTCCTCTGGTCCTCTGGTCCTCTGGTCCTCTGGTTCTTTAGTCCTCTGGTCCTCTGGTCCTCTGGTCCTCTGGTCCTCTAGTCTTCTGGTCCTCTAGTCCTCTGGTCATCTGGTCCTCTAGTCCTCTGGTCCTCTGGTCCTCTGGTCCTCTAGTCTTCTGGTCCTCTGGTCCTCTGGTCCTCTAGTCCTCTAGTCTTCTGATCCTCTGGTCCTCTAGTCTTCTGGTCCTCTAGTCCTCTGGTCATCTGGTCCTTTAGTCCTCTGGTCCTCTGGTTCTTTAGTCCTCTGGTCCTCTAGTCCTCTGGTCTTCTAGTCCTCTGGTCCTCTGGTCCTCTGGTCCTCTAGTCCTCTGGTCCTCTGGTCATCTGGTTCTCTAGTCCTCTGGTCCTCTGGTCATCTGGTTCTCTAGTCCTCTGGTCCTCTGGTCCTCTGGTCCTCTTGTCCTCTGGTCCTCTGGTCCTCTGGTCCTCTGGTCCTTTGGTCCTCTGGTCCTTTGGTCCTCTGGTCCTCTGGTCCTCTGGTCCTCTAGTCCTCTAGTCCTCTGGTCCTCTAGTCCTCTGGTCCTCTGGTCCTCTGGTTCTCTGGTCCTTTGGTCCTCTGGTCCTCTGGTCTTCTGGTCCTCTAGTCTTCTGGTCCTCTAGTCCTCTGGCCCTTTTTGGGGGGGGGCACACGGGGAGTTTGGCCGGTTCAGGAAGGACTCCTGAGCTAACTCCTCGTGCTCTCTGGAGGGAGCGTCGGAGGGAGCGTCGCACTGGTAAGACGCCGTGCTATGCAGTTTTGCGCACGGTGTCTCCAGTGCGCGTTCACAGCCCGGTGCTAGAGATTCCAGCGCCACTCATCTGTCAGGAGGGTGAGTGTGCAGCCTGGAAGGGTGGTGCCGGCTCAGCGCTCCTGGTCTCCTGTGCGCCTCCTTGGACCAGGATATCCTGCACCGGTTCTGCGTGCAGTATCTCCGGTGCGTGTTCAGAGCCCGGTGCGTGAGATTCCAACGCCACTCATCTGTCAGGGAGGGTGAGTGTGCTACCTGGAAGAGTGGTGCCGGCTCTGCGCGCTAGGTCTCCAGTACACCTTCTGGGACCGAGATATCCTGCACTGGGTTCTGCGTGTGGGGTCTCCGGTTCGCATCCACAGCCCAGTACGTGCTGTTCGGTTCCGCGCTCCAGGATCCCTGTGCCCGTCGTGGACTCCAGCACGCCCTGTCCCTGCTCCACGCTCCAGGATTCCTGTGCCCGTCGTGGACCCAGCACGCCCTGTCCCTGCTCCACGCTCCAGGATCCCTGTGCCCGTCGTGGACTCAGCATGTCCTGTACCTGCTCCCCGCACCAGAGTGCCAGTGTGCTTAGTGAGCCCACTACGGCCGGTTCCTGCTCCCCGCACCAGAGTGCCAGTGCGCTTAGTGAACCCAGTACGGCCGGTTCCTGCTCCCGCACCAGAGTGCCAGTGTGCGTAATGAGCCCAGTACGGCCGGTTCCTGCTCCTCGCACCAGAGTGCATGTGCGCTAGTGAGCCCAGTACGGCCGGTTTCTGCTCCCGCACCAGAGTGCCAGTGCGCGTAATGAGCCCAGTGCGGCCGGTTCCTGCTCCCGCACCAGAGTGCCAGTGCGCTAGTGAGTCCAGTACGGCCGGTTCCTGCTCCCGCACCAGAGTGCCAGTGCGCTTAGTGAGTCCAGTACGGCCGGTTTCTGCTCCCGCACCAGAGTGCCAGTGCGCCGTAATGAGCCCAGTACGGACGGTTCCTGCTCCCGCACCAGAGGGCCCGTGGCGTTTAGTGAGCCCAGCACGGTTCGTTCCTGCTCCCGCGCAGAGGGCCAGTGCGGCGTCCCATGTCCGGGACCTCCAGAGAAGGTCCCTGTCCGGGACCTCCAGAGAAGGTCCCCTGTCCGGGACCTCCAGAGAGGGTCCCCTGTCTGGGACCTCCAGAGAAGGTCCCCAGTCCGAGCCGCCAGTGAGGGTCCCCAGTCCGAGCCGCCAGAGAGGTTACCCAGTCCGGGGCCGCCAGAGAGGGTCCCCAGTCCGAGGCCGCCAGAGAGGGTCCCCAGTCCGAGGCCGCCAGAGAGGGTCCCCATCCGGGGCCGCCAGAGAGGGTCCCCATCCGGGGCCGCCAGAGAGGGTCCCCAGTCTGGGGCCGCCAGAGAGGGTCCCCAGTCTGGGGCCGCCAGAGAGGGTCCCCAGTCTGGGGCCGCCAGAGAGGGTCCCCAGTCTGGGGCCGCCAGAGAGGGTCCCCAGTCTGGGGCCGCCAGAGAGGGTCCCCAGTCCGGGGCCGCCAGAGAGGGTCCCCAGTCCTGAAAATGGCCCAGGGCCTCCGGTGCGTGACCTCAGACCAGCACAGCCGCCACCGGAGCCGCCACGTGGGACTGAAAAACCCACCGAAGACCCGCCCCATGGACTTGTGGCGCGTGCTTTGGGGGTACTGTCACTTCCAGGCCTGAGAAGACAGGCTGTTGTGTTTAGTTTTGGTTTTTGTGTAGGGTTCCCAATTAGAGGCAGCTGTGTGTCGATGTCTCTAATTGGGAACCATATATATGTTTGGGGTTTTCGTATAGGTTTTGTGGGTTATTGTTTAGGCATAGCTTCGTTGTGTTTTGTTAAGTCTATGTATTTGTTACGATCTTCGTTTTCGTTCGTTTTGTTGTTTTGGCCCGGTTACGTGTGTTACGTTTAATAAAAGCATGTATACTGGATACCTCGCTGCGCCTTGGTCTGTCCCTTCCGAAGATCGTGACATCTAGTCCTCTGGTCTTCTAGTCCTCTGGTCCTCTGGTCCTCTGGTCCTCTAGTCCTCTGGTCCTCTAGTCCTCTGGTCCTCTGGTCCTCTGGTTCTCTGGTCCTTTGGTCCTCTGGTCCTCTGGTCCTCTGGTCTTCTGGTCCTCTAGTCTTCTGGTCCTCTAGTCCTCTGGCCCTTTTTGGGGGGGGGCACACGGGGAGTTTGGCCGGTTCAGGAAGGACTCCTGAGCTAACTCCTCGTGCTCTCTGGAGGGAGCGTCGGAGGGAGCGTCGCACTGGTAAGACGCCGTGCTATGCAGTTTTGCGCACGGTGTCTCCAGTGCGCGTTCACAGCCCGGTGCTAGAGATTCCAGCGCCACTCATCTGTCAGGGGAGGGTGAGTGTGCAGCCTGGAAGGGTGGTGCCGGCTCAGCGCTCCTGGTCTCCTGTGCGCCTCCTTGGACCAGGATATCCTGCACCGGTTCTGCGTGCAGTATCTCCGGTGCGTGTTCAGAGCCCGGTGCGTGAGATTCCAACGCCACTCATCTGTCAGGGGAGGGTGAGTGTGCTACCTGGAAGAGTGGTGCCGGCTCTGCGCGCTAGGTCTCCAGTACACCTTCTGGGACCGAGATATCCTGCACCGGTTCTGCGTGTGGGGTCTCCGGTTCGCATCCACAGCCCAGTACGTGCTGTTCCGGTTCCGCGCTCCAGGATCCCTGTGCCCGTCGTGGACCCAGCACGTCCTGTCCCTGCTCCACGCTCCAGGATTCCTGTGCCCGTCGTGGACCCAGCACGTCCTGTCCCTGCTCCACGCTCCAGGATTCCTGTGCCCGTCGTGGACCCAGCACGTCCTGTCCCTGCTCCACGCTCCAGGATCCCTGTGCCCGTCGTGGACTCAGCATGTCCTGTACCTGCTCCCCGCACCAGAGTGCCAGTGTGCTTAGTGAGCCCACTACGGCCGGTTCCTGCTCCCCGCACCAGAGTGCCAGTGCGCTAGTGAACCCAGTACGGCCGGTTCCTGCTCCCGCACCAGAGTGCCAGTGTGCGTAATGAGCCCAGTACGGCCGGTTCCTGCTCCTCGCACCAGAGTGCATGTGCGCTTAGTGAGCCCAGTACGGCGGTTTCTGCTCCCGCACCAGAGTGCCAGTGCGCCGTAATGAGCCCAGTACGGCCGGTTCCTGCTCCCGCACCAGAGTGCCAGTGCGCTTAGTGAGTCCAGTACGGCGGTTCCTGCTCCCCGCACCAGAGTGCCAGTGCGCTTAGTGAGTCCAGTACGGCCGGTTTCTGCTCCCCGCACCAGAGTGCCAGTGCGCCGTAATGAGCCCAGTACGGCCGGTTCCTGCTCCCGCACCAGAGGGCCCGTGGCGTTTAGTGAGCCCAGCACGGTTCGTTCCTGCTCCCCGCACCAGAGGGCCAGTGCGCGTCCCATGTCCGGGACCTCCAGAGAAGGTCCCCTGTCCGGGACCTCCAGAGAAGGTCCCCTGTCCGGGACCTCCAGAGAGGGTCCCCTGTCTGGGACCTCCAGAGAAGGTCCCCAGTCCGGAGCCGCCAGTGAGGGTCCCCAGTCCGAGCCGCCAGAGAGGTTACCCAGTCCGGGGCCGCCAGAGAGGGTCCCCAGTCCGAGGCCGCCAGAGAGGGTCCCCAGTCCGAGGCCGCCAGAGAGGGTCCCCATCCGGGGCCGCCAGAGAGGGTCCCCATCCGGGGCCGCCAGAGAGGGTCCCCAGTCTGGGGCCGCCAGAGAGGGTCCCCAGTCTGGGGCCGCCAGAGAGGGTCCCCAGTCTGGGGCCGCCAGAGAGGGTCCCCAGTCTGGGGCCGCCAGAGAGGGTCCCCAGTCCGGGGCCGCCAGAGAGGGTCCCCAGTCCTGAAAATGGCCCAGGGCCTCCGGTGCGTGACCTCAGACCAGCACAGCCGCCACCGGAGCCGCCACGTGGGACTGAAAAACCCACCCGAAGACCCGCCCCATGGACTTGTGGCGCGTGCTTTTGGGGGGGGGGTACTGTCACTTCCAGGCCTGAGAAGACAGGCTGTTGTGTTTAGTTTTGGTTTTTGTGTAGGGTTCCCAATTAGAGGCAGCTGTGTGTCGATGTCTCTAATTGGGAACCATATATATGTTTGGGGTTTTCGTATAGGTTTTGTGGGTTATTGTTTAGGCATAGCTTCGTTGTGTTTTGTTAAGTCTATGTATTTGTTACTGATCTTCGCTTTTCGTTCGTTTTGTTGTTTTGGCCCGATTACGTGTGTTACGTTTAATAAAAGCATGTATACTGGATACCTCGCTGCGCCTTGGTCTGTCCCTTCCGAAGATCGTGACATCTAGTCCTCTGGTCTTCTAGTCCTCTGGTCCTCTGGTCCTCTGGTCCTCTAGTCCTCTGGTCCTCTAGTCCTCTGGTCCTCTGGTCCTCTGGTTCTCTGGTCCTTTGGTCCTCTGGTCCTCTGGTCCTCTGGTCTTCTGGTCCTCTAGTCTTCTGGTCCTCTAGTCCTCTGGCCCTTTTTGGGGGGGGGCACACGGGGAGTTTGGCCGGTTCAGGAAGGACTCCTGAGCTAACTCCTCGTGCTCTCTGGAGGAGCGTCGGAGGAGCGTCGCACTGGTAAGACGCCGTGCTATGCAGTTTTGCGCCACGGTGTCTCCAGTGCGCGTTCACAGCCCGGTGCTAGAGATTCCAGCGCCACTCATCTGTCAGGAGGGTGAGTGTGCAGCCTGGAAGGGTGGTGCCGGCTCAGCGCTCCTGGTCTCCTGTGCGCCTCCTTGGACCAGGATATCCTGCACCGGTTCTGCGTGCAGTATCTCCGGTGCGTGTTCAGAGCCGGTGCGTGAGATTCCAACGCCACTCATCTGTCAGGAGGGTGAGTGTGCTACCTGGAAGAGTGGTGCCGGCTCTGCGCGCTAGGTCTCCAGTACACCTTCTGGGACCGAGATATCCTGCACCGGTTCTGCGTGTGGGGTCTCCGGTTCGCATCCACAGCCCAGTACGTGCTGTTCCGGTTCCGCGCTCCAGGATCCCTGTGTCCGCCGTGGACCCAGCACGTCCTGTCCCTGCTCCACGCTCCAGGATTCCTGTGCCCGTCGTGGACCCAGCACGTCCTGTCCCTGCTCCACGCTCCAGGATTCCTGTGCCCGTCGTGGACCCAGCACGTCCTGTCCCTGCTCCACGCTCCAGGATCCCTGTGCCCGTCGTGGACTCAGCATGTCCTGTACCTGCTCCCGCACCAGAGTGCCAGTGTGCTTAGTGAGCCCACTCACGGCCGGTTCCTGCTCCCGCACCAGAGTGCCAGTGCGCTTAGTGAACCCAGTACGGCCGGTTCCTGCTCCCCGCACCAGAGTGCCAGTGTGCGTAATGAGCCCAGTGCGGCCGGTTCCTGCTCCTCGCACCAGAGTGCATGTGCGCTTAGTGAGCCCAGTGCGGCCGGTTTCTGCTCCCGCACCAGAGTGCCAGTGCGCGTAATGAGCCCAGTGCGGCCGGTTCCTGCTCCCTGCACCAGAGTGCCAGTGCGCTAGTGAGTCCAGCACGGCCGGTTCCTGCTCCCGCACCAGAGTGCCAGTGCGCTTAGTGAGTCCAGTACGGCCGGTTTCTGCTCCCGCACCAGAGTGCCAGTGCGCCGTAATGAGCCCAGTACGGCCGGTTCCTGCTCCCCGCACCAGAGGGCCCGTGCGTTTAGTGAGCCCAGCACGGTTCGTTCCTGCTCCCCGCACCAGAGGGCCAGTGCGCGTCCCATGTCCGGGACCTCCAGAGAAGGTCCCTGTCCGGGACCTCCAGAGAAGGTCCCTGTCCGGGACCTCCAGAGAGGGTCCCCTGTCTGGGACCTCCAGAGAAGGTCCCCAGTCCGGAGCCGCCAGTGAGGGTCCCCAGTCCGGAGCCGCCAGAGAGGTTACCCAGTCCGGGGCCGCCAGAGAGGGTCCCCAGTCCGAGGCCGCCAGAGAGGGTCCCCAGTCCGAGGCCGCCAGAGAGGGTCCCCATCCGGGGCCGCCAGAGAGGGTCCCCATCCGGGGCCGCCAGAGAGGGTCCCCAGTCTGGGGCCGCCAGAGAGGGTCCCAGTCTGGGGCCGCCAGAGAGGGTCCCCAGTCTGGGGCCCAGAGAGGGTCCCCAGTCTGGGGCCGCCAGAGAGGGTCCCCAGTCCGGGGCCGCCAGAGAGGGTCCCCAGTCCTGAAAATGGCCCAGGGCCTCCGGTGCGTGACCTCAGACCAGCACAGCCGCCACCGGAGCCGCCACGTGGGACTGAAAAACCCACCCGAAGACCCGCCCCATGGACTTGTGGCGCGTGCTTTTGGGGGGGGGGTACTGTCACTTCCAGGCCTGAGAAGACAGGCTGTTGTGTTTAGTTTTGGTTTTTGTAGGGTTCCCAATTAGAGGCAGCTGTGTGTCGATGTCTCTAATTGGGAACCATATATATGTTTGGGGTTTTCGTATAGGTTTTGTGGGTTATTGTTTAGGCATAGCTTCGTTGTGTTTTGTTAAGTCTATGTATTTGTTACGATCTTCGCTTTAGTTCGCTTTGTTGTTTTGGCCCGATTACGTGTGTTACGTTTAATAAAAGCATGTATACTGGATACCTCGCTGCGCCTTGGTCTGTCCCTTCCGAAGATCGTGACATCTAGTCCTCTGGTCTTCTAGTCCTCTGGTCCTCTGGTCCTCTGGTCCTCTAGTCCTCTGGTCCTCTAGTCCTCTGGTCCTCTGGTCCTCTGGTTCTCTGGTCCTTTGGTCCTCTGGTCCTCTGGTCCTCTGGTCTTCTGGTCCTCTAGTCTTCTGGTCCTCTAGTCCTCTGGCCCTTTTTGGGGGCACACGGGAGTTTGGCGGTTCAGGAAGGACTCCTGAGCTAACTCCTCGTGCTCTCTGGAGGGAGCGTCGGAGGGAGCGTCGCACTGGTAAGACGCCGTGCTATGCAGTTTTGCGCACGGTGTCTCCAGTGCGCGTTCACAGCCCGGTGCTAGAGATTCCAGCGCCACTCATCTGTCAGGGGAGGGTGAGTGTGCAGCCTGGAAGGGTGGTGCCGGCTCAGCGCTCCTGGTCTCCTGTGCGCCTCCTTGGACCAGGATATCCTGCACCGGTTCTGCGTGCAGTATCTCCGGTGCGTGTTCAGAGCCCGGTGCGTGAGATTCCAACGCCACTCATCTGTCAGGAGGGTGAGTGTGCTACCTGGAAGAGTGGTGCCGGCTCTGCGCCGCTAGGTCTCCAGTACACCTTCTGGGACCGAGATATCCTGCACCGGTTCTGCGTGTGGGGTCTCCGGTTCGCATCCACAGCCCAGTACGTGCTGTTCCGGTTCCGCGCTCCAGGATCCCTGTGTCCGCCGTGGACCCAGCACGTCCTGTCCCTGCTCCACGCTCCAGGATTCCTGTGCCCGTCGTGGACCCAGCACGTCCTGTCCCTGCTCCACGCTCCAGGATTCCTGTGCCCGTCGTGGACCCAGCACGTCCTGTCCCTGCTCCACGCTCCAGGATCCCTGTGCCCGTCGTGGACTCAGCATGTCCTGTACCTGCTCCCCGCACCAGAGTGCCAGTGTGCTTAGTGAGCCCACTACGGCCGGTTCCTGCTCCCCGCACCAGAGTGCCAGTGCGCTTAGTGAACCCAGTGCGGCCGGTTCCTGCTCCCGCACCAGAGTGCCAGTGTGCGTAATGAGCCCAGTACGGCGGTTCCTGCTCCTCGCACCAGAGTGCATGTGCGCTTAGTGAGCCCAGTACGGCGGTTTCTGCTCCCCGCACCAGAGTGCCAGTGCGGCGTAATGAGCCCAGTACGGCGGTTCCTGCTCCCTGCACCAGAGTGCCAGTGCGCTTAGTGAGTCCAGTACGGCCGGTTCCTGCTCCCGCACCAGAGTGCCAGTGCGCTTAGTGAGTCCAGTACGGCCGGTTTCTGCTCCCGCACCAGAGTGCCAGTGCGCGTAATGAGCCCAGTACGGCCGGTTCCTGCTCCCCGCACCAGAGGGCCCGTGCGTTTAGTGAGCCCAGCACGGTTCGTTCCTGCTCCCCGCACCAGAGGGCCAGTGCGCGTCCCATGTCCGGGACCTCCAGAGAAGGTCCCCTGTCCGGGACCTCCAGAGAAGGTCCCCTGTCCGGGACCTCCAGAGAGGGTCCCCTGTCTGGGACCTCCAGAGAAGGTCCCCAGTCCGGAGCCGCCAGTGAGGGTCCCCAGTCCGGAGCCGCCAGAGAGGTTACCCAGTCCGGGGCCGCCAGAGAGGGTCCCCAGTCCGAGGCCGCCAGAGAGGGTCCCCAGTCCGAGGCCGCCAGAGAGGGTCCCCATCCGGGGCCGCCAGAGAGGGTCCCCATCCGGGGCCGCCAGAGAGGGTCCCCAGTCTGGGGCCGCCAGAGAGGGTCCCCAGTCTGGGGCCGCCAGAGAGGGTCCCCAGTCTGGGGCCGCCAGAGAGGGTCCCCAGTCCGGGGCCGCCAGAGAGGGTCCCCAGTCCTGAAAATGGCCCAGGGCCTCCGGTGCGTGACCTCAGACCAGCACAACCGCCACCGAGCCGCCACGTGGGACTGAAAAACCCACCGAAGACCCGCCCCATGGACTTGTGGCGCGTGCTTTTTGGGGGTACTGTCACTTCCAGGCCTGAGAAGACAGGCTGTTGTGTTTAGTTTTGGTTTTTGTGTAGGGTTCCCAATTAGAGGCAGCTGTGTGTCGATGTCTCTAATTGGGAACCATATATATGTTTGGGGTTTTCGTATAGGTTTTGTGGGTTATTGTTTAGGCATAGCTTCGTTGTGTTTTGTTAAGTCTATGTATTTGTTACGATCTTCGTTTTCGTTCGTTTTGTTGTTTTGGCCCGGTTACGTGTGTTACGTTTAATAAAAGCATGTATACTGGATACCTCGCTGCGCCTTGGTCTGTCCCTTCCGAAGATCGTGACATCTAGTCCTCTGGTCTTCTAGTCCTCTGGTCCTCTGGTCCTCTGGTCCTCTAGTCCTCTGGTCCTCTAGTCCTCTGGTTCTCTGGTCCTTTGGTCCTCTGGTCCTCTGGTCCTCTGGTCTTCTGGTCCTCTAGTCTTCTGGTCCTCTAGTCCTCTGGCCCTTTTTGGGAGGCACGGGAGTTTGGCCGGTTCAGGAAGGACTCCTGAGCTAACTCCTCGTGCTCTCTGGAGGAGCGTCGGAGGGAGCGTCGCACTGGTAAGACGCCGTGCTATGCAGTTTTGCGCCGCGGTGTCTCCAGTGCGCGTTCACAGCCCGGTGCTAGAGATTCCAGCGCCACTCATCTGTCAGGGGAGGGTGAGTGTGCAGCCTGGAAGGGTGGTGCCGGCTCAGCGCTCCTGGTCTCCTGTGCGCCTCCTTGGACCAGGATATCCTGCACCGGTTCTGCGTGCAGTATCTCCGGTGCGTGTTCAGAGCCCGGTGCGTGAGATTCCAACGCCACTCATCTGTCAGGAGGGTGAGTGTGCTACCTGGAAGAGTGGTGCCGGCTCTGCGCGCTAGGTCTCCAGTACACCTTCTGGGACCGAGATATCCTGCACCGGTTCTGCGTGTGGGGTCTCCGGTTCGCATCCACAGCCCAGTACGTGCTGTTCCGGTTCGCGCTCCAGGATCCCTGTGCCCGTCGTGGACCCAGCACGTCCTGTCCCTGCTCCACGCTCCAGGATTCCTGTGCCCGTCGTGGACCCAGCACGTCCTGTCCCTGCTCCACGCTCCAGGATTCCTGTGCCCGTCGTGGACCCAGCACGTCCTGTCCCTGCTCCACGCTCCAGGATCCCTGTGCCCGTCGTGGACTCAGCATGTCCTGTACCTGCTCCCCGCACCAGAGTGCCAGTGTGCTTAGTGAGCCCACTACGGCCGGTTCCTGCTCCCCGCACCAGAGTGCCAGTGCGCTTAGTGAACCCAGTACGGCCGGTTCCTGCTCCCCGCACCAGAGTGCCAGTGTGCGTAATGAGCCCAGTACGGCCGGTTCCTGCTCCTCGCACCAGAGTGCATGTGCGCTTAGTGAGCCCAGTACGGCCGGTTTCTGCTCCCCGCACCAGAGTGCCAGTGCGCGTAATGAGCCCAGTACGGCCGGTTCCTGCTCCCCGCACCAGAGTGCCAGTGCGCTTAGTGAGTCCAGTACGGCCGGTTCCTGCTCCCCGCACCAGAGTGCCAGTGCGCTTAGTGAGTCCAGTACGGCCGGTTTCTGCTCCCCGCACCAGAGTGCCAGTGCGCGTAATGAGCCCAGTACGGCCGGTTCCTGCTCCCCGCACCAGAGGGCCCGTGCGTTTAGTGAGCCCAGCACGGTTCGTTCCTGCTCCCCGCACCAGAGGGCCAGTGCGCGTCCCATGTCCGGGACCTCCAGAGAAGGTCCCCTGTCCGGGACCTCCAGAGAAGGTCCCCTGTCCGGGACCTCCAGAGAGGGTCCCCTGTCTGGGACCTCCAGAGAAGGTCCCCAGTCCGGAGCCGCCAGTGAGGGTCCCCAGTCCGGAGCCGCCAGAGAGGTTACCCAGTCCGGGGCCGCCAGAGAGGGTCCCCAGTCCGAGGCCGCCAGAGAGGGTCCCCATCCGGGGCCGCCAGAGAGGGTCCCCAGTCTGGGGCCGCCAGAGAGGGTCCCCAGTCTGGGGCCGCCAGAGAGGGTCCCCAGTCTGGGGCCGCCAGAGAGGGTCCCCAGTCCGGGGCCGCCAGAGAGGGTCCCCAGTCCTGAAAATGGCCCAGGGCCTCCGGTGCGTGACCTCAGACCAGCACAGCCGCCACCGGAGCCGCCACGTGGGACTGAAAAACCCACCCGAAGACCCGCCCCATGGACTTGTGGCGCGTGCTTTTGGGGGGGGGGGTACTGTCACTTCCAGGCCTGAGAAGACAGGCTGGTGTGTTTAGTTTTGGTTTTTGTGTAGGGTTCCCAATTAGAGGCAGCTGTGTGTCGATGTCTCTAATTGGGAACCATATATATGTTTGGGGTTTTCGTATAGGTTTTGTGGGTTATTGTTTAGGCATAGCTTCGTTGTGTTTTGTTAAGTCTATGTATTTGTTAACGATCTTCGTTTCGTTCGTTTTGTTGTTTTGGCCCGGTTACGTGTGTTACGTTTAATAAAAGCATGTATACTGGATACCTCGCTGCGCCTTGGTCTGTCCCTTCCGAAGATCGTGACATCTAGTCCTCTGGTCTTCTAGTCCTCTAGTCTTCTGGTCCTCTGGTCCTCTGGTCCTCTGGTCCTCTTGTCCTGTAGTCCTCTTGTCCTGTAGTCCTCTGGCCCTCTGGTATTCTGGTCCAGCCTGTTTAACATTTTGGTAATGGATGGATGGGAAATGTGTGTTATTTTCATTATAAACAAACACCCCCTGGTTCCAGTGTGATGTATTTGTTTAATTTAGTTTCAGGAGTTAAATCACCCCAGTGATATGCCTTAGTCATCTCATTCCTCCCTGGCTACCTGCATAAATCTCTCCTTACAGAAACATGGCTCCCATTCCAGTTCTGTTCTGTATGTCTAAATGAGGTTTTATTTCTATTCCATCTCTGTTCTGTCTCCAGTTGGGGTTTATGTTCTATTCCAGCTCTGTTCTGTCTCCAGTTGGGGTTTATGTTCTATTCCAGCTCTGTTCTGTAGGTCTAAGTGAAGTTTATGTTCTATTCCAGCTCTGTTCTGTCTCCAGTTGGGGTTTATGTTCTATTCCAGCTCTGTTCTGTCTCCAGTTGGGGTTTATGTTCTATTCCAGCTCTGTTCTGTAGGTCTAAGTGAAGTTTATGTTCTATTCCAGCTCTGTTCTGTCTCCAGTTGGGGTTTATGTTCTATTACAGCTCTGTTCTGTAGGTCTAAGTGAAGTTTATGTTCTATTCCAGCTCTGTTCTGTCTCCAGTTGGTGTTTATGTTCTATTCCAGCTCTGTTCTGTAGGTCTAACTGACGTTTATGTTCTATTCCAGCTCTGTTCTGTCTCCAGTTGGGGTTTATGTTCTATTCCAGCTCTGATCTGTAGGTCTAACTGAAGTTTATGTTCTACTCCAGCTCTGTTCTGTATGTCTAACTGAGGTTTGTGTTCTATTCCAGCTCTGTTCTGTATGTCTAACTGAGGTTTATGTTGTATTCCAGCTCTGCTCTGTATGTCTAACTGAAGTGTATGTTCAATTCCAGTTCTGCTCTGTATGTCTAACTGAAGTGTATGTTCTATTCCAGCTCTGTTCTGTATGTCTAACTGAAGTGTATGTTCTATTCCAGCTCTGTTCTGTATGTCTAACTGAAGTGTATGTTCTATTCCAGCTCTGTTCTGTATGTTTAGCTCACTGAGGTTCATGTTCTATTCCAGCTCTGCTCTGTATGTCTAACTGAAGTGTATGTTCTATTCCAGCTCTGCGCTGTATGTCTAACTGAGGTGTATGTTCTATTCCAGCTCTGCGCTGTATGTCTAACTGAAGTGTATGTTCTATTCCAGCTCTGCTCTGTATGTCTAACTGAGGTGTATGTTCTATTCCAGCTCTGTTCTGTATGTCTAACTGAAGTGTATGTTCTATTCCAGCTCTGTTCTGTATGTTTAGCTCACTGAGGTTCATGTTCTATTCCAGCTCTGCTCTGTATGTCTAACTGAAGTGTATGTTCTATTCCAGCTCTGTTCTGTATGTCTAACTGAAGTGTATGTTCTATTCCAGCTCTGTTCTGTATGTTTAGCTCACTGAGGTTCATGTTCTATTCCAGCTCTGCTCTGTATGTCTAACTGAAGTGTATGTTCTATTCCAGCTCTGCTCTGTATGTCTAACTGAGGTGTATGTTCTATTCCAGCTCTGCTCTGTATGTCTAACTGAAGTGTATGTTCTATTCCAGCTCTGCTCTGTATGTCTAACTGAGGTGTATGTTCTATTCCAGCTCCGTTCTGTATGTCTAACTGAAGTGTATGTTCTATTCCAGCTCTGTTCTGTATGTCTAACTGAAGTGTATGTTCTATTCCAGCTCTGTTCTGTATGTCTAACTGAAGTGTATGTTCTATTCCAGCTCTGTTCTGTATGTTTAGCTCACTGAGGTTCATGTTCTATTCCAGCTCTGCTCTGTATGTCTAACTGAAGTGTATGTTCTATTCCAGCTCTGCTCTGTATGTCTAACTGAGGTGTATGTTCTATTCCAGCTCTGCTCTGTATGTCTAACTGAAGTGTATGTTCTATTCCAGCTCCGTTCTGTCTCTAACTGGGTTTTATGTTCTATTCCATCTCTGTTCTGTATGTCTAACTGAGCTTTATGTTCTATTCCAGCTCTGTTCTGTATGTCTAACTAGGGTTTATATTCTATTCCAGCTCTGTTATGTGTGTCTAACTGGGGTTTATGTTCTATTCCAGCTCTGTTCTGTCTCTAACTGAGGTTTAAACCCTGCTTTTTGTCTTCAGTGGTCTGTGTCCATTCAGTGTTTGTCCTCCTATATTATACCCATCTGACAAACTGTACATAGTACAGCAGGGTTTTCCCATCATGCATATTGCAGACACTAGGTTATTGGATATGAATATACAGAACCCGAATGGGAGACAGTATTTGCATATTTTGGAAAGCATTTGTTACATTTCATTAAACACTGTGGTAATGTGTAGGCATGGGAGGGCCGCTGGGTGTTCATGAAGGGCTGCTAGGTGTCTCTTCAGTAATAGCATTTGTAACGCCATAGGATTACATGGAACCTCTTTTCCCAAGAAGACATGGATATTTCTGATTTAACACCCTCTTATTATTTAAAGGAGTTGTGCATTAGTTGGTCCACATTATCCAGGTTCTTTATGACCTGGTTCCCTGGCTTCAATCAATCAATCAATCTATCAATCTATCAAGTATATTTTATACAGAAACCCAGACTACTGTCTGATGAACACTCCCTGGTACAACAGCAATATGAGCTTATTACATTTCATACCCGGCCATGATAAATAATTTACAGGGCCAGCTCCTCTGCTATTCTAATACTGACAACTCAGCACAGCAACACAGCACAATGTACTATGACCATCAGTTATGAAGAGGGCTTCAGTTAACATAATAAACAGGACGCAGTGAGGGGAGGCAGGGGGACAGGGGGGAGGCTGGGGAGGCAGGGGAACAGGGGGTAGGCTGGGGTTGCAGGGGAACACGGGGTAGGCTGGGGAGGCAGGGGAACACAGGGGTAGGCTGGGGAGGTAGGGGAACACAGGGGTAGGCTGGGAGGCAGGGGAACACAGGGGTAGGCTGGGGAGGTAGGGGAACACAGGGGTAGGCTGGGGAGGCAGGGGAACACAGGGGTAGGCTGGGGAGGCAGGGGAACACGGGGTAGGCTGGGGAGGCAGGGGAACACAGGGTAGGCTGGGGAGGTAGGGGAACACAGGGTAGGCTGGGGAAGCAGGGGAACACAGGGGGTAGGCTGGGGAAGCAGGGGAACACAGGGGGTAGGCTGGGGAGGCAGGGGAACACTGGGGGTAGGCTGGGGAGGCAGGGGAACACGGGGAGGTTGGGGAGGCAGGGGAACACGGGGAGGTTGGGGAGGCAGGGGAACACAGGGGTAGGCTGGGGAGGCAGGGGAACACAGGGGTAGGCTGGGGAGGTAGGGGAACACAGGGGTAGACTGGGGAGGCAGGGGAACACAAGGGGTAGGCTGGGGAGGCAGGGGAACACAGGGGTAGGCTGGGGAGGCAGGGGAACAGGGGGTAGGCTGGGGAGGCAGGGGAACACAGGGGTAGGCTGGGGAGGCAGGGGATCACAGGGGTAGGCTGGGGAGGCAGGGGAACACGTGGGTAGGCTGGGGAGGCAGGGGAACACAGGGTAGCCTGGGGAGGCAGGGGAACACAGGGGTAGGCTGGGAGGCAGGGGAACACAGGGGTAGGCTGGGGAAGCAGGGGAACACGGGGTAGGCTGGGAGGCAGGGGAACACGGGGTAGGCTGGGGAGGCAGGGGAACACAGGGGTAGGCTGGGGAGGAAGGGGAACACTGGGGGTAGGCTGGGGAAGCAGGGGAACACAGGGGTAGGCTGGGGAGGCAGGGGAACACGGGGTAGGCTGGGGAAGCAGGGGAACACAGGGGTAGCCTGGGGATGCAGGGGAACACGGGGTAGGCTGGGGAAGCAGGGGAACACGGGGGTAGGCTGGGGAGGCAGGGGAACACGGGGGTAGGCTGGGGAGGCAGGGGAACACTGGGGTAGGCTGGGGAGGCAGGGGAACACGGGGGTAGGCTGGGGAGGCAGGGGAACACTGAGGTAGGCTGGGGAGGCAGGGGAACACTGGGGTAGGCTGGGGAGGCAGGGGAACACGGGGGTAGGCTGGGGAGGCAGGGGAACACTGGGGTAGGCTGGGGAGGCAGGGGAACACGGGGGTAGGCTGGGGAGGTAGGGGAACACGGGGGTAGGCTGGCCCCCATCACATGGACTAACTAGCATCAATCCTGACAGGCAGATTATGAGGTGAATATTCATGGAGCCTTTTAATGAAGCCTGTTTATTACAATCCTCAGTTCCCTCATTAATAATACACAGAGCAGAGGACTCCATTGTTGATGCCATCATTAATTAACAGGAGAAGAGCAGAGTTCGTTAGAAACATCTTTATCAGCATCAGGACATGTGGTTGAACATGAGGTGGAGGCAGTGTGGAACGGCACTGGTGTTTGCTGTGGTATGTTTGGGTGGGCGGGTTGCAATGGGGTGGATTGGTGGGTGTTTGGGATGGGTGGGATGGGATAGGTGGGTCATTTGGGTGGGCGTGTGGGATGGGTAGGTCGGTGGGCGGGTGGGATAGGTGGGTCGGTGGGCGGGTCAGTGGGTGGGTGGGTGGGATGGGTAGGTCGGTGTGCGGGTGGGTAGGACGGGTTGGTCGGTGTGCGGGTGGGATAGGTGGGTCGGTGGGTGGGTGGTTAGGATGGGTGGGTCAGTGGGCGGGTGGGAACGGTGGGTCAGTGGGCGGGTGGGACGGGTTGGTCGGTGTGCGGGTGGGACAGGTGGGTCGGTGGATGGGTGGTTAGGATGGGTGGGTCAGTGGGCGGGTGGGATGTCTGGGCGGGTGGGATGGGTGGGTCGGTGGGTGGCTGGTTAGGATGGGTGGGTAAGTGGGCGGGTGGGTTGGGTGGGTGGTTATGGTGGGTGGGTCAGTGGGCGGGTGGGTTGGGTGGGTGGTTAGGATTTCTGGGTGCATGGGTGGGTGATTAGGAATGGGTGCGCGGGTGCGCGGGTGGGTGGTTGGGTGGTTTGGGAGGGAGGTATGGGTGTGGGGATAAAGGCCTGGGGATGTTGAATTACTGTCAGTGTCTCTGTGTTGTATTACTCTCAATGTCTCTGTGCTGTATTACTGTCAATGTCTCTGTGTTGTATTACTCTCAATGTCTCTGTGCTGTATTACTGTCAATGTCTCTGTGTTGTATTACTGTCAATGTCTCTGTGTTGTATTACTGTCAATGTCTCTGTGTTGTATTACTGTCAATGTCTCTGTGTTGTATTACTCTCAATGTCTCTGTGCTGTATTACTGTCAATGTCTCTGTGCTGTATTACTGTCAGTGTCTCTGTGTTGTATTACTGTCAATGTCTCTGTGTTGTATTACTGTCAATGTCTCTGTGCTGTATTACTGTCAATGTCTCTGTGTTGTATTACTGTCAATGTCTCTGTGTTGTATTACTCTCAATGTCTCTGTGGGGAACAATGATGCTATTGGTAACATACAGTATATAGAGATGTATTCACAGGGGAACAATGATGCTATTGGTAACATACAGTATATAGAGATGTATTCACAGGGGAACAATGATGCTATTGGTAACATACAGTATATAGAGATGTATTCACAGGGGAACAAAATGCTATTGGTAACATACAGTATATAGAGATGTATTCACAGGGGAACAAAATGCTATTGGTAACATACAGTATATAGAGATGTGGACAGGGGAACAATGATGCTATTGGTAACATACAGTATATAGAGCTGTAGACAGGGGAACAATGATGCTACTGGTAACATACAGTATTGGATATTGGAAACCACATATCCTGAGGCTGCATTTATTGTGTCTGGGGATTTTAATAAGGCTAATATGAAAACAAGGCTTCCGAAATTTTATCAGCATATCGAATGTGCAACACGGGCTGGTAAAATCCTGGATCGTTGTTATTCTAACTTTCGTGATGCATACAAGGCTATTCTCCGCCCTCCTTTCGGCAAGACTGACCATGACTCCATTTTGTTGCTCCCAGCCTACAGACAGAAACTAAAACATTAAACGCCCATTCTCAGGTCTGTTCCATGCTGGTCCGCCCAATCTGATTGAGAGATGAAATGTATTCACAGGGGAACAATGATGCTATTGGTAACATACAGTACATAGAGCTGTAGACAGGGGAACAATGATGCTATTGGTAACATACAGTATATAGAGATGTATTCACAGGGGAACAATGATGCTATTGGTAACATACAGTATATAGAGATGTATTCACAGGGGAACAATGATGCTATTGGTAACATACAGTATATAGAGATGTATTCACAGGGGAACAATGATGCTACTGGTAACATACAGTATATAGAGATGTATTCACAGGGGAACAATGATGCTACTGGTAACATACAGTATATAGAGATGTAGACAGGGGAACAATGATGCTATTGGTAACATACAGTATATAGAGCTGTAGACAGGGGAACAATGATGCTACTGGTAACATACAGTATATAGAGATGTAGACAGGGGAACAATAATGCTATTGGTAACATACATGATTGGTAACGTGATTTCGGTCACCCTGTCTAACGGCTGCAGTCTGTCTGTCTGTCACCCTGTATAACGGCTGCAGTCTGTCTGTCTGTCTGTCACCCTGTCTAACGGCTGCAGTCTGTCTGTCCCTCCGCCTGTCAGCTCCAGTGATTTCGTCACCCTGTCTAACGGCTGCAGTCTGTCTGTCTGTCTGTCTGTCTGTTCGTCACCCTGTCTAATGGCTGCAGTCTGTCTGTCACCCTGTCTAACGGCTGCAGTCTGTCTGTCTGTCCGTCACCCTGTCTAACGGCTGCAGTCTGTCTGTCTGTCCGTCACCCTGTCTAACGGCTGCAGTCTGTCTGTCCGTCACCCTGTCTAACGGCTGCAGTCTGTCTGTCCGTCACCCTGTCTAACGGCTGCAGTCTGTCTGTCTGTCCCTCTGCCGGTCAGCTCCAGTGATTTCGTCACCCTGTCTAACGGCTGCAGTCTGTCTGTCTGTCCGTCACCCTGTCTAACGGCTGCAGTCTGTCTGTCTGTCCGTCACCCTGTCTAACGGCTGCAGTCTGTCTGTCTGTCTGTCACCCTGTCTAACGGCTGCAGTCTGTCTGTCTGTCCGTCACCCTGTCTAACGGCTGCAGTCTGTCTGTCTGTCCGTCACCCTGTCTAACGGCTGCAGTCTGTCTGTCTGTCCCTCTGCCGGTCAGCTCCAGTGATTTCGTCACCCTGTCTAACGGCTGCAGGATGTGTTCAGCTTGGCTGTGATGTGTCTATCGTGCTCTAATAACAACCAGGTCTGGGGGAATAGGTTTGACCTCAGGACTATCAGAGCCATTAAGGAAGCTCAGACACTGTTCCACAGACAATTCACACCTCACACACACACACACAGGTGTGAGGTGTGAATTGTGTGTGTGTGTGTGTGCATGCATTCATGCGAGTGTTTTGAGTCCTCTGTGGAGGTGGGAGACACCGATAATCCAAGGAAGCAGCTTTAGTTTCCATTTCCAATATAAAAGGTGTCATCATTTCATGTAATCCTTGTTGATTCTCCTAAAAAAATCCCTCTTCTGCAGAACTGTTGGTCACTGTGTCTGGAGAGGAGAGGGCTCTCTGTGGTGAAACAACACCCCTCTTCACATGGGGGTAGCAGAGACTCAGACAGGCACACAGACAGACAGGCAGACAGGCAGACAGACACGCAGACAGGCAGACAGGTAGACAGGCAGACAGGCAGACAGGCAGACAGACAGACAGGTAGACAGACAGCTAAGCTGTGCCTCACACAACAGGCAGACAGGCAGACAGGCAGACAGGCAGACAGGTAGACAGACAGGTAAGCTGTGCCTCACACAGCAGGCAGACAGGCAGACAGGTAGACAGACAGGTAAGCTAGTCTAGCTCCAGCTCCAGCAGGGAGACAGATTATAAAAGCTGAGTAGAGACAGGCTACTAGACAACAGAGTTGTAGCTAGACTAGAGACAGGCTACTAGACAACAGAGCTGTAGCTAGACTAGAGACAGGCTATAAGTCAACAGAGCCGTAGCTAGACTAGAGACAGGCTATGAGACAACAGAGCTGTAGCTAGACTAGAAACAGGCTATAAGTCAACAGAGCCGTAGCTAGACTAGAGACAGGCTATAAGACAACAGAGCTGTAGCTAGACTACAGACAGGCTATTAGACAACAGAGCTGTAGCTAGACTAGAGACAGGCTATTAGACAACAGAGCTGTAGCTAGACTAGAGACAGGCTATAAGTCAACAGAGCCGTAGCTAGACTAGAGACAGGCTATGAGACAACAGAGCTGTAGCTAGACTAGAGACAGGCTATAAGAACAGAGCTGTAGCTAGACTAGAGACAGGCTATAAGAACAGAGCTGTAACTATACTAGAGACAGGCTATAAGAACAGAGCTGTAGCTAGACTAGAGACAGGCTATTAGACAATAGAGCTGTAGCTAGACTACAGACAGGCTATTAGACAACAGAGCTGTAGCTAGACTAGAGACAGGCTATTAGACAATAGAGCTGTAGCTAGAATAGAGACAGGCTATAAGACAACAGAGCTGTAGCTATACTAGAGACAGGCTATAAGAACAGAGCTGTAGCTAGACTAGAGACAGGCTATAAGTACAGAGCTGTAGCTAGACTACAGACAGGCTATAAGTACAGAGCTGTAGCTAGACTACAGACAGGCTATAAGAACAGAGCTGTAGCTAGACTAGAGACAGGCTATAAGAACAGAGCTGTAGCTAGACTAGAGACAGGCTATAAGAACAGAGCTGTAGCTAGACTAGAGACAGGCTATAAGAACAGAGCTGTAACTATACTAGAGACAGGCTATAAGAACAGAGCTGTAGCTAGACTAGAGACAGGCTATTAGACAATAGAGCTGTAGCTAGACTACAGACAGGCTATTAGACAACAGAGCTGTAGCTAGACTAGAGACAGGCTATTAGACAATAGAGCTGTAGCTAGAATAGAGACAGGCTATAAGACAACAGAGCTGTAGCTATACTAGAGACAGGCTATAAGAACAGAGCTGTAGCTAGACTAGAGACAGGCTATTAGACAATAGAGCTGTAGCTAGACTACAGACAGGCTATTAGACAACAGAGCTGTAGCTAGACTAGAGACAAACTATTAGACAATAGAGCTGTAGCTAGAATAGAGACAGGCTTTCAGACAACAAAGATGTAGCTAGACTAATCAAATCAAAGCAAATTTTATTGTTCACATACACATGGTTAGCAGATGTTAACTAGGGGCCGTCCCGTCAGGAAGTCCGGGACCCAGTTGCACAGGGCTGGGTCAAGACCTAGGGTCTCGAGCTTAATGACGAGCTTGGAGGGAACTATGGTGTTAAATGCTGAGCTGTAGTCGAAGAACAGCATTCTTACATAG
>CM059789.1:69843379-69867132 GCA_030435695.1 Brachymystax lenok tsinlingensis
TGCTCTCTATATTACCTCATCAGACTATAGGTGGTGTGTTCAGTGCTCTCTATATTACCTCATCAGACTATAGGTGGTGTGTTCAGTGCTCTCTATATTACCTCATCAGACTATAGGTGGTGTGTTCAGTGCTCTCTATATTACCTCATCAGACTATGGGAGGTGTGTTCAGTACTCTCTATATTACCTCATCAGACTATAGGTGGTGTGTTCAGTGCTCTCTATATTACCTCATCAGACTATGGGAGGTGTGTTCAGTGCTCTCTATATTACCTCATCAGACTATGGGAGGTGTGTTCAGTACTGTCTATATTACCTCATCAGACTATGGGAGGTGTGTTCAGTGCTCTCTATATTACCTCATCAGACTATGGGAGGTGTGTTCAGTGCTCTCTATATTACCTCATCAGACAATGGGAGGTGTGTTCAGTACTCTCTATATTACCTCATCAGACTATGGGAGGTGTGTTCAGTACTCTCTATATTACCTCATCAGACTATGGAAGGTGTGTTCAGTACTCTCTATATTACCTCATCAGACTATGGGAGGTGTGTTCAGTGCTCTCTATAATACCTCATCAGACTGTGGGAGGTGTGTTCAGTGTGGTACAGTTCTATTGTACTCCATGTGTAATTCTAGAGCGATTTGCAGAGAGGGAACTTGGCAGTGTGTGTAATCTCATTAAATACAGTACACAACATTAAACCATGTTATTTAGCTGTTCATTCAGCCCAGTCAAGACAATATGCCACATATTTCCTTAGTTAAAACACAACAGGCTGTTTATCAGATCTGTTGGGTAATGCAGGGCATCAATGTGGAGGAACATCAATATGGAGGAACATCAATATGGAGGAACATCAATATGGAGGAACATCAATATGGAGGAACATCAATATGGAGGAACAGCAATATGGAGGAACAGCAATATGGAGGAACAGCAATATGGAGGAACAGCAATATGGAGGAACAGCAATATGGAGGAACATCAATATGGAGGAACAGCAATATGGAGGAACATCAATATGGAGGAACAGCAATATGGAGGAACAGCAATATGGAGGAACAGCAATATGGAGGAACATCAATATGGAGGAACATCAATATGGAGGAACAGCAATATGGAGGAACATCAATATGGAGGAACAGCAATATGGAGGAACAGCAATATGGAGGAACAGCAATATGGAGGAACAGCAATATGGAGGAACAGCAATATGGAGGAACATCAATATGGAGGAACATCAATATGGAGGAACAGCAATATGGAGGAACATCAATATGGAGGAACAGCAATATGGAGGAACATCAATATGGAGGAACAGCAATATGGAGGAACAGCAATATGGAGTTAGGGTCTGAGCCAATCAGAGGATCCCCCCAGTCTGACACAGAGGTAGAAAGAGTTAGGGTCTGAGCCAATCAGAGGATCCCCCCCAGTCTGACACAGAGGTAGAAAGAGTTAGGGTCTGAGCCAGATCAGAGGATCCCCAGTCTGTAAATGACTAATTTACTCCAGAAAGGGGGTATCACAATTCCCTAATCATCAAGGAACAACATTTGGCAGCATTCTACACAGTGAGCATTGATGAGACTAATTTACTAAATATACCTTCCAGTCACATAATTATATGTAATTTTACCGGCATAATTAACTAATTTAATTACTATTATTCAAGAGCATCAATTATTGATATTACAGAGCATTCTGGCTCTTCTCCTAGCCTCCCATCTCCTCTCCTCTCCTCTCCCCTCCTCTCCTCTCCTCTCCTCTCCTCTCCTCTCTCTCCTCTCCTCTCCTCCTCTCCTCTCCTCTCCTCCTCTCCTCTCCCCTCCCCTCCCCTCCCCTCCCCTCCTCTCCTCTCCTCTCCTCTCCTCTCCTCTCCCTCCTCTCCCTCTCCTCTCCTCTCCTCTCCTCTCTCCTCTCCTCTCTCCTCTCTCCTCTCCCCTCCTCCTCTCCCTCCTCTCCCTCCTCCTCTCCTCTCCTCTCCTCTCTCCCTCCTCTCCTCTCTCCTCTCCCTCCCCTCCTCTCCCCTCCTCCTCTCCTCTCTCCCTCCTCTCTCCTCTCCTCTCCTCTCCTCTCCTCTCCTCTCCTCTCCTCTCCTCCCCTCCTCTCCTCTCCTCTCCCTTCATGTGGGCTGGATGCTGACGACAGACAACACATGTCAGAGCACCTACAGCCTTGGCCCGGTTCCTTGGCCCGGTTCCTGGAGTCCCTGGGTCTGATAGATGGCACTGCTGGCTCTGGACGGTGCCAACTGGAGCTATGGGGGTGTCTCTGCTACCGCCGGTTAACACTTGATCTGGATTGATCTAGGCCTTGATTACAGGCTCATGCCAGCCTGCTGAGGAATTTCAGCGGTGGAAGTCTAACGCACAGTACTTCATCAGTTTCACTCTGACACACAGTGCTTCATCAGCTTCACTCTGACACACAGTGCTTCATCAGCTTCACTCTGACACACAGTGCTTCATCAGCTTCACTCTAACACACAGTACTTCATCAGCTTCACTCTGACACACAGTGCTTCATCAGCTTCACTCTAACACACAGTACTTCATCAGCTTCACTCTGACACACAGTACTTCATCAGCTTCACTCTAACACACAGTACTTCATCAGCTTCACTCTAACACACAGTACTTCATCAGCTTCACTCTAACACACAGTACTTCATCAGCTTCACTCTAACACACAGTACTTCATCAGCTTCACTCTGACACACAGTACTTCATCAGCTTCACTCTAACACACAGTACTTCATCAGCTTCACTCTGACACACAGTACTTCATCAGCTTCACTCTAACACACAGTGCTTCATCAGCTTCACTCTAACACACAGTACTTCATCAGCTTCACTCTAACACACAGTGCTTCATCAGCTTCACTCTAACACACAGTACTTCATCAGCTTCACTGTTTTATAAAATAATGTCAATCAATATTACAACCGAGGCAAAAAGCCTGTCAATCATCATTATTCAATCAGACAGAGAAGAACAGTTACACGTTACCCCTGTATATATTGTTATTTTATACAGCTGCTCTTTAATTACTTGTTACTTTTATCTCTTATTCTGATCCTTATTGTTTTAAACTGCACTGTCAGTTAGGGGCTCGTAACTCAGCATTTCACTGTAAGGTCTACACCTGTTGTATTCAGCATTTCACTGTAAGGTCTACACCTGTCGTATTTAGCATTTCACTGTAAGGTCTACACCTGTTGTATTCAGCATTTCACTGTAAGGTCTACACCCTGTTGTATTCAGCATTTCACTGTAAGGTCTACACCCTGTTGTATTCAGCATTTCACTGTAAGGTCTACACCCTGTTGTATTCAGCATTTCACTGTAAGGTCTACACCTGTTGTATTCAGCATTTCACTGTAAGGTCTACACCTGTTGTATTCGGCATTTCACTGTAAGGTCTACACCCTGTTGTATTCAGCATTTCACTGTAAGGTCTACACCCTGTTGTATTCAGCATTTCACTGTAAGGTCTACACCCTGTTGTGTTCAGCATTTCACTGTAAGGTCTACAACCTGTTGTATTCAGCATTTCACTGTAAGGTCTACAACCTGTTGTATTCAGCATTTCACTGTAAGGTCTACACCTGTTGTATTTAGCATTTCACTGTAAGGTCTACACCTGTTGTATTCAGCATTTCACTGTAAGGTCTACACCTGTTGTATTCAGCATTTCACTGTAAGGTCTACACCTGTTGTATTCAGCATTTCACTGTAAGGTCTACACCTGTTGTATTCAGCATTTCACTGTAAGGTCTACACCCTGTTGTGTTCAGCATTTCACTGTAAGGTCTACACCTGTTGTATTCAGCATTTCACTGTAAGGTCTACACCCTGTTGTGTTCAGCATTTCACTGTAAGGTCTACACCCTGTTGTATTCAGCATTTCACTGTAAGGTCTACACCTGTTGTATTCAGCATTTCACTGTAAGGTCTACACCCTGTTGTATTCAGCATTTCACTGTAAGGTCTACACCCTGTTGTGTTCAGCATTTCACTGTAAGGTCTACACCTGTTGTATTCAGCATTTCACTGTAAGGTCTACACCTGTTGTATTCAGCATTTCACTGTAAGGTCTACACCTGTTGTATTCAGCATTTCACTGTAAGGTCTACACCCTGTTGTATTCAGCATTTCACTGTAAGGTCTACACCCTGTTGTGTTCAGCATTTCACTGTAAGGTCTACACCTGTTGTATTCAGCATTTCACTGTAAGGTCTACACCTGTTGTATTCAGCATTTCACTGTAAGGTCTACACCCTGTTGTGTTCAGCATTTCACTGTAAGGTCTACACCCTGTTGTGTTCAGCATTTCACTGTAAGGTCTACACCTGTTGTATTCAGCATTTCACTGTAAGGTCTACACCCTGTTGTGTTCAGCATTTCACTGTAAGGTCTACACCCTGTTGTATTCAGCATTTCACTGTAAGGTCTACACCTGTTGTATTCAGCATTTCACTGTAAGGTCTACACCCTGTTGTAATCAGCATTTCACTGTAAGGTCTACACCCTGTTGTATTCAGCATTTCACTGTAAGGTCTACACCTGTTGTATTCAGCATTTCACTGTAAGGTCTACACCCTGTTGTATTCAGCATTTCACTGTAAGGTCTACACCCTGTTGTATTCAGCATTTCACTGTAAGGTCTACACCTGTTGTATTCAGCATTTCACTGTAAGGTCTACACCCTGTTGTATTCAGCATTTCACTGTAAGGTCTACACCCTGTTGTATTCAGCATTTCACTGTAAGGTCTACACCTGTTGTAATCAGCATTTCACTGTAAGGTCTACACCTGTTGTATTCAGCATTTCACTGTAAGGTCTACACCTGTTGTATTCAGCATTTCACTGTAAGGTCTACACCTGTTGTATTCAGCATTTCACTGTAAGGTCTACACCTGTTGTATTCAGCATTTCACTGTAAGGTCTACACCTGTTGTATTCAGCATTTCACTGTAAGGTCTACACCCTGTTGTGTTCAGCATTTCACTGTAAGGTCTACACCTGTTGTATTCAGCATTTCACTGTAAGGTCTACACCCTGTTGTGTTCAGCATTTCACTGTAAGGTCTACACCTGTTGTATTCAGCATTTCACTGTAAGGTCTACACCCTGTTGTGTTCAGCATTTCACTGTAAGGTCTACACCCTGTTGTATTCAGCATTTCACTGTAAGGTCTACACCTGTTGTAATCAGCATTTCACTGTAAGGTCTACACCCTGTTGTATTCAGCATTTCACTGTAAGGTCTACACCTGTTGTATTCAGCATTTCACTGTAAGGTCTACACCCTGTTGTATTCAGCATTTCACTGTAAGGTCTACACCCTGTTGTATTCAGCATTTCACTGTAAGGTCTACACCTGTTGTATTCAGCATTTCACTGTAAGGTCTACACCCTGTTGTATTCAGCATTTCACTGTAAGGTCTACACCCTGTTGTATTCAGCATTTCACTGTAAGGTCTACACCTGTTGTAATCAGCATTTCACTGTAAGGTCTACACCTGTTGTATTCAGCATTTCACTGTAAGGTCTACACCTGTTGTATTCAGCATTTCACTGTAAGGTCTACACCTGTTGTATTCAGCACATGTGACTAATAACATTTGATTTGATTTGATTGATGTATAATAATAATGTGGATTTTCTAAGTCTGAATTGAAAGTCTTTCTTCCCGGCACTAGCACCGTTAGGCCTGCAGGTCTTGGTTAACAAAGATAATATGCTAATTCAGCTAAACTTCACTTCCTCCACTGATACTGTTATAATAAATACTGTTCTCCATGGCTTGGTGAGGTCAGAGTGTTTTAATAAACACTGTTCTCCATGGCTTGGTGAGGTCAGAGTGTTTTAATAAATACTGTTCTCCATGGCTTGGTGAGGTCAGAGTGTTTTAATGAATACTGTTCTCCATGGCTTGGTGAGGTCAGAGTGTTTTAATAAATACTGTTCTCCATGGCTTGGTGAGGTCAGAGTGTTTTAATAAATACTGTTCTCCATGGCTTGGTGAGGTCAGAGTGTTTTAATGAATACTGTTCTCCATGGCTTGGTGAGGTCAGAGTGTTTTAATAAATACTGTTCTCCATGGCTTGGTGAGGTCAGAGTGTTTTAATAAATACTGTTCTCCATGGCTTGGTGAGGTCAGAGTGATTTAATAAATAATGGTAACCTGTACATCTATAGTACCCCATGTAATGGTAACCTGTACATCTATAGTACCCCATGTAATGGTAACCTGTACATCTATAGTACCCCATGTAATGGTAACCTGTACATCTATAGTACCCCATGTAATGGTAACCTGTACATCTATAGTACCCCATGTAATGGTAACCTGTACATCTATTGTACCCCATGTAATGGTAACCTGTACATCTATAGTATCCCATGTAATGGTAACCTGTACATCTATAGTATCCCATGTAATGGTAACCTGTACATCTATAGTACCACATGTAATGGTTACCTGTACATCTATAGTATCCCATGTAATGGTAACCTGTACATCTATAGTATCCCATGTAATGGTAACCTGTACATCTATAGTACCCCATGTAATGGTTACCTGTACATCTATAGTACCATAGTACCCCATGTAATGGTTACCTGTACATCTATAATACCCCATGTAATGGTTACCTGTACATCTATAGTACCCCATGTAATGGTAACCTGTACATCTATAATACCCCATGTAATGGTAACCTGTACATCTATAGTACCCCATGTAATGGTAACCTGTACATCTATAGTACCCCATGTAATGGTAACCTGTACATCTATAAGACCCCATGTAATGGTAACCTGTACATCTATAATACCCCATGTAATGGTAACCTGTACATCTATAATACCCCATGTAATGGTTACCTGTACATCTATAGTACCCCATGTAATGGTAACCTGTACATCTATAATACCCCCATGTAATGGTAACCTGTACATCTATAGTACCCCATGTAATGGTAACCTGTACATCTATAGTACCCCATGTAATGGTAACCTGTACATCTATAAGACCCCCATGTAATGGTAACCTGTACATCTATAGTATCCCATGTAATGGTAACCTGTACATCTATAGTACCCCATGTAATGGTTACCTGTACATCTATAGTACCCCATGTAATGGTAACCTGTACATCTATATTACCCCATGTAATGGTTACCTGTACATCTATAGTATCCCATGTAATGGTAACCTGTACATCTATAGTACCCCATGTAATGGTAACCTGTACATCTATAGTACCCCATGTAATGGTAACCTGTACATCTATAGTACCCCATGTAATGGTAACCTGTACATCTATAGTACCCCATGTAATGGTAACCTGTACATCTATAGTACCCCATGTAATGGTAACCTGTACATCTATAGTACCCCATGTAATGGTAACCTGTACATCTATAGTACCCCATGTAATGGTAACCTGTACATCTATAGTACCCCATGTAATGGCAACCTGTACATCTATAATACCCCATGTAATGGTTACCTGTACATCTATAGTACCCCATGTAATGGTAACCTGTACATCTATAAGACCCCATCCATCAGTCAACATGTCACTCCTCTCCATCTCCAAGACAGCCACGGAGCTGGCCAGTCTCCCCAGGTGGGGAGGGGGTGGGGGTGGAAGGAGATGGGAGGCGACGGGCTACGGTGTTGACAGACCATCTGTAACTGTGTCACGTTGGATAACACTGTGGGTGGAGAACACAAAGGAGAGGAGATGGGGAGGAGAGGGGGAAGTCAAGCCCTCTCTTCCAGGAAAGCCTCTCTCAGACAGGTCCTTATCCTCGAATAAAGACTTAATCCCTCAGCCTCTCCTACTCCCTCCCTCCCTCTGTCTCTCTCTTTCGCTCTCTCTCTCTCTCTCTCTCTCTCTCTCTCTCTCTCTCTCTCTCTCTCTCTCCCCCCCACACTCTACAGGGCTGCTAGCTGTCTGCTGGGGGGGACACTAGAGGTACCAGATGTAGGACTCTGCGGCCCCCGTGGGACGTTGCTACGATGCTATGAGACCTTTACTCTGAGGAACACGGAGGTATCAAGATGTATTATCAGGATGTATCCTGGTGGGAAGATCCTACCTGTCTGATCTCATCACCGTGTTCTGTGTTGCCTGGCGATAATGAAAAACACAACGCATAATGTTATTTTTTTAAAATCTCTCTGTTCTTCCCTATCAATCCAAGGGCCACTCAACAAACAGCGTGTTGTTCAGTGGTCCAGGAAGCTGACATAGAAAGTCCATTGCACAAAGATTGTGATTGGCTAGGCGGCGAAAATGATGATGAGGCTAGTTGTGAGATGTGATTTGCACCTTGACTTGATGCTACCCTCCATCTCCACACCCACACACCCCGTGAATAAACGCCCTTCAGATCTGCCCAGGCACGTCAACACATGGAGACCATTTACCCAGAGTATAACCTCCCGGACTTCGGGCATTATGACTCGTGTGTTATTATGACTCGTGTGTTATTATACCACAGATATACTCTTGATAAAGTCTGGCTGTGGAGCTGGAGCAACACTGCTGCCACATTAATATTGCACATATTACCCTCCTCTCCTGGGTCCTCTCTTGGTAACTACCAGTGAATAATGCATGACAGAGACACTGGAAGACACTGGTATACTGTATAATGGGTTACTGTGGTTTTGGTGCATAATGTGAGCTGTTTGCATGGGAACAATACACGGAGGGGGAAAAGCCTGTAGTTATGACTGTAATATGACACGTGCCTTATGCCTTTTGATACACGTTGAATTATTGAATCTCTTCCTCTCTGACACCAACACACAAGAGGAGCTGGTGAGAGCTTGTATCTTAACAACAGTACATGATGCCTTGATCAAAAACACTTTTTAGTTTTAAAAACATTTTTTTTTTGAGAGTGTTCTCTGGTGTGTCATTATTGTAAATACATTTTTACTTTCTCGAGATTCATCTGGTGCTGAAGAAATAAATCTAAACAACAACTTGAATGTACACAATTTTGGTTTATAATTATGTCCAAGTAAAAGGGAATTCTATAATGAAATTATCTTCTGAGCCTTTCCGAGTAATATTACAGGAACCCAATTTCCTTCTGTACGATTTCTGAACCATGAAATTAGAAACTTAAAGACTTCCTCTTCTGAAATAACGTTTCAGGGAGCAAATAATAACAGTTGAAATGTGCATAAATTAGATATGGTTCTATAATTATAATATTATCATCAGTCCCCAAATGTATTTTTCTAACTTTAAAGATCATGATGTTATTTATAGAACTCCGTTTTCCCCAGCTTTATTTATTTATTATGATACAGTGTCCCCGTCCTCTTAAATCCCCACATTTCTTCACAAACTGTCATCTTTCAGAGTTGTCAGAGAGTTCAATACGTAGTGTGTGTGTGTAAGGGTGGATGGTGGTAATTATATATATATATAATAGTTGTTGAGCAAGGAGAGGCAGTAAGCATAGCATCCAGTGCAGGGTTCTCATTTTAAGGCTCTTGGAGCAGGTGCAGCTGTTTACAACACGTAGAATTAATCCAACAAGATGCTTGACCAGGCTCAAAGTAAATAATAAACAGATTTATTTTTATGTTTTTAATTAGTCAAAAGGAATACAAAGACTGAAGATCCGTCTGACTAGCCCCTAGGACTCACATCAGCCCTAACTAACCCGTCGCAGAGACAGGCAGCCGTTTTGTATTGAATCTCCCACAATGCTCTAGCACATGAGCATTTAAACCGTCCAGCCGCTGGCAGAGACCAGGTGACAGGAAATAGGAACCACTTGCGTTAATAGAAAGCACCTTGTCAAACTAAGCCCTTTAAGAGGGAGCTATCACACGATAAGCCCCGGGTTCAAGGGCCTTATTGCTTTTACAAAACAATTGCCAACACTTAAAAAGATGAACAACGCGTTTTCTTTAAAAAAACGTTATTTTAATGAGTATATTTCTTTTATTTCATCCTTCCACCAACCGATATAGTCTGGGCAAAAGCCAGTTGTTAGTTCTGAGGTTCTGGAGTTGCTAACCAAACAGTCTGGTCATTAAAGGGGCAATCAGTAGTTACTACATACACTTGAAGTCGGAAGTTTACATACACTCAGGTTGGAGTCATTAAAACTTGTTTTTCAACCACTCCACAAATTTCTTGTTAACAAACTATAGTTTTGGCAAGTCAGTTAGGACATCTACTTTGTGCTTGACACAAGTAATTTTTCCAACAATTGTTTACAGACAGATTATTTCACTTATAATTCATTGTATCACAATTCCAGTGGGTCAGAAGTTTATATACACTAAGTTGACTGTGCCTTTAAACAGCTTGGAAAATTCCAGAAAATGATGTCATGGCTTTAGAAGCTTCTGATAGGCTAATTTACATACTTTGAGTCAATTGGAGGTGTACCTGTGGATGTATTTCAAGGCCTACCTTCAAACTCAGTGCCTCTTTGCTTGACATCATGGGAAAATCCAAAGAAAAAAGCCTCAGAAAAGAAATTGTACACCTCCAAAAGTCTGGTTCATCCTTGGGAGCAAGGATGAACCAGAAAGGCACAACGCCTGAAAGGTGCCACGTTCATCTGTACAAACAATAGAACGCAAGTATAAACATCATGGGACCACACGGCCGTCATACCGCTCAGGAAGGAGACTGCTCCAAAACTGCCATAAAAAAGCCAGACTACGGTTTGCAACTGCACATGGGGACAATGATCGTACTTTTTGGAGAAATGTCCTCTGGTCTGATGAAACATAAATAGAACTGTTTGGCCATAATGACCATCGTTATGTTTGGAGGAAAAAGGGGGAGGCTTGCAAGCCGAAGAACACCATCCTGACTGTGAAGCACGGGGGTGGCAGCATCATGTTGTGGGGGTGCTTTGCTGCAGGAGGGACTGGTGCACTTCACAAAATAGATGGCATCATGAGGTAGGAAAATTATGTGGCTATATTGAAGCAACATCTCAAGACATCAGTCAGGAAGTTAAAGCTTGGTTGCAAATGGGTCTTCCAAATGGACAATGACCACAAGTATACTTCCAAAGTTGTGGCAAAATGGCTTAAGGACAACAAAGTCAAGGTATTGGAGTGGCAATCATAAAGCCCTGACCTCAATCCTATAGAAAATGTGTGGGCAGAACTGAAAAGCGTGTGTGAGCAAGGCGGCCTACAAACCTGACTCAGTTACACCAGCTCTGTCAGGAGGAATGGGCCAAAATTCACCCAACTTATTGTGGGAAGCTTGTGGAAGGCTACCTGAAACATTTGACCCAAGTTAAACAATTTAAAGGCAATGCTACCAAATACTAATTGAGTATATGTAAACTTCTGACCCACTGGGAATGTGATGAAATAAATAAAAGCTTAAATAAATCATTCTCTCTACTATTATTCTGACATTTCAATTTTTTTTAATAAAGTGGTGATCCTAACTGACCTAAGACAGATAATTTTTACTAGGATTAAATGTCAGGAATTGTGAAAAACTGAGTTTAAATGTATTTGGCTAAGGTGTATGTAAACTTCCGACTTCAACTGTATGTAGTACCCATTGTTCTTGAAGAATGTCTCATGAGCCTATTTCAACTGTCGTACCCCATCAGAACACAACATATCAACTTATTTTACTCCAATGTTTGTAAATAAAGTAAATCTAAACAAAACCTTGCACACACCTACTCATTCAAAGGTTTTTCTTTATTTTGACTATTTTCTACATTGTAGAATAGTAGTGAAGACATCAAAACTATGAAATAACACATATGGAATCATGTAGTAACCAAGAAAGTGTTAAACAAATCAAAATATTTTTCATATTTGAGATTCTTCAAATAGCCACCCTTCGCCTTGATGACAGCTTTGTACACTCTTGGCATTCTCTCAACCAGCTTCATGAGGTAGTCACCTGGAATTCATTTCAATTAACAGGTGTGCCTTGTTAAAAGTTAATTTGGGTAATTTCTTACCTTAATGCGTTTGAGTCAATCAGTTGGGTTGTGACAAGGTAGGGGTAATATACAGAAGGTAGCCCTATTTGGTAAAAGACCATGTCCGGGCCTCCTGAGTGGCGCAGTGTGCATTGCAGTGCTAGCTGTGCTACTAGAGATTCTGGGTTTAGTCCAGGCTCTGTCGCAGCCGGCGCGACTGGGAAACCCATGAGGCGGCGCACAATTGGCCCAGCGTCGTCCGGGTTAGGGAGGGTTTGGCCCAGCGTCGTCCGGGTTAGGGGAGGTTTGGCCCAGCGTCGTCCGGGTTAAGGGAGGGTTTGGTCCAGCGTCGTCCGGGTTAGGGAGGGTTTGGCCCAGCGTCGTCCGGGTTAGGGGAGGTTTGGCCCAGCGTCGTCCGGGTTAGGGAGGGTTTGGCCCAGCGTCGTCCGGGTTAGGGGAGGTTTGGCCCAGCGTCGTCCGGGATAGGGAGGGTTTGGTCCAGCGTCGTCCGGGTTAGGGGAGGGTTTGGCCCAGCGTCGTCCGGGTTAGGGGAGGGTTTGGTCCAGCGTCGCCCGGGTTAGGGGAGGGTTTGGCCCAGCGTCGTCCGGGTTAGGGGAGGGTTTGGCCCAGCGTCGTCCGGGTTAGGGGAGGGTTTGGCCCAGCGTCGTCCGGGTTAGGGGAGGGTAGCATGAGGTTGTAAGTAACAAGACAATTTCCCAGGACAATTTCCCACAGCTTGAATTCTTGTTAATCTAACTGTACTGTCCAATTTACAGTAGCTATTACAGTGAATGAATAGCAGTCTCACGTAGGTGTTCCTTTTGTCCAGGTGGGAAAGGGCAATGTGGAGTGCAATAGAGACTGCATTATCTGTGGATCTGTTGGGGCGGTATGCGAATTGGATTGGGTCTAGGGTTTCTGGGATAATGGTGGTGTTGATGTGAGCCATGAGTCTTGACCAGCCTTTCAAATCACTTCATGGCTACAGACGTAAGTGCTACGGGTGGTTGTCATTTCGGCAGGTTATCTTGGCATTCTTGGGCACAGGGACTATGGTGATCTTGTGAATGTTGACCTGTTTAAGGGACTTTCTCACATCAGCTACGAAGAGCGTGATCACACAGTCATTCAGAACAGCTGGTGCTCTCGCGCATGCTTCAGTGTTACTTGCCTCGAAGTGAGCATAACAGGCATTTAGCCCATCTGGTAGGCTTGCGTCACTAGGCAGCTCGCGGCTGGGTTTCCCTTTGTAGTCCGTAATAGTTTGCAAGCCCTGCCACATCCGACGAGTGTCAGAGCCGGTGTAGTAGGATTCAATCTCAAGAAAGAAAGCTGTCCCTTATAAAAAAAAGTCCTTCTCTTTTGGTATCCAACCATCTGTGCTGGCTTCTGTCCCTACATGGTAAACAGAGACTAGGGGGACAGAACAGAGCAGAGGCTCTGGAGGCGCCATGGATAAACCCTCTCAAAATAAACTTCTACATCCAGTCATTTAGATACTTTACAAGTCTTCCTCATACTCGTAATCTTACGCCAAATCACGTCACAAAGAACTGTCAACATTCCTCTGATATTTTAAAGGACCCATCCAGAGGAAGTTGTCGGCATTATTTCGACCTAATTCCTGTCATAATGCGGAAATGCTGGTTTAGTTCCACCCCGAACACCCGGCGTATGGTTCCTTTTAAATATTGGATTAATCGGGCGTGTGCATCTCCAACTTCCTCTGTGGGCACAGCCCACACTCAGTTGTAAACAAACCAAACAGCCAGGTTTAGGTAGCTTTGTTAATCGCTACTTAGCACAGGCTAAGACTTAGGACCATCCACTCTCCTCCTTACTCTTCTGCAACAGAATTGAATGATCAAGGAAGAATGCAGAGTTTAGTGGTAATCTGGGGGAGTTCTACCGGTCGAAGCTAGATGCTAGCTAACCTACTCCCTGGACCAATATAGCCAGCTAGGTAGCCAGGTAGCTAGCTACCGGTAACTATTAGCAACTGTGGATAATTGGTTCCAAAGTTGTTCCAAGCATAAGAGTACCTGTAACTATGCTAGCTAGTATTCAGCTGGTTTTATGATAACCTAATTATCTGAAGAGTAAAGGTTAGGTAGTTACCTGGCTAGCTAACTAAAAAGCTGGAACTACCTAGCTAGTTGTAATGTTTAACGTAGCCCCACTAGCTGGCAGCACAACCGTACAGCAAATGGAGACATTTTCAGGAGCATTTCTGTTACTACTATGTGCAGTAGGGTGGTTGTACTGTACAGGGTCGTTAGCTGATAAAGGACCACTACAACGGGTTACTTGCTGTAGGGTTCTGGTACTGTACAGGGTTGTTAGCAGGTAAAGGACCACTACAATGGGTTACCTGCAGTAGGGTTCTGGTACTGTACAGGGTTGTTAACAGGTAAAGGACCACTACAATGGGTTACCCGCAGTAGGGTTCTGGTACTGTACAGGGTCGTTAGCAGGTAAAGGACTACTACAATGGGTTACCCGCGTAGGGTTCTGGTAATGTACAGGTTCGTTAGCAGGTAAAGGACCACTACAATGGGTTACCTGCAGTAGGGTTCTGGTACTGTACAGGGTCGTTAGCAGGTAAAGGACCACTACAATGGGTTACCTGCAGTAGGGTTCTGGTACTGTACAGGGTCGTTAACAGGTAAAGGACCACTACAATGGGTTACCTGCAGTAGCTGAGATACAGACCAGCAGAATCAGCTGTTGTTGGGAATACAAACAGACATGTCACCTTAAATGCAGGAGTCTGTTAAGAGTCCACAGTGTTAACTCCACACCACCACACTGGGAGAGTCCACAGTGTTAACTCTACACCACCACACTGGGAGATTCCACAGTGTTAACCCACACCACACCACCACACTGGGAGAGTCCACAGTGTTAACCTACACCACACCACCACACTGGGAGAGTCCACAGTGTTAACCTACACCACCACACTGGGAGAGTCCACAGTGTTAACTCCACACCCCACTACCACACTGGGAGAGTCCACAGTGTTAACCTACTCCACCACACTGGAAGATTCCACAGTGTTAACTCCACACCACACCACCACACTGGGAGAGTCCACAGTGTTAACCCACACCAAAGCACCACACTGGAAAAGTCCACAGTGTTAACTCCACACCACACCACCACACTGGGAGAGTCCACAGTGTTAACTCCACACCACCACACTGGGAGAGTCCACAGTGTTAACTCCACACCAAAGCACCACACTGGGAGAGTCCACAGTGTTAACTCCACACCACACCACCACACTGGGAGAGTCCACAGTGTTAACCCACACCACCACACTGGGAGAGTCCAACGTGTTAACCCACACCACAGCACCACACTTGGAGAGTCCACCGTGTTAACCCACACCACAGCACCACACTTGGAGAGTCCACCGTGTTAACCCACACCCCACACTGGGAGAGTCCTCAGTGTTAACCCACACCACAGCACCACACCTGGAGAGTCCACAGTGTTAACCCACACCATAGCACCACACTTGGAGAGTCCACAGTGTTAACTCCACACCACCACACTGGGAGAGTCCAACGTGTTAACCCACACCACAGCACTGGGAGAGTCCACCGTGTTAACCCACACCACAGCACCACACTGGGAGAGTCCAACGTGTTAACCCACACCACACTACCACACTGGGAGAGTCCACTGTGTTAACCCACATCACCACACTGGGAGAGTCCACAGTGTTAACTCACACCATACCACCACACTGGGAAATGAAACTAGTAGCTGGGGAGGTTTGAGAAACTCCCATTGAAGAAATAGAAACTAACTATTCCTAATAATGCTGGTTCAGTCCCAGAATATCTGATTTGATACACTTGATATGTATAATATACACCAATAATGTCTTAACAATGCATGGACGCCGGAAGGGTATCTGGGGTGTCAGTAAACTCTATGACCAGAAAGCGGAATATAACAGAGGGTCATACCTATCGGGATACACAAAGTAACCATGACTGTTTCAAAGGGTAATGTGTCCAAACACATCGAGATGGCTGTGGGACTTCTTGTTAAGACGCCTGATGTTTTAAGAGTCATGAATGTCACTCTATGCAGTAAGTAGAAAAGGAGGAGAGAGAGAGAGAGAGAGAGAGAGAGAGAGAGAGAGAGAGAGAGAGAGAGAGAGAGAGAGAGAGAGAGAAAAAGGGGGAGACAAACGCAGGAAATACTAAATGTTACAAATATTTCTTTTTTTAAATTGGGGTAGGGACAAAACTACCTTCATACTTCTATTTGTTTTTTTAAACTGGTACTGGTTACCTTCAGGACGAGTCCCGTGACTGGTACTGGTTACCTTCAGGCGAGTCCCGTGACTGGTACTGGTTACCTTCAGACGAGTCCCCTGACTGGTACTGGTTACCTTCAGGACGAGTCCCCTGACTGGTACTGGTTACCTTCAGACGAGTCCCCTGACTGGTACTGGTTACCTTCAGACGAGTCCCGTGACTGGTACTGGTTACCTTCAGACGAGTCCCCTGACTGGTACTGGTTGCCTTCAGGCCAGAGTCCCCTGACTGGTACTGGTTACCTTCAGACGAGTCCCCTGACTGGTACTGGTTACCTTCAGACGAGTCCCCTGACTGGTACTGGTTACCTTCAGAGGAGTCCCCTGACTGGTACTGGTTACCTTCAGACGAGTCCCCTGACTGGTACTGGTTACCTTCAGACGAGTCCCCTGACTGGTACTGGTTACCTTCAGAGGAGTCCCCTGACTGGTACTGGTTACCTTCAGAGGAGTCCCCTGACTGGTACTGGTTACCTTCAGACGAGTCCCCTGACTGGTACTGGTTACCTTCAGACGAGTCCCCTGACTGGTACTGGTTACCTTCAGAGGAGTCCCCTGACTGGTACTGGTTACCTTCAGACGAGTCCCCTGACTGGTACTGGTTACCTTCAGACGAGTCCCCTGACTGGTACTGGTTACCTTCCAGAGGAGTCCCCTGACTGGTACTGGTTACCTTCAGACGAGTCCCCTGACTGGTACTGGTTACCTTCAGAGGAGTCCCCTGACTGGTACTGGTTACCTTCAGGCGAGTCCCCTGACTGGTACTGGTTACCTTCAGACGAGTCCCTGACTGGTACTGGTTACCTTCAGACGAGTCCCGTGACTGGTACTGGTTACCTTCAGACGAGTCCCTGACTGGTACTGGTTACCTTCAGAGGAGTCCCCTGACTGGTACTGGTTACCTTCAGACGAGTCCCCTGACTGGTACTGGTTACCTTCAGACGAGTCCCCTGACTGGTACTGGTTACCTTCAGGCGAGTCCCTGACTGGTACTGGTTACCTTCAGACGAGTCCCCTGACTGGTACTGGTTACCTTCAGACGAGTCCCCTGACTGGTACTGGTTACCTTCAGACGAGTCCCCTGACTGGTACTGGTTACCTTCAGACGAGTCCCCTGACTGGTACTGGTTACCTTCAGAGGAGTCCCCTGACTGGTACTGGTTACCTTCAGAGGAGTCCCCTGACTGGTACTGGTTACCTTCAGAGGAGTCCCTGACTGGTACTGGTTACCTTCAGACGAGTCCCCTGACTGGTACTGGTTACCTTCAGACGAGTCCCCTGACTGGTACTGGTTACCTTCAGACGAGTCCCCTGACTGGTACTGGTTACCTTCAGAGGAGTCCCCTGACTGGTACTGGTTACCTTCAGACGAGTCCCCTGACTGGTACTGGTTACCTTCAGACGAGTCCCCTGACTGGTACTGGTTACCTTCAGAGGAGTCCCCTGACTGGTACTGGTTACCTTCAGAGAGTCCCCTGACTGGTACTGGTTACCTTCAGAGGAGTCCCCTGACTGGTACTGGTTACCTTCAGAGGAGTCCCCTGACTGGTACTGGTTACCTTCAGAGGAGTCCCCTGACTGGTACTGGTTACCTTCAGAGGAGTCCCCTGACTGGTACTGGTTACCTTCAGACGAGTCCCCTGACTGGTACTGGTTACCTTCAGAGGAGTCCCCTGACTGGTACTGGTTACCTTCAGAGGAGTCCCCTGACTGGTACTGGTTACCTTCAGAGGAGTCCCCTGACTGGTACTGGTTACCTTCAGAGGAGTCCCCTGACTGGTACTGGTTACCTTCAGAGGAGTCCCCTGACTGGTACTGGTTACCTTCAGAGGAGTCCCCTGACTGGTACTGGTTACCTTCAGAGGAGTCCCTGACTGGTACTGGTTACCTTCAGACGAGTCCCCTGACTGGTACTGGTTACCTTCAGAGGAGTCCCCTGACTGGTACTGGTTACCTTCAGACGAGTCCCCTGACTGGTACTGGTTACCTTCAGAGGAGTCCCCTGACTGGTACTGGTTACCTTCAGAGGAGTCCCCTGACTGGTACTGGTTACCTTCAGAGGAGTCCCTGACTGGTACTGGTTACCTTCAGAGGAGTCCCCTGACTGGTACTGGTTACCTTCAGAGGAGTCCCCTGACTGGTACTGGTTACCTTCAGAGGAGTCCCCTGACTGGTACTGGTTACCTTCAGAGGAGTCCCTGACTGGTACTGGTTACCTTCAGAGGAGTCCCCTGACTGGTACTGGTTACCTTCAGACGAGTCCCCTGACTGGTACTGGTTACCTTCAGAGGAGTCCCCTGACTGGTACTGGTTACCTTCAGAGGAGTCCCCTGACTGGTACTGGTTACCTTCAGAGGAGTCCCCTGACTGGTACTGGTTACCTTCAGAGGAGTCCCCTGACTGGTACTGGTTACCTTCAGAGGAGTCCCCTGACTGGTACTGGTTACCTTCAGAGGAGTCCCCTGACTGGTACTGGTTACCTTCAGAGGAGTCCCCTGACTGGTACTGGTTACCTTCAGAGGAGTCCCCTGACTGGTACTGGTTACCTTCAGAGGAGTCCCCTGACTGGTACTGGTTACCTTCAGAGGAGTCCCCTGACTGGTACTGGTTACCTTCAGAGGAGTCCCTGACTGGTACTGGTTACCTTCAGAGGAGTCCCCTGACTGGTACTGGTTACCTTCCGGAGGCCAGGTCCCCTGACTGGTACTGGTTACCTTCAGAGGAGTCCCCTGACTGGTACTGGTTACCTTCAGAGGAGTCCCCTGACTGGTACTGGTTACCTTCAGAGGAGTCCCCTGACTGGTACTGGTTACCTTCAGAGGAGTCCCTGACTGGTACTGGTTACCTTCAGAGGAGTCCTGACTGGTACTGGTTACCTTCAGAGGAGTCCCCTGACTGGTACTGGTTACCTTCAGACGAGTCCCCTGACTGGTACTGGTTACCTTCAGACGGAGTCCCCTGACTGGTACTGGTTACCTTCAGAGGAGTCCCCTGACTGGTACTGGTTACCTTCAGAGGAGTCCCCTGACTGGTACTGGTTACCTTCAGACGAGTCCCCTGACTGGTACTGGTTACCTTCAGAGGAGTCCCCTGACTGGTACTGGTTACCTTCAGAGGAGTCCCCTGACTGGTACTGGTTACCTTCAGAGGAGTCCCCTGACTGGTACTGGTTACCTTCAGACGAGTCCCCTGACTGGTACTGGTTACCTTCAGAGGAGTCCCCTGACTGGTACTGGTTACCTTCAGAGGAGTCCCCTGACTGGTACTGGTTACCTTCAGAGGAGTCCCCTGACTGGTACTGGTTACCTTCAGAGGAGTCCCCTGACTGGTACTGGTTACCTTCAGACGAGTCCCCTGACTGGTACTGGTTACCTTCAGAGGAGTCCCCTGACTGGTACTGGTTACCTTCAGAGGAGTCCCCTGACTGGTACTGGTTACCTCTTACCTGACTGGCAACTGGAGAGGCGAGTCCTGACTGGTACTGGTTACCTTCAGGAGTCCTGACTGGTACTGGTTACCTCAGACGAGGCAGTCCCTGACTGGTACTGGTTACCTTCAGACGAGTCCCCTGACTGGTACTGGTTACCTTCAGAGGAGTCCCCTGACTGGTACTGGTTACCTTCAGACGAGTCCCCTGACTGGTACTGGTTACCTTCAGACGAGTCCCCTGACTGGTACTGGTTACCTTCAGAGGAGTCCCCTGACTGGTACTGGTTACCTTCAGAGGAGTCCCCTGACTGGTACTGGTTACCTTCAGAGGAGTCCCTGACTGGTACTGGTTACCTTCAGAGGAGTCCCCTGACTGGTACTGGTTACCTTCAGAGGAGTCCCCTGACTGGTACTGGTTACCTTCAGAGGAGTCCCTGACTGGTACTGGTTACCTTCAGACGAGTCCCCTGACTGGTACTGGTTACCTTCCAGAGGAGTCCCCTGACTGGTACTGGGTTACCTTCAGAGCGAGTCCCCTGACTGGTACTGGTTACCTTCAGAGGAGTCCCCTGACTGGTACTGGTTACCTTCAGAGGAGTCCCCTGACTGGTACTGGTTACCTTCAGAGGAGTCCCTGACTGGTACTGGTTACCTTCAGAGGAGTCCCCTGACTGGTACTGGTTACCTTCAGAGGAGTCCCCTGACTGGTACTGGTTACCTTCAGAGGAGTCCCCTGACTGGTACTGGTTACCTTCAGAGGAGTCCCCTGACTGGTACTGGTTACCTTCAGAGGAGTCCCCTGACTGGTACTGGTTACCTTCAGACGAGTCCCCTGACTGGTACTGGTTACCTTCAGAGGAGTCCCCTGACTGGTACTGGTTACCTTCAGAGGAGTCCCCTGACTGGTACTGGTTACCTTCAGAGGAGTCCCCTGACTGGTACTGGTTACCTTCAGAGGAGTCCCTGACTGGTACTGGTTACCTTCAGAGGAGTCCCCTGACTGGTACTGGTTACCTTCAGAGGAGTCCCCTGACTGGTACTGGTTACCTTCAGAGGAGTCCCCTGACTGGTACTGGTTACCTTCAGAGGAGTCCCCTGACTGGTACTGGTTACCTTCAGAGGAGTCCCCTGACTGGTACTGGTTACCTTCAGACGAGTCCCCTGACTGGTACTGGTTACCTTCAGAGGAGTCCCCTGACTGGTACTGGTTACCTTCAGACGAGTCCCCTGACTGGTACTGGTTACCTTCAGACGAGTCCCCTGACTGGTACTGGTTACCTTCAGAGAGTCCCTGACTGGTACTGAGTCCCCTGACTGGTACTGGTTACCTTCAGAGTCCCATGACTGGTACTGGTACTGGTTACCTTCAGGCTGGAGTCCCCTGACTGGTACTGGTTACCTTCAGAGGAGTCCCCTGACTGGTACTGGTTACCTTCAGAGGAGTCCCCTGACTGGTACTGGTTACCTTCAGAGGAGTCCCCTGACTGGTACTGGTTACCTTCAGACGAGTCCCCTGACTGGTACTGGTTACCTTCAGAGGAGTCCCTGACTGGTACTGGTTACCTTCAGAGGAGTCCCCTGACTGGTACTGGTTACCTTCAGAGGAGTCCCCTGACTGGTACTGGTTACCTTCAGAGGAGTCCCCTGACTGGTACTGGTTACCTTCAGAGGAGTCCCCTGACTGGTACTGGTTACCTTCAGAGGAGTCCCCTGACTGGTACTGGTTACCTTCAGACGAGTCCCCTGACTGGTACTGGTTACCTTCCAGACGAGTCCCTGACTGGTACTGGTTACCTTCCAGACGAGTCCCCTGACTGGTACTGGTTACCTTCAGACGAGTCCCCTGACTGGTACTGGTTACCTTCAGACGAGTCCCCTGACTGGTACTGGTTACCTTCAGACGAGTCCCCTGACTGGTACTGGTTACCTTCTGTGAGGAGTCCCCTGACTGGTACTGGTTGCACTTCAGAGGAGTCCCCTGACTGGTACTGGTTACCTTCAGAGGAGTCCCCTGACTGGTACTGGTTACCTTCAGAGGAGTCCCCTGACTGGTACTGGTTACCTTCAGAGGAGTCCCCTGACTGGTACTGGTTACCTTCAGAGAGTCCCTGACTGGTACTGGTTACCTTCAGAGGAGTCCCCTGACTGGTACTGGTTACCTTCAGAGGAGTCCCTGACTGGTACTGGTTACCTTCAGACGAGTCCCCTGACTGGTACTGGTTACCTTCAGAGGAGTCCCCTGACTGGTACTGGTTACCTTCAGAGGAGTCCCCTGACTGGTACTGGTTACCTTCAGAGGAGTCCCCTGACTGGTACTGGTTACCTTCAGAGGAGTCCCCTGACTGGTACTGGTTACCTTCAGACGAGTCCCCTGACTGGTACTGGTTACCTTCAGAGGAGTCCCCTGACTGGTACTGGTTACCTTCAGACGAGTCCCTGACTGGTACTGGTTACCTTCAGAGGAGTCCCCTGACTGGTACTGGTTACCTTCAGAGGAGTCCCCTGACTGGTACTGGTTACCTTCAGAGGAGTCCCCTGACTGGTACTGGTTACTCTTCAGAGGAGTCCCCTGACTGGTACTGGTTACCTTCAGGACTGGTCCTGGACTGGTGCTACCTTCAGAGGAGTCCCCTGACTGGTACTGGTTACCTTCAGACGAGTCCCCTGACTGGTACTGGTTACCTTCAGAGGAGTCCCTGACTGGTACTGGTTACCTTCAGAGGAGTCCCCTGACTGGTACTGGTTACTTCAGAGAGTCCCTTGACTGGTACTGGTTACCTTCAGGAGTCCCTGACTGGTACTGGTTACCTTCAGGCGAGTCCCTGACTGGTACTGGTTACCTTCAGAGGAGTCCCCTGACTGGTACTGGTTACCTTCAGAGGAGTCCCTGACTGGTACTGGTTACCTTCAGTACTGGTTACCTTCCCTGACTGGTTACCTTCAGAGGAGTCCCCTGACTGGTACTGGTTACCTTCAGAGGAGTCCCCTGACTGGTACTGGTTACCTTCAGAGGAGTCCCCTGACTGGTACTGGTTACCTTCAGAGGAGTCCCTGACTGGTACTGGTTACCTTTCCCCTGACTGGTACTGGTTACCTTCAGAGGAGTCCCCTGACTGGTACTGGTTACCTTCAGAGGAGTCCCTGACTGGTACTGGTTACCTTCAGAGGAGTCCCTGACTGGTACTGGTTACCTTCAGAGGAGTCCCTGACTGGTACTGGTTACCTTCAGAGAGTCCCCTGACTGGTACTGGTTACCTTCAGAGGAGTCCCCTGACTGGTACTGGTTACCTTCAGAGGAGTCCCTGACTGGTACTGGTTACCTTCAGAGGAGTCCCCTGACTGGTACTGGTTACCTTCAGACGAGTCCTGACTGGTACTGGTTACCTTCACGAGTCCCTGACTGGTACTGGTTACCTTCAGAGGAGTCCCCTGACTGGTACTGGTTACCTTCAGAGGAGTCCCTGACTGGTACTGGTTACCTTCAGAGGAGTCCCCTGACTGGTACTGGTTACCTTCAGACGAGTCCCTGACTGGTACTGGTTACCTTCAGAGGAGTCCCTGACTGGTACTGGTTACCTTCAGAGAGTCCCCTGACTGGTACTGGTTACCTTCAGAGAGTCCTGACTGGTACTGGTTACCTTCGTCCCTGACTGGTCTGGTTAGGCAGTCGATGACTGGTACTGGTTACCTTCAGAGGAGTCCCCTGACTGGTACTGGTTACCTTCAGAGAGTTGACTGGTAGGTTACCTTCAGAGTCCCCTGACTGGTACTGGTTACCTTCAGACCTGACTGGTACTGGTTACCTTCAGACGAGTCCCCCCTGGTTACCTGACTGGTACTGGTTACCTTCAGAGAGTCCCCTGACTGGTACTGGTTACCTTCAGAGGAGTCCCCTGACTGGTACTGGTTACCTTCAGAGGAGTCCCCTGACTGGTACTGGTTACCTTCAGAGGACCTGGTCCTGGTGACTGGTACTGGTTACCTTCAGAGGAGTCCCCCCTGACTGGTACTGGTACCTTC
>CM059789.1:70467232-70667232 GCA_030435695.1 Brachymystax lenok tsinlingensis
ATATATGATTCCATCCGTATTCGAGTGTCTCAGTGTGTCTCTGGCTTAATTGCTGAAACAAAGGACCAGAGGCAATGTCTTGAGAAAGATGCCATTGCCCTGGAGGTCAGTAGACAAGGGAGCTTACATTGAAGGCAGAACTCACAAGGAATCTCAGTTTATTACAAGTGAGTCATCACATTTGAGCTAAGAAATTGGCTGAGAAGCATTCCATTGTCCAACTAGATGACAAATCGGAGTGCAAATAAAGTTGAGTTTGGCATTCAAGATTCTGCTCTATTATGTCCTTTGCGTTACTCATTGGAAATGTTATTAATAAACATATGCATTGTCAGAACTCTCTGAATTGTTGTTAAACATGGCTTGTGTTACCTTTAATCATGGCCTGGCATTTGAAAATCACATGAAAACCATATCCATGACAGCATACTTCCATCCAAGGAACATTTCTAGAAATACACTACATACATCCCACAGCGTTTCTGGACAGAAATGATCATACAACATCATAGTTATGCTTAGAACATTGTATGAGCTTCTGAAAGCATTATCTGGAAAGCCACTGCAATTTAAAGAATCCTGGCCTCAGCCCATTTCTTTGAACGATAGGGCAGTTGTATGCTCAAAACAGGGCACTTTCATCCAAGGGCATAACACTTTTCCAGTGGTGTTGGGCCTCAGTCAGAAGGCAACAATTTCTTTGGGCCACAAATTAATGATGCACAACAGTATCCCTATTGGAGTTGATACACAACAGTATCCCTATTAGAGTTCAAACTTAACCCCTGAAAGCAAGAATAGGAACTGCCAACACACATCTAGTTCTGGGCTACACGCATCCAATTTAATATGGCATATTTAGCATTGGAGTACATTTTACAGGCAAAGGTGACATTGGATTGCAGGTTCCAGGAGTACTGTTCCAGGAGTACTACTCTGCCCTTGGAGAAGATTTCAAGCATCACGTAATACGCAACACTAATGGTAAAGGTTGGGTAGCTGTTTCCCACTTGTTATAAGTTACAACTGAATTCAAAAGCTGCCAGTCTGACAGAATAGCTCCTTTACTGATGCCTGAAGAACAGTAATGATCATCCACAGTGTAATTGCCACCATGTTTAGTCACGGGTAATCAGTTTATAATCTGTCAAAAATAATAATGTTGAGAACAAAGGACATTTACATGATGTCATCAGAGTGAATGCTTGGGTGGTGTTATTAGGCTTATACTTGACTGTAACCCTAAGATGACCCTAAAGGAACGCACCACTGGTTTTACTGACATTTTCCCACTGATACAAGCTCAGAAACCATTCAAATGATATAGCAGCACCTAGCTGTAGCTGTAGCTTTGTGCATGCTGGTGTTTCATACAAGACTCAAAATAAGTCTAAAGAAATTGCTTAGATGGAACTTTGTGTCATTGTAGCATACATGTAGCATGTAAACACTGCCAAATCTTGAGAAATTGAGTTGAGATTAATAAACATGACCAAATACATTTCCAGATTCACATGTTCAATTTTCAAATGATTGAGCTTACTTATGTGCTGAAATGTAACAATTTATTTGCTCGATTTTAGACAGAGAAACATAATGGTGAGAACTGCAAAGAAACATTTGGAACATATTGGAAATTTAACCCGGGTTTATTGACACAATACAGGTTCAGTGGACCCCCTTATCGTATGGGATGCCTTTAGAGTCCATTCATTTAAATATGAATCCCAAAAAACAAAAATGGTATTTGTCAATGGAGAAAAGACTTACAACAGAAATAGAACATCTAACATTACACATCAATGGTATTGATAAATGTACTACAGAAGCACTGAATAATCTAGACACAAAACAAAATACGTTTGAGGAACTTAATCAGGAAAGATCAGGCTTCACTTATATAAAAAAAATGAAACTGGATGGAGAATGAACAAAGGAGATTTTGAATGAGAAAGTAAAATATTGTAAATAAATGTTCTATTGTCAAGTTCCTCCAACCTCACTTCACGATGAGTTGTGATGTCCTTCTACCAATTAAAAAAAAACTATTTAACAAAAAACAAGATTCTTGTGAAGATATAATTACACTAAATGAATTATCGATGGCAATTAATTCCTTTCAGATGGGGAAAAGCCCTAGCCTTGACATTCCACTAGAGATTTAAACATTTTATGAACTACTGGAAGATCCATTACTATCATGTTTTAAATTATTTGTATATAAATGGCAAACTGTCAGACACACAAAAAGAGGGGCCAAACTCTCTACTACTGAAGCAGGAACCAGGGGGGCAGTACAAAGTACAAAATTGGAGGCCCCTCACTCTTCAATGTTGCAACACAAAAATATTGGCAAAATGTGTTGCTCAGAATTTAAAAAGGTCCTACAGGACATTATTTAATCTGATCAGACGGGATTTTCAAAAAATTATAGTTTTTTTTTTTTTTTAATTAAGAAAATGCAGGTAAACCAGGTGTAATCTTTATAGAAGATTTTGAGAAAGCTTTTGATATAGTAAGTCCAGAATCTGTTTATAAGTGCCTGTATTTTCTTTACTTGAGAAACTCTTATATACAAGGTAAAATTAATGTAAAACAAGCCTTTGTGTAAAACTAAGTTATTTCTCTGAGAACTTTGAATTGTCAAGAGGAGTAAAACAAGGAAGTCCTCTGTCACCGTTCTTATTTATTATGGCTATTGAAATGTTAGCTCTAAAAATCGGAGGTAATGATAACATTAAGGGGCTCAAAATTAATGGATCAGAGAATATGCAATTAAATATTAAGGCAAATAACCTAGGCTGCCTGTGTAAACGTAGCCTAAGAGAGGCACAACCAATGTTCAAAAGGGGGCCTTTTCCATAATACAGATTAAAACCAACCATTTCAGGTGGCTTGACAATGGAACCCTATTTAAAGTGTCCTCCTTTTTAAATGAAGCCATACAGAGTTGGTTACAATTCCAATTTCATACTTCAGAATAGGCAGCACAAATATTACAGCTAAACTCCAATATACTAATAGAGGAAAGACCCATTTATTGTAAAGAAAATGTATAAGGAAGGTATCATTATGAATGACATTGTAAATAAGGACGATAAAATTGTCACAAATTGCCTTATGAAACATTTGATCTAAAATCCTAAATGCAGAGCCACATTTTACATTTCTGCTTCACTGTCCAAATACATATGGAGGAGAGTGTAGCTGCCTCATCCTTTTTATAAGTGAGAATGCCCTCTAGTGTTTATTACTGAAGGTACAGCTTCACATGGCTCATAAATTAGAGAGAAACTGGACGAATGGAACTGTACAGTCTGAGGATAGTTCAATATCTATAGGTCATACAAATGTGTGTTGTTCGCACAGCCATTGAAGAGGAGTGGGTCAACAATCGACAGGCCACAATCAACAGCCCGACCAACTCAATGCGAACGAGATGTGTTGTGCTGCATGAGGCAAATGGTGGTCACAACAGACACTGACTGGTTCTGATCCACGCCACTACTTTAAAAAAAAAGGAAGTATTGAGGTAGTATGTACACGAATGTCTAGTTAAAGTGACTATGCATATACGGTAAACAGAGAGAAGCAGCAGTGTTAACAGTGGTTGGGGGGGTGGGACGACACAATGAAAAAAGTCAGGTTAGCCATTTGATTACTTGTTCAGGAGACTTATGGCTTGGCGGTAAAAGCTGTTGAGAAGCCTTTTGGTCCTAGACTTGGCACTCCGGTAACACTTGCCATGCGGTAGTAGAGAGAACAGTCTATGACTAGGGTAGGTGGGGTCTTTGACAATTTTTAGGGCCTTCCTCTGACACCGCCTGGTGTAGAGGTCCTGACTGACCTCCCTGGTGTAGAGGTCAGTCAGCTTAGCCACAGTGATGTACTGGGCCGTACCTACTACCCTCTGTAGTGCCTTGCGGTCGGAGGCCGGACAGTTGCCGTACCAGGCAGTGATGCAACCAGTCAGGATGCTCTCGATGTTGCAGCTGTAGAAGCTTTTGAGGATCTGAGGACCCATGCCAAATCTTTTTAGTTTCCTGAGGGGAATAGGCTTTGTCGTGCCCTATTCACCACTGTCTTGGTGTGTTTGGACCATTCTAGTTTGTTGGTGATGTGGACACCAAGGAACTTGAAGCTCTCAACCTGATCCACTACAGCCCCGCCGATGAGAATGGGGACGTACTCGGTCCTCCTTTTCCTATAGTCCACAATAATCTCCTTTGTCTTGATTATGTTGAGGGAGAGGTTGTTGTCCTGGCACCACACGGCCAGGTCTCTGACCTCCTCTGTACAGGCTGTCTCGTTGTTGTCGGTGATCTGGCCTACCACTGTTGTGTCGTCTGCAAACTTAATGATGGTGTTGGAGTCATATCTGGCCACGCAGTCGTGGGTGAACAGGGAGTACAGGAGTGGACTGAGCACGCACTCCTGAGGGGCTCCAGTGTTGAGGATCAGCGTGGCAGATGTGTTGCTAGCTACCCTCAACACCTGGGGGTGGCCCGTCAGGAAGTCCAGGATCCAGTTGCAGAGGGCGGTGTTTAGTCCCAGGATCCTTAGCTTAGTGATGAGATTTGAGGGTACTATGGTGTTGAACGCTGAGCTGTAGTCAATGAAAAGCATTCTCACGTAGGTGTTCCTTTTGTCCAGGTGGGAAAGGGAAGTGTGGAGTGCAATAGAGATTGCATCATTTGTGGATCTGTTTGGGTGGTATGCAAATTGGAGTGGGTCTATGGTTTCTGGGATAATGGTGTTGATGTGAGCCATTACCATCGAAAGATTGACGTGGGTGCTTGGTTTCGGGCATATTCTCTCATTGCATTTTAAGTGTATTGAAAAAAAAATAATGAAATAGTTTAGCATGTTTTGTTATAGCCTCTAACCTTCTCACTCACCATTATTCACTAAAAAGAAACTATGGCATTATCAGGATTCATTTAGAAGTGTTCAGGGACTAGATCAAGTGCTTTGATTTCTAAACTGTAAAACAGATATGCATGAAAATACACACAAAAAGGTGACACCCTCTTCTGTTGCCTCATGAAACATTTGATCTGAAATCCAAAATGCAGAGCCACATTTTACATTTCTGCTTCACTGTCCAAATACATATGGAGGAGAGTGTGGCTGCCTCATCCTTTTTATAAGTGAGAATGCCCTCTAGTGTTTATTACTGAAGGTACAGCTTCACATGGCTCAAATATTCAAGAGAAACTGGACAAATGGAACTGTACAGTCTGAGAGTCTGAGGATAGTTCAATATTTATAGGTCATCAACTGTGTGTGTTGGGGGGGATTAAACATTACTTAAAAGTGGCAATCAGGGATTGGTACATCCATTTTAGGAAATTTAAATTAATATACTGTGTAGCCGTTGAGTCTTGAAGAAAATAACTTATAAAATGATTGTGATTTTATTTCAACTGTCTTACCACATCAGGACCAAAAATATAACAATTTCCAGAATCTGAAAATGACCCAGTTCTTCCATGGCCTGCATACTCACCAGACATGTCACCCATTGAGCATGTTTGGGATGCTCTGGATCGACGCGTGCAACAGTGTGTTCCAGTTCCCGCCAATATCCAGCAACTTCGCACAGCCATTGAAGAGTAGTGGGACAACAATCGACAGGCCACAATCAGCAGGTTGACCAACTCAATGCGAAGGAGATGTGTTGTGCTGCATGAGGCAAATGATGGTCACAACAGATACTAACTCGTTCTGATCCACACCCCTACTTATTTTTTAAAGGAATCTATGACCAACAGATGCATATCTGTTTTCACAGTCATGTGAAATCCCTAAATTAGGGTCTAATGAATTTCTTTCAATTGACTGATTTCCTTATATGAACTGTAACTCAGTAAAATCTTAGAAAATGTTGCATGTTGCATTTATACTTTTGTTCAGTGTTTTTAGGTCAGACAGCATACATTGTATTTGCTGCACCCACAAATGTATAGTATGTAGAGAGGAACACTCAGTTAAATATACAAACATCACAAGTGTTCTTGACAGAGATGAATGAGGGTAAGGTGATATGACATTGAAAGACATGACGTGGGTGCTTGGTTTCAGCATATTCGTTCATTTATATTTAAATGTGTTGCAGATAAAAAATGTAAGAGGTTAGCATGTTTTGTTATAGCCTCTAACCTTCTCACTCACCATTATTCACTAAAAAGAAACTATGGCATTATTAGGATTCATTTAGAAGTGTTCAGGGACTAGATCAAGTGCTTTGATTTCTAATCTGTAAAACAGATATGCATGAAAATACACACAAAAAGGTGACACCCTCTTCTGTTGCCTCATGAAACATTTGATCTGAAATCCAAAATTCAGAGCCACATTTTACATTTCTGCTTCACTGTCCAAATACATATGGAGGAGAGTGTAGCTGCCTCATCCTTTTTATAAGTGAGAATGCCCTCTCGTGTTCATTACTGAAGGTACAGCTTCAAATGGCTCAAATATAAAAGAGACACTGGACAAATGGAACTGTACAGTCTGAGAGTCTGAGGATAGTTCAATATCTATAGGTCATACAACTGTGTGTGTTGGGGGGGGTCAATCTTATTTAAAAGGGGCAATCAGGGATTGGTACATCCATTTTAGGACATTTAAATTAATATACTGTGTAGCCATTGAGTCTTGAATAAAATAACTTATAAAATGGATTGTGATTTTTTTAATAATGTAATTGTATTTGCTGCACCCACAAATGTATAGTATGTAGAGAGGAACACCCAGTTAAATATACAAACATCACAAGTGTTCTTTACAGAGATGAATGAGGGAAAGGTGATATGACACTGAAAGACATGACGTGGGTGCTTGGTTTCGGCATATTCTCTCATTGCATTTTAAGTGTGTTGCAAATAAATAATGTAAAAGGTTAGCATGTTTTGTTATAGCCTCTAACCTTCTCACTCACCATTATTCACAAAAAATCGACAGGCCACAATCAGCAGGTTGACCAACTCAATGCGAAGGAGATGTGTTGTGCTGCATGAGGCAAATGACGGTCACAACAGGTACTGACTCGTTCTGATCCACGCCCCTACTTTAAAAAGAAAAAGGAATCTATGACCAACAGATGCATATCTGTTTTCCCAGTCATGTGAAATCCATAGATTAGGGTCTAATGAATTTCTTTCAATTGACTGATTCCCTTATATGAACTGTAACTCAGTAAAATCTTAGAAAATGTTGCCTGTTGCATTTATACCTTTGTTCAGTATTTTTAGGTCCGACAGCATACATTGTATTTGCTGCACCCACAAATGTATAGTATGTAGAGAGGAACACCCAGTTAAATATACAAACATCACAAGTGTTCTTGACAGAGATGAATGAGGGTAAGGTGATATGACACTGAAAGACATGACGTGGGTGCTTGGTTTCAGCATATTCTCTCATTTAATTTTAAATGTGTTGCAGATAAAAAATGTAAGAGGTTAGCATGTTTTGTTATAGCCTCTAACCTTCTCACTCACCATTATTCACTAAAAAGAAACTATGGCATTATCAGGATTCATTTTGAAGTGTTCAGGACAAGATCAAGTGCTTTGATTTCTAATCTGTAAAACAGATATGCATGAAAATACACACAAAAAGGTGACACCCTCTTCTGTTGCTTCATGAAACATTTGATCTGAAATCCAAAATGCAGAGCCACATTTTACATTTCTGCTTCACTGTCTAAATACATATGGAGGAGAGTGTAGCTGCCTCATCCTTTTTATAAGTGAGAATTCCCTCTAGTGTTTATTACTGAAGGTACAGCTTCAAATGGCTCAAATATAGAAGAGACACTGGACAAATGGAACTGTACAGTCTGAGAGTCTGAGGATAGTTCAATATCTATAGGTCATACAACTGTGTGTGTTGGGGGGGAATCTTATTTAAAAGGGGCAATCAGGGATTGGTACATCCATTTTAGGACATTTAAATTAATATACTGTGTAGCCATTGAGTCTTGAAGAAAATAACTTATAAAATGGATTGTGATTTTATTTCAAATGTCTTACCACATCAGGACCAAAAATATATCAATTTACAGAATCTGAATATGACCCAGTTCTTCCATGGCCAGCATTCTCACCAGACATGTCACCCATTGAGCATGTTTGGGATGCTCTGGATCGACACGTACGACAGCGTGTTCCAATTCCCGCCAATATCCAGCAACTTCGCACAGCCATTGAAGAAGAGTGGGTTAACAATCGACAGGCCACAATCAACATCCTGACCAACTCAATGCGAAGGAGATGTTTTGTGCTGCATGAGGCAAATGATGGTCACAACAGATACTAACTCGTTCTGATCCACACCCCTACTTATTTTTTAAAGGAATCTATGACCAACAGATGCATATCTGTTTTCACAGTCATGTGAAATCCCTAAATTAGGGTCTAATGAATTTCTTTCAATTGACTGATTTCCTTATATGAACTGTAACTCAGTAAAATCTTAGAAAATGTTGCATGTTGCATTTATACTTTTGTTCAGTGTTTTTAGGTCAGACAGCATACATTGTATTTGCTGCACCCACAAATGTATAGTATGTAGAGAGGAACACTCAGTTAAATATACAAACATCACAAGTGTTCTTGACAGAGATGAATGAGGGTAAGGTGATATGACATTGAAAGACATGACGTGGGTGCTTGGTTTCAGCATATTCGTTCATTTATATTTAAATGTGTTGCAGATAAAAAATGTAAGAGGTTAGCATGTTTTGTTATAGCCTCTAACCTTCTCACTCACCATTATTCACTAAAAAGAAACTATGGCATTATCAGGATTCATTTTGAAGTGTTCAGGGACAAGATCAAGTGCTTTGATTTCTAATCTGTAAAACAGATATGCATGAAAATACACACAAAAAGGTGACACCCTCTTCTGTTGCTTCATGAAACATTTGATCTGAAATCCAAAATGCAGAGCCACATTTTACATTTCTGCTTCACTGTCTAAATACATATGGAGGAGAGTGTAGCTGCCTCATCCTTTTTATAAGTGAGAATGCCCTCTCGTGTTCATTACTGAAGGTACAGCTTCAAATGGCTCAAATATAGAAGAGACACTGGCCAAATGGCAAATGGAACTGTACAGTCTGAGAGTCTGAGGATAGTTCAATATCTATAGGTCATACAACTGTGTGTGTTGGGGGGGAATCTTATTTAAAAGGGGCAATCAGGGATTGATACATCCATTTTAGGACATTTAAATTAATATACTGTGTAGCCATTGAGTCTTGAAGAAAATCACTTATAAAATGGATTGTGATTTTATTTCAAATGTCTTACCACATCAGGACCAAAAATATATCAATTTACAGAATCTGAATATGACCCAGTTAAATATACAAACATCACAAGTGTTCTCACCAGACATGTCACCCATTGAGCATGTTTGGGATGCTCTTGATCGACACGCATATTCTCTCATTGCAAAGTGTGTTCCAATTCCCGCCAATATCCAGCAACTTCGCACAGCCATTGAAGAAGAGTGGGTTAACAATCGACAGGCCACAATCAACATCCTGACCAACTCAATGCGAAGGAGATGTTTTGTGCTGCATGAGGCAAATGATGGTCACAACAGATACTAACTCGTTCTGATCCACACCCTACTTATTTTTAAAGGAATCTATGACCAACAGATGCATATCTGTTTTCACAGTCATGTGAAATCCTAAATTAGGGTCTAATGAATTTCTTTCAATTGACTGATTTCCTTATATGAACTGTAACTCAGTAAAATCTTAGAAAATGTTGCATGTTGCATTTATACTTTTGTTCAGTGTTTTTAGGTCAGACAGCATACATTGTATTTGCTGCACCCACAAATGTATAGTATGTAGAGTGGAACACTCAGTTAAATATACAAACATCACAAGTGTTCTTGACAGAGATGAATGAGGGTAAGGTGATATGACATTGAAAGACATGACGTGGGTGCTTGGTTTCAGCATATTCGTTCATTTATATTTAAATGTGTTGCAGATAAAACATGTAAGAGGTTAGCATGTTTTGTTATAGCCTCTAACCTTCTCACTCACCATTATTCACTAAAAAGAAACTATGGCATTATTAGGATTCATTTAGAAGTGTTCAGGGACTAGATCAAGTGCTTTGATTTCTAATCTGTAAAACAGATATGCATGAAAATACACACAAAAAGGTGACACCCTCTTCTGTTGCCTCATGAAACATTTGATCTGAAATCCAAAATTCAGAGCCACATTTTACATTTCTGCTTCACTGTCCAAATACATATGGAGGAGAGTGTAGCTGCCTCATCCTTTTATAAGTGAGAATGCCCTCTCGTGTTCATTACTGAAGGTACAGCTTCAAATGGCTCAAATATAAAAGAGACACTGGACAAATGGAACTGTACAGTCTGAGAGTCTGAGGATAGTTCAATATCTATAGGTCATACAACTGTGTGTGTTGGGGGGGTCAATCTTATTTAAAAGGGGCAATCAGGGATTGGTACATCCATTTTAGGACATTTAAATTAATATACTGTGTAGCCATTGAGTCTTGAATAAAATAACTTATCAAATGGATTGTGATTTTTTTAATAATGTAATTGTATTTGCTGCACCCACAAATGTATAGTATGTAGAGAGGAACACCCAGTTAAATATACAAACATCACAAGTGTTCTTTACAGAGATGAATGAGGGAAAGGTGATATGACACTGAAAGACATGACGTGGGTGCTTGGTTTCGGCATATTCTCTCATTGCATTTTAAGTGTGTTGCAAATAAATAATGTAAAAGGTTAGCATGTTTTGTTATAGCCTCTAACCTTCTCACTCACCATTATTCACAAAAAATCGACAGGCCACAATCAGCAGGTTGACCAACTCAATGCGAAGGAGATGTGTTGTGCTTCATGAGGCAAATGACGGTCACAACAGGTACTGACTCGTTCTGATCCACGCCCCTACTTTAAAAAGAAAAGGAATCTATGACCAACAGATGCATATCTGTTTTCCCAGTCATGTGAAATCCATAGATTAGGGTCTAATGAATTTCTTTCAATTGACTGATTCCCTTATATGAACTGTAACTCAGTAAAATCTTAGAAAATGTTGCCTGTTGCATTTATACCTTTGTTCAGTATTTTTAGGTCCGACAGCATACATTGTATTTGCTGCACCCACAAATGTATAGTATGTAGAGAGGAACACCCAGTTAAATATACAAACATCACAAGTGTTCTTGACAGAGATGAATGAGGGTAAGGTGATATGACACTGAAAGACATGACGTGGGTGCTTGGTTTCAGCATATTCTCTCATTTAATTTTAAATGTGTTGCAGATAAAACATGTAAGAGGTTAGCATGTTTTGTTATAGCCTCTAACCTTCTCACTCACCATTATTCACTAAAAAGAAACTATGGCATTATCAGGATTCATTTTGAAGTGTTCAGGGACAAGATCAAGTGCTTTGATTTCTAATCTGTAAAACAGATATGCATGAAAATACACACAAAAAGGTGACACCCTCTTCTGTTGCTTCATGAAACATTTGATCTGAAATCCAAAATGCAGAGCCACATTTTACATTTCTGCTTCACTGTCTAAATACATATGGAGGAGAGTGTAGCTGCCTCATCCTTTTTATAAGTGAGAATTCCCTCTAGTGTTTATTACTGAAGGTACAGCTTCAAATGGCTCAAATATAGAAGAGACACTGGACAAATGGAACTGTACAGTCTGAGAGTCTGAGGATAGTTCAATATCTATAGGTCATACAACTGTGTGTGTTGGGGGGGAATCTTATTTAAAAGGGGCAATCAGGGATTGGTACATCCATTTTAGGACATTTAAATTAATATACTGTGTAGCCATTGAGTCTTGAAGAAAATAACTTATAAAATGGATTGTGATTTTATTTCAAATGTCTTACCACATCAGGACCAAAAATATATCAATTTACAGAATCTGAATATGACCCAGTTCTTCCATGGCCAGCATTCTCACCAGACATGTCACCCATTGAGCATGTTTGGGATGCTCTGGATCGACACGCACGACAGCGTGTTCCAATTCCGCCAATATCCAGCAACTTTCGCACAGCCATTGAAGAAGAGTGGGTTAACAATCGACAGGCCACAATCAACATCCTGACCAACTCAATGCGAAGGAGATGTTTTGTGCTGCATGAGGCAAATGATGGTCACAACAGATACTAACTCGTTCTGATCCACACCCTACTTATTTTTAAAGGAATCTATGACCAACAGATGCATATCTGTTTTCACAGTCATGTGAAATCCTAAATTAGGGTCTAATGAATTTCTTTCAATTGACTGATTTCCTTATATGAACTGTAACTCAGTAAAATCTTAGAAAATGTTGCATGTTGCATTTATACTTTTGTTCAGTGTTTTTAGGTCAGACAGCATACATTGTATTTGCTGCACCCACAAATGTATAGTATGTAGAGAGGAACACTCAGTTAAATATACAAACATCACAAGTGTTCTTGACAGAGATGAATGAGGGTAAGGTGATATGACATTGAAAGACATGACGTGGGTGCTTGGTTTCAGCATATTCGTTCATTTATATTTAAATGTGTTGCAGATAAAAATGTAAGAGGTTAGCATGTTTTGTTATAGCCTCTAACCTTCTCACTCACCATTATTCACTAAAAAGAAACTATGGCATTATTAGGATTCATTTAGAAGTGTTCAGGGACTAGATCAAGTGCTTTGATTTCTAATCTGTAAAACAGATATGCATGAAAATACACACAAAAAGGTGACACCCTCTTCTGTTGCCTCATGAAACATTTGATCTGAAATCCAAAATTCAGAGCCACATTTTACATTTCTGCTTCACTGTCTAAATACATATGGAGGAGAGTGTAGCTGCCTCATCCTTTTTATAAGTGAGAATTCCCTCTAGTGTTTATTACTGAAGGTACAGCTTCAAATGGCTCAAATATAGAAGAGACACTGGACAAATGGAACTGTACAGTCTGGAGAGTCTGAGGATAGTTCAATATCTATAGGTCATACAACTGTGTGTGTTGGGGGGGAATCTTATTTAAAAGGGGCAATCAGGGATTGGTACATCCATTTTAGGACATTTAAATTAATATACTGTGTAGCCATTGAGTCTTGAAGAAAATAACTTATAACATGGATTGTGATTTTATTTCAACTGTCATACCACATCAGGAACAAAAATATAACAATTTACAGAATCTGAAAATGACCCAGTTCTTCCATGGCCCGCATTCTCACCAGACATGTCACCCATTGAGCACGTTTGGGATGCTCTGGATTGAGGCTTACGACAGCATGTTCCAGTTCCCGCCGATATGCAGCAAATTCGCACAGCCATTGAAGAGGAGTGGGACAACATTCCACAATCAACAGCCTGATCAACTCAATGCGAAGGAGATGTGTTGTGCTGCATGAGGCAAATGATGGTCACAACAGATAACGACTGGTTCTGATCCACGCCCCTACTTAAAAAAAAAAAGGAATCTATGACCAACAGATGCATATCTGTTTTCCCAGCCATGTGAAATCCATAGGTTAGGGTCTAATGAATTTCTTTCAATTGACTGATTCCCTTATATGAACTGTAACTCAGTAAAATCTTAGAAAATGTTGCCTGTTGCATTTATACCTTTGTTCAGTATTTTTAGGTCCGACAGCATACATTGTATTTGCTGCACCCACAAATGTATAGTATGTAGAGAGGAACACCCAGTTAAATATACAAACATCACAAGTGTTCTTGACAGAGATGAATGAGGGTAAGGTGATATGACACTGAAAGACATGACGTGGGTGCTTGGTTTCAGCATATTCTCTCATTTAATTTTAAATGTGTTGCAGATAAAACATGTAAGAGGTTAGCATGTTTTGTTATAGCCTCTAACCTTCTCACTCACCATTATTCACTAAAAAGAAACTATGGCATTATCAGGATTCATTTTGAAGTGTTCAGGACAAGATCAAGTGCTTTGATTTCTAATCTGTAAAACAGATATGCATGAAAATACACACAAAAAGGTGACACCCTCTTCTGTTGCTTCATGAAACATTTGATCTGAAATCCAAAATGCAGAGCCACATTTTACATTTCTGCTTCACTGTCTAAATACATATGGAGGAGAGTGTAGCTGCCTCATCCTTTTATAAGTGAGAATTCCCTCTAGTGTTTATTACTGAAGGTACAGCTTCAAATGGCTCAAATATAGAAGAGACACTGGACAAATGGAACTGTACAGTCTGAGAGTCTGAGGATAGTTCAATATCTATAGGTCATACAACTGTGTGTGTTGGGGGGGAATCTTATTTAAAAGGGGCAATCAGGGATTGGTACATCCATTTTAGGACATTTAAATTAATATACTGTGTAGCCATTGAGTCTTGAAGAAAATAACTTATAAAATGGATTGTGATTTTATTTCAAATGTCTTACCACATCAGGACCAAAAATATATCAATTTACAGAATCTGAATATGACCCAGTTAAATATACAAACATCACAAGTGTTCTCACCAGACATGTCACCCATTGAGCATGTTTGGGATGCTCTGGATCGACACGTACGACAGCGTGTTCCAATTCCCGCCAATATCCAGCAACTTCGCACAGCCATTGAAGAAGAGTGGGTTAACAATCGACAGGCCACAATCAACATCCTGACCAACTCAATGCGAAGGAGATGTTTTGTGCTGCATGAGGCAAATGATGGTCACAACAGATACTAACTCGTTCTGATCCACACCCCTACTTATTTTTAAAGGAATCTATGACCAACAGATGCATATCTGTTTTCACAGTCATGTGAAATCCTAAATTAGGGTCTAATGAATTTCTTTCAATTGACTGATTTCCTTATATGAACTGTAACTCAGTAAAATCTTAGAAAATGTTGCATGTTGCATTTATACTTTTGTTCAGTGTTTTTAGGTCAGACAGCATACATTGTATTTGCTGCACCCACAAATGTATAGTATGTAGAGAGGAACACTCAGTTAAATATACAAACATCACAAGTGTTCTTGACAGAGATGAATGAGGGTAAGGTGATATGACATTGAAAGACATGACGTGGGTGCTTGGTTTCAGCATATTCGTTCATTTATATTTAAATGTGTTGCAGATAAAAAATGTAAGAGGTTAGCATGTTTTGTTATAGCCTCTAACCTTCTCACTCACCATTATTCACTAAAAAGAAACTATGGCATTATTAGGATTCATTTAGAAGTGTTCAGGGACTAGATCAAGTGCTTTGATTTCTAATCTGTAAAACAGATATGCATGAAAATACACACAAAAAGGTGACACCCTCTTCTGTTGCCTCATGAAACATTTGATCTGAAATCCAAAATTCAGAGCCACATTTTACATTTCTGCTTCACTGTCTAAATACATATGGAGGAGAGTGTAGCTGCCTCATCCTTTTTATAAGTGAGAATTCCCTCTAGTGTTTATTACTGAAGGTACAGCTTCAAATGGCTCAAATATAGAAGAGACACTGGACAAATGGAACTGTACAGTCTGAGAGTCTGAGGATAGTTCAATATCTATAGGTCATACAACTGTGTGTGTTGGGGGGGAATCTTATTTAAAAGGGGCAATCAGGGATTGGTACATCCATTTTAGGACATTTAAATTAATATACTGTGTAGCCATTGAGTCTTGAAGAAAATAACTTATAACATGGATTGTGATTTTATTTCAACTGTCATACCACATCAGGAACAAAAATATAACAATTTACAGAATCTGAAAATGACCCAGTTCTTCCATGGCCCGCATTCTCACCAGACATGTCACCCATTGAGCACGTTTGGGATGCTCTGGATTGAGGCTTACGACAGTATGTTCCAGTTCCCGCCGATATGCAGCAAATTCGCACAGCCATTGAAGAGGAGTGGGACAACATTCCACAATCAACAGCCTGATCAACTCAATGCGAAGGAGATGTGTTGTGCTGCATGAGGCAAATGATGGTCACAACAGATAATGACTGGTTCTGATCCACGCCCCTACTTAAAAAAAAAAAGGAATCTATGACCAACAGATGCATATCTGTTTTCCCAGCCATGTGAAATCCATAGGTTAGGGCATAATGAATTTCTTTCAGTAGACTGATTCCCTTATATGAACTGTAACTCAGTAAAATCTCTGAAATTGTTGCATGTTGCATTTATACTTTTGTTCAGTGTTTTTAGGTCAGACAGCATACATTGTATTTGCTGCACCCACAAATGTATAGTATGTAGAGAGGAACACCCAGTTAAATATACAAACATCACAAGTGTTCTTGACAGAGATGAATGAGGGTAAGGTGATATGACACTGGGTGCTTGGTTTCAGCATATTCTCTCATTTAATTTTAAATGTGTTGCAGATAAAAAATGTAAGAGGTTAGCATGTTTTGTTATAGCCTCTAACCTTCTCACTCACCATTATTCACTAAAAAGAAACTATGGCATTATTAGGATTAATTTTGAAGTGTTCAGGGACAAGATCAAGTGCTTTGATTTCTAAACTGTAAAACAGATATGCATGAAAATACACACAAAAAGGTGACACCCTCTTCTGTTGCTTCATGAAACATTTGATCTGAAATCCAAAATGCAGAGCCACATTTTACATTTCTGCTTCACTGTCCAAATACATATGGAGGAGAGTGTAGCTGCCTCATCCTTTTTATAAGTGAGAATGCCCTCTAGTGTTTATTACTGAAGGTACAGCTTCACATGGCTCAAATATTCAAGAGAAACTGGACAAATGGAACTGTACAGTCTGAGAGTCTGAGGATAGTTCAATATCTATAGTTCAAACAACTGTGTGTGTTGGGGGATTCAATCTCATTTAAAAGTGGCAATCAGGGATTGGTACATCCGTTTCAGGACATTCAAGTTAATATACTGTGTAGCCATTGAGTCTTGAAGAAAATAACTTATAACATGGATTGTGATTTTATTTCAACTGTCATACCACATCAGGAACAAAAATATAACAATTTACAGAATCTGAAAATGACCCAGTTCTTCCATGGCCCGCATTCTCACCAGACATGTCACCCATTGAGCACGTTTGGGATGCTCTGGATTGAGGCTTACGACAGCATGTTCCAGTTCCCGCCGATATGCAGCAAATTCGCACAGCCATTGAAGAGGAGTGGGACAACATTCCACAATCAACAGCCTGATCAACTCAATGCGAAGGAGATGTGTTGTGCTGCATGAGGCAAATGATGGTCACAACAGATAATGACTGGTTCTGATCCACGCCCCTACTTTAAAAAAGAAGGAATCTATGACCAACAGATGCATTTCTGTATTCCCAGTCATGTGAAATCCATAGATTAGGGTCTAATGAATTTCTTTCAATTGACTGATTTCCTTATATGAACTGTAACTCAGTAAAATCTATGAAGTTGATGCATTTATACCTTTGTTCTGTATATATAGGTCAGACAGCATACATTGTATTTGCTGCATCCGAAAAATGTGTAGTATGTAGAGAGGAACACCCAGTTAAATATACAATCACAAGTGTTCTTGACCGAGATGAATTAGGGTAAGGTGATATGACACTGAAAGACATGACGTGGGGTCTTGGTTTCGGCATATTCTCTCATTGCATTTTAAGTGTGTTGCAGATAAATAATGTAATAGGTTAGCATGTTTTGTTATAGCCTCTAACCTTCTCACTCACCATTATTCACTAAAAAGAAACTATGGCATTATCAGGATTCATTTTGAAGTGTTCAGGGACAAGATCAAGTGCTTTGATTTCTAAACTGTAAAACAGATATGCATGAAAATACACACAAAAAGGTGACACCCTCTTCTGTTGCCTCATGTAACATTTGATCTGAAATCCAAAATGCAGAGCCACATTTTACATTTCTGCTTCACTGTCTAAATACATATGGAGGAGAGTGTAGCTGCCTCATCCTTTTTATAAGTGAGAATTCCCTCTAGTGTTTATTACTGAAGGTACAGCTTCACATGGCTCAAATATTCAAGAGAAACTGGACAAATGGAACTGTACAGTCTGAGAGTCTGAGGATAGTTCAATATTTATAGGTCATCAACTGTGTGTGTGTGGGGATTAAACATTACTTAAAAGGGGCAATCAGGGATTGGTACATCCATTTTAGGACATTTAAAGTAATATACTGTGTAGCCATTGAGTCTTGAAGAAAATGACTTATAACATGGATTGTGATTTTATTTCAACTGTCTTACCACATCAGGAACAAAAATATAACAATTTCCAGAATCTGAAAATGACCAGTTCTTCCATGGCCTTCATACTCACCAGACATGTCACCCATTGAGCATGTTTGCGATGCTCTGGATCGACGCGTATGACAGTGTGTTCCAGTTCCCGCTAATATCCAGCAACTTCGCACAGCCATTGAAGAGAAGTGGGTCAACAATCGACAGGCCACAATCAACATCCTGACCAACTCAATGCGAAGGAGATGTGTTGTGCTGCACGAGGCAAATGATGGTCACAACAGATACTGACTGGTTCTGATCCACGGCCCAAATTTTTTTTTAAAGGAATCTATGACCAACAAATGCATATCTGTTTTCCCAGTCATGTGAAATCCATAGATTAGGGTCTAATGAATTTCTTTCAATTGACTGATTTCCTTATATGAACTGTAACTCAGTAAAATCTATGAAGTTGATGCATTTATACCTTCTTCTGTATATTTAGGTCAGACAGCATACATTGTATTTGCTGCATCCGAAAAATGTGTAGTATGTAGAGAGGAACACCCAGTTAAATATACAAACATCACAAGTGTTCTTGACAGAGATGAATGAGGGTAAGGTGATATGACATTGAAAGACATGACGTGGGTGCTTGGTTTTGGCATATTCTCTCATTGCATTTTAAGTGTGTTGCAGATAAAAAATGTAAGAGTTTAGCATGTTTTGTTATAGCCTCTAACCTTCTCACTTGCCATTATTCACTAAAAAGAAACCATGGCATTATCAGGATTCATTTAGAACTGTTCAGGGACTAGATCAAGTGCTTTGATTTCTAAACTGTGAAAGAGATATGCATGAAAATACCCACAAAAAGTTGACACTGTTCTGTTGCTTCATGAAACATATGATCTGAAATCCAAAATGCAGAGCCACATTTTACATTTCTGCTTCACTGTCCAAATACATATGGAGGAGAGTGTAGCTGCCTCATCCTTTTTATAAGTGAGAATGCCCTCTAGTGTTTATTACTGAAGGTACAGCTTCAAATGGCTCAAATATAGAAGAGACACTGGACAAATGGAACTGTACATTCTGAGAGTCTGAGGATAGTTCAATATCTATAGGTCATACAACTGTGTGTGTGTGTGGGGGGGGTAAATCTTATTTAAAAGGGGCAATCAGGGATTGGTACACCATTTTAGGACTTTTAAATGAAATACTGTGTAACCATTGAGTCTTGAAGAATATAACTTGTAAAATGTATCGTGATATTATTTCAACTGTCTTACCACATCAGGACCAAAAATATAACAATTTACAGAATCTGAAAATGACCCAGTTCTTCCATGGCCCGCATTCTCACCAGACATGTCACCCATTGAGCAGGTTTGGGATGCTCTGGATCGACGCTTACGACAGCATATTCCAGTTCCTGCCGATATGCAGCAAATTCGCACAGCCATTGAAGAGGAGTGGGACAACATTCCACAATCAACAGCCTGATCAACTCAATGCGAAGGAGATGTGTTGTGCTGCACGAGGCAAATGATGGTCACAACAGATACTGACTGGTTCTGATCCACGCCCCTACTTATTTTTAAAAATGAATCTATGATCAACATATGCATATTTGTATTCCCAGTGAATTTCTTTCAATTGACTGATTTCCTTATATGAACTGTAACTCAGTAAAATATCTGAAGTTGTTGCATTTGTACTTTTGTTCAGTATTTTTAGGTCAGACAGCATACATTGTATTTGCTGCATCCGAAAAATGTGTAGTATGTAGAGAGGAACACCCAGTTAAATATACAAACATCACAAGTGTTCTTGACAGAGTTGCATGAGGGTAAGGTGATATGACATTGAAAGACATGACATGGGTGTTTGGTTTCGGCATATTCTCTCATTGCATTGAAAGTGTTTTGCAGATTAAAAAAAATACTATTCTCATAAATCTACTTACCCACATTCTATGTGGCCTCTAGACATACTGTATTTCAGCCTTTTAGGGATAGAGGGAATCGGTTTGGAAAAAACTAATTACACCTTGATTATGACAGACATTTTTTTATTAGCAATGATACACTGTCATTTCAGTGATTTATTGGTTTATTAGTAAAAGTTAACGAGATCTTAACATAAAGTCAAGTCATAAGCATAATCAAATAATGTTATTGAGGGTGGCAGGTAGCCTAGTGGTTAGAGCATTGGGCCAGTAACGAAAGGTTGCTGGATTGAGTCCCCAAGCTGACAAGGTAAAAATCTGTCGTTCTGCACCGGAGCAAGGCAGTTCCCTGGGTGCCGTGGATGTTGATTAAGGCAGCCCCCCACACCTCTCTGATTCACAGGGGTTGAGTTAAATGCGGAAGGCATTCAGTTGTACAACTGACTAGGTATCCACTTTCTTTGTTAGGGGCCTTTCTGAACACCCAAAGTCACCTTGCATCATGATAAGGTGTACAAAAAAATATCCAACTTTATTATGTCAGTTGCCAACAAATCACGCATTCCATTTTTAAAGAAATGCCTTCTGACCTCAGAGCAGATAGTTATTATGCAAAGGATAAATCCTTCTATATTGACTGAATTCATACATCAGGATTTGGTCATACACACTAAACAGTCATTATTGTGGCCCAGACACATTGGCTAGACAGACCCCAAAGGCAAAGTCTTTAAAGGCTAATTAATCTGACTGACAAAAGTGCAAGCTAGAACAAACTCAAGGAAGACTATTTGCCATTGTGAGGTCCCTAATTGGCGTACCATTCCAAACAAAGAAATGCATCCAATCATATGCTGTCAACGCCATCCATAATTGTTCTTTTATTTACACTAGTATTTACAGAGCGCTTCTCCTTTCTTTGTGGAGGGTTGCGGAGTGGAGAAACTACACCCCATGCGCTTACAAATTCATATTTACTTCTGTCAGCTTCTCAATGCCGGTTTCTGGATGCATTGAAGTTCTGCATCTATTGTGTAATATTGACAGCCTCTGCATCATTAGTAGTCAAAGAAAAGATGAGCCTACCACAGTCACGAATACAGCCCGGCGTTGGCTCTATAAAAGGAAAAAGAACAGCACCAAGCGCCACTCAACCTCTTGAAGACCCATGAGCAGGTAAGCCTCTTCACTCTGCAAGATATACAGATATTTACAGCATTACTATTCGAGAACATGCAAGTTAAAATCTCAGTCTCCGTGATGTGTGAAGGCTAATCTCTTGATTCTCAAAGGATTGCCTATTTTTATTGTTTAGTACCATTTTCGCTTATGGCTATCAATGTGAATATGTTAGTGAGAAAAGACAAAGGTTGATGTTAAAATACGGTAACAAAAATGCTATAGAGGCTATCATACAGTTGTGCAAAGGTTCTGACAACAGGTCAACTAAGGCAAGGTACTTGATATTGATCATGTGGATTCTTATTCTAGATAGGTGCAGTCTCTCTCCTGGATTTCAGGCACAATGTTTGCGTTATTGGTTTGCATCCTGACACTGCATGACGTGTACTCTGCGTGCAATGTGGTAAGTACTCCTACTAATTACTGAAAAGAAAACCACATATGTAATCTGAAACAGTACATTAGATATGAGACCAATTACATGTTAAAGTATTGATGAAAGATCTTACTCTGAAAGCTTTTCATTCTTTCCCTACTGCTGTGTCTACAGTCAAGTAAGTACAATGCCTTATGAACATTCTAACACAGTGCCCAGTGAAAGTCTACATACCCCTTGCAGTCTCCACATTTTGCTGCCTTAACATTTTAAAAGCGATTACTTTTCATATCTTCCCCAACAGAGCTACACAACCTACTACAGATTTTAAAAGTTATAGAACATTTTCAAAATCAATTTTGAATTAAATGAAAATGTCTTGATTGCATATGTCTTGACATGCCAGAGTTCACACTTGGTTGAAGCACCTTTGGCAGCCCTTAAATCATTGAATCACTTTGAATAAGATTAGACCAACTTCGCACAACTCTTAGGGCAACATGTATTCATTGTTTTGTCAAAATTGCTAAAGCTCAGTAATTTGGGCTGGGAATCATTGATGGACAGCAATATTCAAACCTTTTTTAAGGAGATTTAATTCAGGATTGAGACTGGACAATTCAGGAACAAGTGAACACCTCTTAGAAAGCCATTTGGGCGTCTTTGGCATTAAAATAGGTATACTTTTCCGGAGAAAAAAAACAACTACCTCAGGGTTAGTATTATGGTGGCAGAATCATGTTATAGGTATTGCTTGTCTCGGCAGGGACTGGGGTGTTTGTCAATTTCAAAATAAATATGAAAGCCGCAAAGCCCAGGTAAACATTGACAAAAAACTCTCCTCAGTCTTCTGAAAACCCTGGGATAGAGTAGTATTTTTCAGTGAGACAATTCTACCTGATGTTATGTCAAAGACACACCCGAATGGATTTCCAAAAAGTGTTGTGTCGCCGAGGGGTCTGGACTCAGTCCTGACATAAATTTGCTTGAAAAGAGGTTTAAATATGCTTTCCATCAATGATACCCAACCAAATTTGTGCAAAGTCGGTAGAATGTTATTCTAAATGATTTACATCTGTATTGGCTGCTCCACCAAGTAGAGACATAAGCAAAAACAAAACATCTTGTTTTTTTGTTGTTGTGTGTTTACATTTTCTATAACTTTATTTTACTTCAGAAAGGTGGAGTAGGTTGTGTAGATCTGTACTGTAGGAGAAAAAAAACTAATTTAATCTCTTTCAATTTCATGCAACAAAATGTGAAGACTTTGAAAATGGTGTGTACTTTCACTATCCAATACCAACATGATTCTAAACAAATTAAACTGGATTTAGTCATCCCACACAATGTTTAATTCATCACGTGTTGTTTTTCAAAAGAAAGTGGATTGATTTAGAACTCATAATCAAGATGTTGGAAAATACATTAGGAGTAAATACTGTAGTTGCTTTGTATTATGTTTTAGTGAAGAATTTACCTGTGGGGCAAGTAATGTGCATATAATCCCACAATATAATATGTGGGTGTGTGTGTGTGTATAGAAATTTGCCCAGACAGCCCAGCAGTTCAGGCTGAGATCCTTAACCAGCACAACACCTTCCGGAGAGCGGTTACGCCAACTGCTAGAGACATGCTCAAGATGGTACGCTTTAATGATTCATATACTTTCCATCAGTAACAACCCCAGAATCAATGTTTCCAACATAGTATCCCCCAAAATCCAATGTAAAGAATATAATCCCTGATATGTAATTCATAGAGCACCCCTATAGTAAACCTATATGGTTAGTTTATTTACAGGTAGAGAAAATACAATGGCCACAAAATACTCCTTGGACACTAGTATGTGGATGTCAGTCTTGTGGATGGCAGTATTCTAGAGCTGTTTGTATCTGATCTGCAGAGCTGGAGTGAGGAGGCAGCGGCCAGTGCTCAGGCTTGGGTTGACACCTGCTCCATGGCTCATGGCCCACCCAGCAGTCGCATGGTTGGCGGTACAGTTTCCCTTTTGTCTCTCCTTGACATCTCCTGTTTTTCCCCAGCTGTAAAGCAAACTAAGACAAATATATTTTATTGATTCATGCAACTCAAGACTTTCGCTGTAATGGTATCAATGTGAGCGCAATCTTACGCTCAAATATGTTTTGAATGTCATGATTTCTTATCACCAGTGACTATGGAAGCTTACCTGGTATCTTATATTTGTTGACATCTTAAATCCTGCATTCAAATACATTTTAGTCAACTGTTCCAGTTTGATCTCACTATTAAACACCTACAGTATGTAGTAAACCTTTCCATGCATGCTTTACTTATGAACAGACTACGAAATGGGTGAGAACCTGTTCATGTCCTCCGCTTCTAAGAATTGGACTGGAATAGTTACTGCCTGGCATAGTGAGGTCATAGATTACTCCTATCCCAATGGATCTATCAATGGTAAACCCATCGGCCACTACACACAGGTAACATTCATCTTATGTGCAGATACATTATGACATGAAATGCCTTAGAAAGTATTCAGACCCATTAACTTTTTCCACATTTTGTTGCGTTAGCCTTATTCTAAAATTGATTAAATAAAACAATTTCCTCCACACAAAATACCCCATCATGACGAAGCGAAAACAGGTTTTTCGAAAATTGTGCACATTTATTAAAACCAAAAAACAGAAATACCTTATTTACATAAGTATTCAGACCCTTTGCTATGAGTCAAAGTCACCATTATTAGTCAGTTGTACAACCGAATGCCTTCAACCGAAATGTGTCTTCCGCATTTAACCCAACCCCTCTGAATCAGAGAGGTGCGGGGGGCTGCCTTTAATCGACATCCACGTCTTCGGCGCCCGGGGAACAGTGGGTTAACTGCCTTGTTCAGGGGCAGAACGACAGATTTTTACCTTGTCAGCTCGGGGATTTGAACTTGCAGCCCTCCGGTTACAAGACCAACGAAAACAGGATGCACCTGAGCTCAATTTCCATTGATCATCCTTGAGATGTTTCTACAACTTGATTGGAGTCCACCTATGGTAAATTCAATTGATTGGACATGATTTGGAAAGGCACACACGTCTATACAAGGTCCCACAGTTGACAGTGCATGTCAGAGCAAAAACCAAGCCATCAGGTTGAAGGAATTGTCTGTGGAGCTCCGAGACAGGATTGTGTCAAGGCACAGATCTGGGGAATGTCTGCAGGTCCCCAAGAACACAGTGGCCTCCATCATTCTTAAATGGAAGAAGTTTGGAATCACCAAGACTCTTCCTAGGTCTGTCTGTCTGGCCAAATTGAGCAATCAGGGGAGAAGGGCCTTGGTCAGAGAGGTGACCAAGAACCCGATGTTCACTCTGACAGAGGGCCAGAGTTCCTCTGTGGAGATGGGAGAACCTTCCAGAAGGACAACCATCTCTGCAGCACTCCACCAATTAGGCCACTCCTCAATAAAAAGGCACATGACTGCTCGCTATGAGTTTGCCAAAAGGCACCCAAAGACTCTCAGGCAATGAGAAAAAAGATTCTCTGGTCTGATGAAACCAAGATTGAACTATTTGGCCTAAATGCCAAGTGTCACATCTGGAGAAAACCTGGCACCATCCCTACGGTGAAGCATGGTGGTGGTGACATCATCATGCTGTGAGGATGTTTTTCAAATAACAAATCAAATCAAATCAAATGTTATTTGTCACATACACATAGTTAGCAGATGTTAATGCGAGTGTAGCGAAATGCTTGTGTTTCTAGTTCCGACCATGTAGTAGTATCTAACAAGTAATCGAACAATTTCACAACAACTACCTTATACACACAAGTGTAAAGGATTGAATACGAGTATGTACATATAAATATATGGATGAGCGATGGCTGACCGGCATAGGCAAGATGCAGTAGATGGTATATAGTACAGCATATACATGTGAGATGCGTAGTGTAGGATTTGTAAACATTATATAAATGGCATCGTTTAAAGTGGCTAGTGATACATTTATTACATCCACTTTTTAATTATTAAAGTGGCTAGAGATTTGAGTCGATGGCCGAACGGCATAGGCAAGATTCAGTAGATGGTATAGAGTACAGTGTATACATTTGATATGAGTAATGTCGGATATGTAAACATTATATAAAAAATTGTTTAAAGTGGCTAGTGAAACAATTTTCTATTATTTAAAGTGGCTAGAGATTTAAGTCAGTATGTTGGCAGCAGCCACTCAATGTTAGTGGTGGCTGTTGAACAGTCTGATGGCCTTGAGATAGAAGCTGTTTTTCAGTCTCTCGGTCCCAGTTTTGATGCACCTGTACTGACCTCACCTTCTGGATGATAGCGGGGTGAACAGGCAGTGGCTCGGGTGGTTGTTGTCCTTGATTATCTTTTTGGCCTTCCTGTGACATCTGGTGGTGTAGGTGTCCTGGAGGGCAGGTAGTTTACCCCCGGTCATGAGTTGTGCAGTCCTCAATACCCTCTGGAGAGCCTTACGGTTGTGGGCGGAGCAGTTGCCGTACCAGGCGGTGATACAGCCCGACAGGATGCTCTCGATTGTGCATCTGTAGAAGTTTGTGAGTGTTTTTGGTGACAAGCCAAATTTCTTCAGCCTCCTGAGGTTGAAGAGGCGCTGTTGCTGTTGCGCCTTCTTCACCACACTGTCTGTGTGGGTGGACCATTTAAGTTTGACTGTGATGTGTATGCCGAGGAACTTAAAACTTTCCACCTTCTCCACTACTATCCCATCGATTTGGATAGGGGGGTGATCCCTCTGCTGTTTCCTGAAGTCCACAATCATCTCCTTAGTTTTGTTGACGTTGAGTGAGAGGTTATTTTCCTGACACCACATTTCGAGGGCTCTCAACTCCTCCCTGTAGGCCGTCTCGTCGTTGTTGGTAATCAAGCCTACTAATGACGAGTTTGGAGGGTACTATGGTGTTAAATGCTGAGCTGTAGTTGATGAACAGCATTCTTACATAGGTATTGCTCTTGTCCAGATGGGTTAGGGCAGTGTGCAGTGTGCAGTGTGATTGTGATTGCGTTGTCTGTGGACCTATTGGGACAGTAAGCAAATTGGAGTGGGTCTAGGGTGTCTGGTAGGATGGAGGTGATATGACCTTGACTAGTCTCTCAAAGCACTTCATGATGACGGAAGTGAGTGCTACCGGGCGATAGTCATTTAGCTCAGTTACCTTAGCTTTCTTGGGAACAGGAACAATGGTGGCCCTCTTGAAGCACGTGGGAACAGCAGACTGGGATAAGGATTGATTAAATATGTCCATAAACACACCAGCCAGCTGGTCTGCGCATGCCCTGAGGACACGGCCAGGGATGCCATCTGGGCCGGCAGCCTTGCGAGGGTTAACACGCTTAAATGTTTTACTCACGTTGGCTGCGGTGAAGGTGAGCCCGCAGGTTTTGGTAGCGGGCCATGTCGGTGGCACTGTATTGTCCTCAAAGCGAGCAAAGAAGTTGTTTAGTTTGTCTGGGAGCAGGACATCGTGGTCCGCGACGGGCTGGTTTTCTTTTTGTAGTCCGTGATTGACTGTAGACCCTGCCACATTCCTCTCGTGTCTGAGCCGTTGAATTGTGACTCTACTTTGTCTCTATACTGACGCTTAGCTTGTTTGATTGCCTTGCGGAGGGAATAGCTACACTGTTTGTATTCAGTCATGTTTCCATACGCCTTGCCCTGATTAAAAGCAGTGGTTCGCGCTTTCAGTTTTGTGTGAATGCTGCCATCAATCTACAGTTTCTGGTTGGGTAAGGTTTTAATGGTTGCTATGGGTACAACATCACTGATGCACTTGCCATTGAACTCGCTCACCGAATCAGCGTATGCATCAATGTTGTTGTCTGATGCACTCCGGAACATATCCCAGTCCGCGTGCTCGAAGCAATCCTGCAGCGTGGAATCGGACCAGCGTTGAACAGACCTGAGCACGGGCGTTTCCTGTTTTAGTTTCTGTCTGTAGGCTGGGAGCAACAAAATGGTGTCATGGTCAGACTTGTCGAAAGAGGGCGGAGAATGGCCTTGTATGCATAACGGAAGTTAGAATAACAATGATCCAGGGTTTTACCAGCCCAGGTCGTACATTCGGTATGCTGATAAAATTTAGGGAACCTTGTTATCAGATTAGCCTTGTTAAAATCCCCAGCCACATTAAATGCAGCCTCAGGATATGTGGTTTCCAGTTTACATAGAGTCCAATGAATTTCTTTCAGTGCCGTTGATGTGTCAGCTTGAGAGGGGATATATGCGACTGTGATTATAATCGAGGAGATTTCTCTTGGTAGATAATGCGGTCGGCATTTGATTGTAAGGAATTATATGTCAGGTGAACAAAATGACTTGAGTTCCTGTATGTTGTTATGATCACACCACAACGTTAATCATAAGACACACACCCCCGCCCTTCTTCTTACCAGATAGATGTTTGTTTCTGTCGGCGCGATGCGTGGAGAAACCATGTGGCTGTACCGACTCTGATAACGTGTCCTGAGTGAGCCATGTTTCCGTGAAGCAAAGAACATTGCAGTCTCTGATGTCTCTCTGGAAGGCAATCCTTGCTCGGATTTCGTCTACCTTGTTGTCCAGAGACTGGACATTGGCAAGTAGTATACTCGGGAGTGGTGCATGATGTGCCCGTCTACGGAGCCTGACCAGAACACCGCACCGTCTACCCCTTCTCCTCCGCTGTCGTTGTTTTGGGTCGCCAGCTGGGATCCAGTCTATTGTCCTAGTTGATGGACCAAACAGAGGATCCGCTTCGGGAAAGTCGTATTCCTGGTTGTAATGTTGGTAAGTTGACGTTGCTCTTATATCCAATAATTTCTCCCGGCTGTATGTAATAAAACTTAAGATTTCCCAGGGTAACAATGTAAGAAGTAATCCATAAAAAAAACTAAATACTGCATAGCTTCCTGAGAATGTGAAGCGAGGCTGCCATCTCTGTCGGCGCCAGAAGGTGCCGACAGGGACTGGGAGACTAGTCAGGATTGAGGAAAAGATGAGCGGAGCAAAGTACTGATGAAAACCTGCTCCAGAGCGCTCAGGACCTCAGACTGGGGCGAAGGTTCACCTTCCAACAGGACAACGACGCTAAGCACACAGCCAAGACAACGCAGGAGTGGCTTTGGGACAAGTCTCTGAATGTCCTTGAGTGGCCCAGCCAGAGCCTGAACCCGATCAAACATCTCTGGAGACCTGAAAATAGCTGTGCAGCAACATTCCACATCCAACCTGACAGAGCTTGAGAGGATCTTCAGAGAATAATGGGAGAAACTCCCCCAAATACAGGTATGCCAAGCTTGTAGCGTCATACCCAAGAAGACTCAAGGCTGTAATCGCTGCAAAAGGTGCTTCAACAAAGTACTGAATAAAGAGGCTGAATACATATCTAAATGTGATATCAGGTTCTTATTTGATGTTGCTAAAATTTCTAAAAAACAGTTTTTGCTTTGTCATTATAGGGTATTGTGTATAGATTGATGAGGGGGAAAAAACTATTTTATCAATCTTAGAATAAGGCTGCAACGTAACAGCAAAAAAAGTCAATGGGTCTACTTTCCAAAGGCACTGTGTAATATCTGATCAAATCACAGGTTCTATAGGCCCATTTATAGAGAAACAGTCTGAGGCCGATATAAAAAAAAAGAACAAGTAGTTTAATGAATCAGGTATAAGTTAGCTTGTCTAAAAAATGTTCAGTAAAACAATGCAAAAATACACTTCAGTTCCATTCACTGGACGGCTCTATCATTTTCTAAATATCTACAGTGCTTTCACAGAGACAACTTGCCATGTTCACAACGGACCAAAAAACATTGACCAACAACTTCTGCATGAAAGAAAACAGCAGTTGGCCACTGCATCTACACAAACTCAACCTATTTTAGAAATACAAATTGTATTAACTTAAACAGTCACCTTAAAAGAGGGCAGTTTCAATATACTGCTTGGACCCCCCATGAACATCTCTCCAAACACATCAAAGACAACTGCAGTGGCATAACTTTCAAAGTAATACACGTGCTGTCAAATTTGAATAAACAAACACCGCTAGAGAAATAAACATACCTTCTGAACAGATTCGACCACACCCAAAACAGTTGCTAAAGGCAGCATGGTCACTAAAATGGTTGCCTTAAAACAGAGTGCACAGTAACAACACTATGCAGTCTTAACACTGGGCCTTTTTGACTCGCAATGGACTATGGAGTATTTTTATACATTTTACATGTCCACCACTAATTAGGGTCAGATAGGAAACCCACAACAAAACTCCAGTTCATATTCTGTCACGTATATTTTCAGGGATATTAATTTGCGTATACCTGTTGACACCAAAGGAGTATGCTTACAAAATAGATTTATAACTTATTGACATTTCTTTTGGTAGCAATTTCAGTCATTGTATTGTGCATACACTGAGTATACCAAACATTAGAAACAACTTCCTAATATTGAGTTGCCCCCCCCACATACTGGTGCACCTGGCACTTACTACCATACCCCGTTCAGACACTTAAATCTTTTGTCTTTCCCATTCACCCTCTGAATGGCACACATACACAATCCATGTCTCAATTGTCTCAAGGCTTAAAAATCCTTCTTTAACCTGTCTCCTCCACTTCAACTACACTGATTGAAGTGGATTTAACAAGTAAGGGATCATAGCTTTCACCTGGATTCACCTGGTCAGTCTATGTCATGGAAAGAGCAGGTGTTCTTCGTTCATAACAGTTTGTATACTCAGTGTATATTGTTATGGACCATTGTGCTACACCTGCAATAACATCTGCTAAATATGTTTATGCGACCAATAAAATGTGATTTGATATGCTATGCTGTATGGTAGTCAGAGAGGTGTGTAGTTACCGACAAGTATCATTAGGGTTATTTGCCAATGAAACTCTGATAACACTAAACTGTGTTTCCTTTCATATAGGTGGTTTGGAACAGTTCATACAAGGTGGGCTGTGGTGCAGCCTTGTGTCCTGGCTCAGTCTACTTCTATGGATGCCAATATTACAGAGCGTATGTTGCACCAATTACACCCAAAATGCACCTTACACCTGTGTACAATTTCACCCTATTTACTATGACTGATTGTGGAAGCAAGGCATCATCCAGCAATCATTTCAATACTTTGGTTAACAGGGGAAACTACAAAGGAGTAGCTCCATACAAGGAAGGAGCTACATGTGCTGACTGCCCCAACTCCTGCGAAAATAATCTTTGCAGTAAGTATCAGACATGATGAAAAGAACATGCACGCCGTCTAAAATCTTACTAATATGACTCAGCAATGTTAGTGACGCCTTTTAAAAACATGTTCACAAGGTTCAATGTACAATAATCACCAAATGTAAACTGTCAATATACAAGGAATTGACTGCCAACGTTTTCTTCGTGTGTCATTTCAGCCAATCCCTGTCCTTACGTAAACAAGTATTCCAATTGTGCCGCCATGAAACAACAGGCCGGGTGCAGCAATCCTTTGGTGTACGCCTGGTGTCCCGCCCTCTGCCTGTGCACCTCCCTAATCACATGAAACCACCAGACCTCTTCAAAATGGTCCACTGAAAGATAACTTTGAATGATTCCTCTGTTGTTTCCTTGTCTATGAAAAAAAAAAAAAATACATATACACCTGGTTGATCTATCTACTGTACTTCTGGTAAAGTCAGTTCATTTGAAAAACACTAACTATCACTAATAATATCTTAATTATCACTGTAGGTCTAAGGTACAGTTAAAACATTAAAACATTCTTCTTCTTCTGGGGGTAACATAAGGTGTCTATCCTTCAGTAACTAATGTTAGTTGGAAGTGTAGCAATTTATTTTGTTCCCTTTCATTGATTTCTATGTCTTCATGATTTGCATGCAAGTTGAATAAGAATATCTTCTACATTTTGAGAAGGAAATATTTCCATTAGTTACTGTAACGGTGAACATTTTGATAATTACATTTCTGCTAATAAACTGCATAGTAATATGGTTATACAGAACTGTAATACCTCAACACACTTAACTTTAAGTTGATTCAGGCTGCTCATAATTTGCTCTATCAACATGAAATGTTTGCACATGACAGAATTATATAACCCTTCTTTTTTCCTCAATCAAATTAAATGATCATGAAGATTAATTCATGGACTCTTGTATTAATGGTTTTACAACCCATAGCGCAACATCTTCTTATGATTTTAAATGGGCAACTGAGGTGATGGAAATAGAACTAAAGGCCTCAGTAAGAAGTCACTATCAGATAGTCAGCGTCACCACCAGATGCCTCTGTTGAACAACAGTAAATTCTGTATCAGAATAACTTGACCATCTGCCGTCTTGATATACACCGTCCCTTCTCATGTCCCATACAACATCCTGGAACTGATCAATATGTATTTTAACAATTGATTTATGTGAACTAATCCTTAATCAGAAAAAAGACACATGACTTTAATAAGAACCCTGAGAAGGCAACACAAGGTGGAACTGGCACACTGATATAGAGGTAAGGCATTCTGCAGTATATTTATTGTCTGGAAATTGATGCAAAAAGGTTACATTTAACTGTTTATGGTCATGTCTCATGTGTAGGCTATGCATACCATCCTGCACATAAACTCAGACATGGTTAACTTTGACTAAATATTAGAATGTAAACTGTAAGGATCCTTTTTGAATAGCTAAAGAGAATAAGAGCTGCTACAAACAAAACAATGAATACTGTTATCTGTTTAAATAACTCTATAGGCTATGCTATTGAAGGAACATATAGTCTTCTGTTGACATTTGACATAAGTACAGCATATTGATAACGTCTCAGATTTACATTTTTCAGCCCGTAAAATGCTATATTTTTACCCAGGAAATAATTTGGATTGACACAATCTAGCATTTTTAATTAAATCCAAGAGCATTCAATTAAGATCTTAACATTTGCTGATTAACATCCCAAGCGAACAATTTGTAATATTTCAATATATTACAAGTATACTTAAATATACAAAAAATTCTAAAATATACATCAAATACGAGATCTATTTTTCTTGTATATCTTAAGTATACTATAAATATAATATCAGTACACTTATAATTACACACTTACTAAAAGTGTACTTTAAATTAATTGTTTTTAAGCTTTTAGTAAACTATAAATATACCATCGTCAACCTTCAACACACTTATTAAAAATATAGTTTAAATTAAAAGTTTTTCAGTCTTTTAGTATAATATATGTTCATCTTTAAACTTAAACACACTCATTAAAACTGTACTTCAATTTGAAATGCTTTATATGTAATTTTAGTATATTCATTCAAAATACACTTGGAGTTGTTTTTAAATTGAAGAATTGATTTAAAAAAAATATATATATATATCATTTTTTTTTACCCCTTTTTCTCCCCAATTTCGTGACATCCAATTGGTAGTTACAGTCTTGTCCCATCGCCGCAACTCCGCTACGGAGTACCTTGAGACAAGGGTTGTGGTCCAAACACTTAAAAGACACCCTGGTCCACTTACCCTCGCCTTATGCCCTTGGGGGAATCCCCATCGCAATGTTGGAGGGTGGTCCAAATGATTAGCCAAGCAAGGGAAGTTTGCAACGTAAGGCCCTCAGCCCTCGTTTTTAGTTGGCTTTGCGAGTGTATAATTATTTTCACTCCGGGGCCTGAAACTCGCCATAATTCAATTTGCGATGATTGTACATCCGCTAAGAAATGTCAGCGAAAACTTAAAAACAACATCAATGGAGAAATCAACATACAAGTGTAAGTAAAAACGAATGCAAATACTGTAAGTTAGAAATTGTGTAGGCGTATATTAATAATGCTATATTTAATAAGTTGACATGCAATCATAATTGACTGTAGAGCATATAATGCACCCACAAGTTACCGGTGTCTGAAAACACAATCATCGCTGGATGAATGAGTGACGGATTTCTGGCCAAGGGTGGTCCATTTAAAAATAATTCCTGCCTCCCTCGCCCCTTGCCCTGCAAGTGTATACTCGTCACACATCATGATACATCATCAGAAGTGCCCACTTAATTTGAGGGCTGAGGGGATAGGGTGTGTCTTTTAAGTGTTTGGAATGGAGCCAAGGTACGGACTCGGGAGAGGCAAAGGTCGAGAGCCAAGCCTCCTCCGAAACACGACCCTGCCAAGCGACACTGCTTCTTGACACACTGCTCACTTAACCCGGAAGCCAGCTGCACCAATGTTTCGGAGGAAACACTGTACAGCTGGCGACCGAAGTCAGCGTGCATGCACCTGGCACAGGACAGGAGTCACTAGAGTGCGATGGGACAAGGACATCCCAGCCGGCCAAACCCTCCCTTAACCCGGACGACGCTGGGCCAATTGTGTGCCGCCTCATGGGTCTCGAACCCGGATCGAACCAGGATCTGTAGGTATGCCTCTAGCACTGCAATGCAGTGTCTTAGACCACTGCGCAACTCAGGAGGCCCCGCATTGATTATTATTATTTTTTTTAACTCTCCTTGTGAGTGATCAAGTACACTATAAGTGCCTTGCAAAAGTATTCATACCCCTTGTATTTCTTCACATTTTATTGAGTTAAAAAGTTGTATTGAAATTGATTTAATTGTCATGTGTTGTCAAAATACTCTAATGTCAAAATGGAAGAACATTTTTAAAAAATGATAAGATTAATCTAGATAGCTGATGTTCTGAAAGAGCTGCAAAATCTGGACCCTTACAAATCATCCGGGCTAGACAATCTGGACCCTCTCTTTCTAAAATGATCTGCCGAAATTGTTGCAACCCCTATTACTAGCCTGTTCAACCTCTCTTTCGTATCGTCTGAGATTCCCAAAGATTGGAAAGCTTCCGCGTTCATCCCCCTCTTCAAAGGGGGAGACACTCTAGACCCAAACTGCTACAGATCTATATCCATCCTACCCTGCCTTTCTAAGGTCTTCGAAAGCCATGTTAACAAACAGATTACCGACCATCTAGAATCCCACAGTACCTTCTCCGTTATGCAATCTGGTTTCAGAGCTGGTCATGGGTGCACCTCAGCCACGCTCAAGGTCCTAAATGATATCATAACCGCCATCAATAAGAGACATTACTGTGCAGCCGTATTCATCGACCTGGCCAAGGCTTTCGACTCTGTCAATCGCCACATTCTTATTGGCAGACTCAACAGCCTTGATTTCTCAAATGATTGCCTCGCCTGGTTCACCAACTACTTCTCTGATAGAGTTCAGTGTGTCAAATCGGAGGGCCTGTTGTCCGGACCTCTGTCAGTCTCTATGGGGGTGCCACAGGGTTCAATTCTCGGGCCGACTCTCTTCTCTGTATACATCAATGATGTCGATCTTGCTGCTGGTGATTCTCTGATCCACCTCTGCGCAGACAACACCATTCTGTATATTTCTGGCCCCTCTTTGGACACTGTGTTAACTACTTAGGGAGTGGTGGGGCGCTAGCTCCCGACACTACCTGGTGAAATGTAAGGCGCCAAATTCAAAATCCAAAAGTTGAATTATTAAACAGTCATCAATATACAAGTGTTGCATAGACATCAAAAGCTCTGCTTCTTGGCAATATCACAGTGCTGTCAGATTTCAAAAAGGCTTTATGGCGAAAGCACAACATTTGATTGTTTGAGGGTAGCACCTCCAATATTTTTTCATTAGCATAAATTCAAAAACCATCGCGGTTCACACAAAACACATTTCACAGCGAAAACAAATCCCTTATCTTTTGAAGAACTTCTGCTGAGGGCTTCCCAAGTGTCCAACGAAGACAATCCATGGTTCTTTTGTTAGAAAAAGTCATTTATTATATCCATAAATCTCTGTTTAGTTGGCGCATTATGTTCATAAAATACAGCGTCCACTCGCCCATTGAACCGTGAAGAGAACGCGTTCAACCTATACCTATACACTTGTCCAAGAACAATCAAACATCATTGATAATGTATCCTTAGGAACACTTTTTTGTATATTTACTATAATATTTCAACCGGATTATAAACTGGACGATAGGAAAGGAAAAAACCACAGCACGCGCGAGCCCGTGAAAGCGCAACCTCTTCTGTTTACATCCGATGACCACTTCGAAATTCTTCTTCTATTACCATCCAGAGCAACTAAACATCAGCAAACACTGTCTAGAGACAGTTGACATCCAGTGGAAGCAATAGGTACTGCAATCTTACTCCTATATATGTCTGTTTTCAATAGGGAGGGGTTCAAAATGAGGCAGGGGGTCAAAAACACTTTTTCCAGAACAGAAATTCCTCTGGTTATCGCCTATTATATCAGTACTGTTATACTCACAGACAATATTTTAACACTCTTAGAAACTTCAGAGTGTTTCCTATTCAATAGTACTAATTTTGTGCATATCCTATTTTCTGGGCCTGAGTGGGAGGCATTTTACTTTGGGCACGCCAGACTCTCCAAAACCGTCACCTCGGGAGCCGCTCCCTAAGAAGTTAACTAACCTCCAGACAAGCTTCAATGCCATACAACTCTCCTTTCATGGCCTCCAACTGCTCTTAAATGCAAGTAAAACTAAATGCATGCTCTTCAACCGATCACTGCCCGCACCTGCTCTGGACGGTTCTGACTTAGAATATGTGGACAACTACAAATACATAGGTGTCTGGTTAGACTGTAAACTCTCCTTCCAGACTCACATTAAGCATCTCCAATCCAAAATTAAATCTAGAATCGGCTTCCTATTCCGCAACAAAGCATCCTTCACTCATGCTGCCAAACATACCCTCGTAAAACTGACCATCCTACTGAACCTTGACTTTGGCGATGTCATTTATAAAATAGCCTCCAACACTCTACTCAACAAATTGGATGCAGTCTATCACAGTGCCATCTGTTTTCTCACCAAAGTCCCATATACCACCCACCACTGCGACCTGTACGCTCTTGTTGGCTGGCCCTCGCTTCATACTCGTCGCCAAATCCACTGGCTCCAGGTCTTCTACAAGTCTTTGTAAAAGGCCCCGCCTTATCTCAGCTCACTGGTCACCATAGCAGCACCCACCAGTAGCACACGCTCCAGCAGGTATATCTCACCGGTCACCCCCAAAGCCAATTCCTCCTTTGGCCACCTTTGCTTCCAGTTCTCTGCTGCCAATGACTGGAACGAACTGCAAAAATCACTGAAACTGGAGACTCATATCTCCCTCACTAACTTTAACCACCAGCTGTCAGAGCAGCTCACAGATCACTGCACTGCATCTGTAAATAGCCCATCCAACTACCTTAACCCCATACTGTATTTATTTATTTTGCTCCTTTGCACCCCAGTATTTTTACTTGCACGTTCATCTTCTGCACATCTATCACTCCAGTGTTTAATTTTTTATATTGTAATTACTTTGCCACTATGGCCTATTTACTGCCTTACTTCCCTTATCTTACTGCATTTGCACACACTGTATATAGACTTTTTGTACTGTATTATTGACTGTATGTTTGTTTATTCCATGTGTAACTCCGTGTTGTTGTATGTGTCGAACTGCTTTGCTTTATCTTGGCCAGGTCGCAGTTGTAAATGAGAACTTGTTCTCAACTAGCCTACCTGGTTAAAAAGGTAAACATTATTTTTTTTAAATACCCACAAGGCTGTAATCGCTGCCAAAGGTGCTTTAACAAAGTACTGAGTAAAGGGTCTGAATACTTATGTAAATGTAATATTGAGTTTTTATTTATTTTTGTATTTTTCTTTGTTGTCATTATTGAGTATTGTGTGTAGATTGATAAGGAAAAAAATATTTAATCAATTTTAGAATAAGTCTGTAATGTAACAACATGTGGAAAAGTCATGGAGTCTGAATACTTTCCAAATGCACTGTACATCATTGATCAAAACACATGGTGAAACTGAAACATCACTAAATAACAGCTCCATTGGCACAAATTTAACCAGACAAATCAATATAGGTTACGACCTAGGTTTTTGCTGCATCTCCTATCAATTATAAATCATCAAATATGTTGTAGAATGTTATACATCAAAAAGGAATGTTTGAATTATACAAGGAAACCCAGGGATGCTAGACATCCCAAGAGGGATTTTATTTTTATGTACTTAAATCATACTTCATTAACATATTTTAAGTATATTTAAATTGGAGAAATGTTAAATACATTTATTGCATATAATGTCAATTTTATTCGCGTTAAAGTATATTAACTACATTTAAAATTATCTAAATTGGGAAACTTTTTTGTGCTTAAGTATATTCTTCGTATATTAGATAAAGAGAAAACAAATATACTTTGATTACACCTTAAGTACATTTCATGTATACAGTATTTCTCACAACTAGAAATATACTAAAAATGTATTTGAATTATAATTCCTGTGTTTTCTTTACAAAAAATTAGTTTTATGTTTCAAGTATAGTTTATCAATACACTTCTGCTCATTAATGAAATTAGCTATATAAAGGTTACCTTGATTGACCATGGCAATGGTGCAGACATTTTTTGGTACCCTTCCCCAGATATGTGCCTCAACACAACCCTGTCTCGGAGCTCTACGGCCATTTCCTTTGTCCTCATGGTTTGTTTTTTCCTCTGAAAAGCACTGTCAATTGTGGACCTTATATTGACAGTTGTGTGCCTTTCCAAATCAATCAATCAATCAATCAAATGTATTTATAAAGCCCTTCTTACATCAGCTGATGTCACAGAGTGCTGTACAGAAACCCAGCCTAAAACCCCAAACAGCAAGCAATGCAGGTGTAGAAGCACGGTGGCTAGAAAAAACTCCCTAGAAAGGCCAGAACCTAGGAAGAAACCTAGAGAGAAACCAGGCTATGAGGGGTGGCCAGTCCTCTTCTGGCTGTGCAGGGGTGAAGATTATAACAGAACATGGCCAAAATGTAAAAATGTTCATAGATGACCAGCAGGGTCAAATAATAATAATCACAGTGGTTGTCGAGGGTGCAACAGGTCAGAACCTCAGCAGTAAATGTCAGTTGGCTTTTCATAGCCAATCATTCAGAGTATCTCTACCGCTCCTACTGTCTCTAGAGAGTTGAAAACAGCAGGTCTGGGATAGGTAGCAGGTCTGGTGAACAGGTCAGGGTTCCATAGCCGAAGGCAGAACAGTTGAAACTGGAGCAGCAGCACGGCCAGGTGGACTGGGGACAGCAAGGAGTCATCAGGCCAGGTAGTCCTGAGGCATGGTCCTAGGGCTCAGGTCCTCCGAGAGAGAGAAAGAAAGAAAGAGAGAAAGAGAGAAAGAGAGAAAGAAAGAAAGAGAGAGAGAAAAAGAGAGAAAGAGAGAGAGAATTAGAGAGAGCATACTTAAATTAACACAGGACACCGGATAAGAGGAGAAATACTCCAGATATAACAGACTGACCCTAGCCCCCCGACACATAAACTACTGCAGCATAAATACTGGAGGCTGAGACAGGAGGGGTCGGGAGACACTGTGGCCCCGTCCGACGATATCCCCGGACAGGGCCAAACAGGCAGGATAACAGCTGGAGGCAGGTCTTTCTCCTATAGAGCCTCCCAGCACAGCCCCCACACCACTAGAGGGATATCTTCAACCACCAACTTACCATCCTGAGACAAGGCCGAGGATAGCCCACAAAGATCTCCGCCACGGCACAACCCAATGGGGGGAGAAAGCCCTGCCTCCAGCTGTTTGCTTAGAAATTCTAGGGACAGTAAGGAGGCCTGTGTCTTGTGACCGTAGCGTACGGGTAGGTATGTACGGCAGGACCAAATCGGAAAGATAGGTAGGAGCAAGCCCATGTGATTCTTTGTAGGTTAGCAGTAAAACCTTGAAATCAGCCCTTGACTTAACAGGAAGCCAGTGTAGAGAGGCTAGCACTGGAATAATATGATCACATTTTTTGGTTCTAGTCAAGATTCTAGCAGCCGTGTTTAGCACTAACTGAAGTTTATTTCGTGCTTTATCCGGGTGTCCGGAAAGTGGAGCATTGCAGTAGTCTAACCTAGAAGTAAAAAAAACATGGATACATTTTTTTGCATCATTTTTGGACAGAAAGTTTCCGATTTTTGCAATGTTACGTAGATGGAAAAAAGCTGTCATTGAAACAGTCTTGATATGTTTGTCAAAAGAGAGAATTATTGTCAGATTCAACAGAAGATCTCTTTGTTTCTTGGGACCTAGAACAAGCATCTCTGTTTTGTCCGAGTTTAAAATAGAAAATTTGCCGCCATCCACTTCCTTATGTCTGAAACACAGGCTTCCAGCGAGGGCAATTTTGGGGCTTCACCATGTTTCATCGAAATGTACAGCTGTGTGTCATCTGCATAGCAGTGAAAGTTAACATTATGTTTCCGAATGACATTACCAAGAGGTAAAATATAATAGATTGATGAGGGGGGGTTATTTAATCCATTTTAGAAGGGTGTAACGTAATAAAATATGGAAAAAGGGAAGTGGTCTGAATACTTTCCGAATGCACTGTATATAAACCCTGGATGGCAAATGCTATGTATTGGCCATAGAGAAAATGTGAAGCCACTGGTCGGCCATATTGGCACTCCACAGAAGAAGGAGTCCTCCAAAGGAATGAGTGGAATTCTACAGTATTTCAGTTAAATGTATCAAGGACAGAATTACATGCATAAGTATTTTGTTGTTGTAGTGGGGACAGTAACATTAGTACTTTCAAAAATTATACTAAGGATTTTTTTAAATATATATATATAACGTATGTTTAACTCACATAATATAATTCTAAAGTATGCATTAAGGTGTTTGTAATATAATACACGTGGGAAAAAAAGTGTTTAGACATTAATAAATGCATTCTATAGCTTCCAAAATGTATTTTTTTTTTCTACTGTGGTGGGTGCGTGCCAAGATGTAGGCGTGGTGGCTTCAAAGGTGCCCCGGCGTAGTCTTCTAGTGTAATTATAAATTACTGGTTTGATCGATGAAAGCAGTTTTCATGTATTTCAATAAGACATACCCTTTCGTTGTCGCCTGTTACACGTAGTTCGTTCACCTTTTGTTAAACGGTTAGCTCGCTATAAAGATATTGAGATAGCAAATGTATCGACAGTTCGGTTTAGTCGGTGACTACTTGCTAACTAACGTTAGCTGCATTGCAATCTAGCTAATGCAGCAACTGGTGGTGATGCATGGACTGAACAGTAGTCTCGTCGTTGCAGCTGGATAGCACAGCAGAATGGAACTTTGTTCTCTTTCGACAAGACTTTATCAAGCAAGGCAAGTGTGATAACATAAAATTATGTTGGCATGTGTGGCTGTAGAACAGATACATGAGTGTTAGTTAAAACAAATATTTGGCTGTAACGTTAGTATTAGCTTGCCAGGTTAGTTAATGTTAGCTAACTATTGGCAAGTTGATTAAATGTGGGCTAATTTGTCAGTTAGTTAACGTAACATGACTGAGTAAGGACGTATAGCTAAGTTGGTTAGCTATAACTAAAGTAGCTCTAGTCTAGATATACAACACAGCAGCTAACAAACAAGCCACTTCTATCCCAGACGATCGCAAATATGGCTAACTTGTTGACTAACGTTAACTAATTTACTAACGTTGCATAGCTAGGCAGCTAACTATCGAATGACTTACCAGACATAATTTCAAATGAGACCATGTAGCTAGCTAATGCATCTATTATGTAAAACAAATTTGCAATGTTATACCGACAGATTTGCAAATTGAAAATGCCAATGAATGCAATTGCACTGTTTGTATGTAATTAACTAACGTTAGTCAGCTACCATTCGAAGTCACATTATTAGACATCTTGTATCCAAGCAATTTCAGATAATGTCTAGCATTGAACAGTTGAATCTATTGGTATTCAATATCTCTTGTTGATGTTTTGTTTTACAGATCACAATCCATGGAGCACGCGACATTAAATACCAGTCAAATATGGACCGAAAGATGATACGGAATAATTTTGGTACAGTTGTTATAACGAGGTAGCTAGCTAGCAAGCCAGCGTTGCAAGTGAAACACCTACATAGCAGCTTGACAGCTACGCTTGGTCTGTCTGAGTGCGTGGAGTGCCTATGGCGGAGTTTGGAGAGAACGACGGCTCATCTCCATCGAATACTGGGGATTCGGTGGCTTTGGCTTTGCCCAGTGATAAAACAGACGGGAAGACGCAGTGCGAAGTATCGGTCTTCAATGGGGACTGTGGGATACCGGCAGACATGGTTGGATCAGAAACGTTACCTGACAGCCCAGGGCTTGAAACGGCCAACAACTCCTCTGTCGGATTGGATTCCAAATCCGGAATACCACGCAGGAGCAGCATTATAAAGGTAAATCATATTTGTATGCTGATTTACACGGATTTGAGGACACAAAGAGATCCATGGTTGGCTAGATTGTTAGCATAGTGGATGCATCCTTAGATTTGATCTTTCACTAAGTGTACATGTTATCCACATTGGTTCAGCAACTTCGACCACTTGCAATCCAAAAACCACTGTTCACACACACATTGACAATGCAAACAGTAGAGGTCTTCTCTGAATTTCATCGCAAGTGTCAATTCACCATTCAGAGAAAATTAAGTAACTTCTGTGTTGTCAGCTCATGGTAAATATCTGCACTATTTGACTGAATTCTGGATAGGTTACTACTAGGAGGGGATAAACCTACATTATCAGATTGAATGTTTTTTTTTATAAAATAGCCTAGGCAAAGTCCTCACTGACGAATGAATGAAATTGAAGATGGGGGACTAGTAGGCACCTTAATATGAAGACACAGGGAATTAGTACGGGACAACAATGTCTAGGCTACAGGCATCCTTACAAAGACGTTCTGTTCTGTTTGAAAACATTGCTTGAATGCTTTGCGTAAACTGAATTTGGAGACCAAAGTGATCCGTTTGCATCGTCTTTCAAACAACAATTTTGAGTGCTTGACGTTTACCATATGTTGGCATTCCAATTTTGGGAATGTCGGGACCAATTCTTGTGGTTTAAGAACAGTTTCCAAATTAAATTGGTGCCATTGTTGCGTCTGAACACATTGGTTTGGTAAGCAGTTCATCACATGAGACATGGCTTTTCCTCATTAAGACCTCTCAGCTTTTGAATTCCGTTGTCTTCATTTAGATAGTGTTGTCAGTTGGCCTCTATATTAGCCAACAACAGATGGCCTCATGAAGGAAATTATGCATTCATCTATTTCCTCAAATTGACTGTGTTGCAAGGTTGTTTGTTTGACTTGTTTTCCATGAAAGGAAAGCTACAAATCCCTAAATAGGCCTACAAATTGCATTCAAGTGTAGCCTAGGTCTTGCAGACTGAGGTTATCACATTGCTAAACTCACAGCTTTTTTTGTATTTCTCTTATTGCTGCTCACTAGGCAGGTTTCCATTACTGTTGTTGAATAAACCTGGGTCAATGTCGCACAAAAAACATTGCGAAGTGTAATGGAAACGGCATCTATCCATTCAACGGGTGGATTTGTCTTTTGTCAAACTTTCTTTGTGAGAAATGATGATGGAAACAGTTTTTCAGAATAAATGAATAATTTAAGGTACTCTGGGCATGTGATGCCACACGTAACTATGAAGCTCCACTACACATTTTCATTCTAAATGTCTACTGCTTGCAAAATATTTTTTTTCAACTATGAAAATGTTTATTTGCAGAACAAGGATTGTCTTGACTTTCAAGAATGCCTGAATTGTCTTGCCTTGCTTTTCTGGTTGGCTGGATCCAAGTTTCACAATACAATTATTTCAGCTCTACAGGAGTGCCAGTTTCACAATAACACAGACCATGGCGATACCTTGGCACATGAGAATTATTAGAATATGGCAAACATGAGTAAATCCTTGCATTCTACCAGTGCTGGCCTTTGCAGGCTACCTGCGACATGAAACATACTGTAGGTGGGAAGGCATACAGACTGTCACGTTTAATAACACGCAATTTCCCTAAATGGATAATGGAAACAGTTCAACCACTTAATTTTTTATTCGGCACTGAAGGTTTTTGCGTAACGTTGTAATTTTTTGGGGAGGGGTTGACGTCATTACGGCCTGCTGTTTTTGTCACAAGACAGTTCAGTAGAAACAAAGGCAGTTGTTGCAATTTCTATGCAAACGTTCTAAATGTCAACAACAAAATCACTGGACAAGTTAATGGAAACAGCTTATGTAGGCCTAGGTCTATCCCATATTTCTATGCATCTTTTAATTTTAAGCTGGTTATGGCTTCCACTATAGCCCAGAGATGAGCAACTCCAGTCCTTTGTGGCCTGATTGGCGTCACATTTTTGCCCCAGCTAAGTGTGACAACCACTTTGGCCCCTGAGGACTGGAGTTGCCCTTCCCTGCTCTAGCCTTCTTAGTGACAAACCTATCAGATCTGCAAGTCAACTGTGTAGCCTTATGAATGGATAGTCCCCACTGTGACTAAAGTTGCATCAATATCTTTAGATCAGCTAATTTCTGGACCTACTCTAGACTAGGCTCATACTTGTTATTGTCCAAAATCTCTAAATCATCTATGTAATTCATTGTGAGCCTTTTCATTGTGGTATTGTTGATTTGCCAGCAATGAACACGGTTCTTTCCAGTTAAGCTCTTTCCCAAGCCAGGTTTTGTGGGCAGCACTTTCTTGGCACATTGAAAGCGTTGAACTTTGGCGCTCTCTCTGCCTGGAGATTGATGAAGGTAATATTGACATTTTTGCCTTGTAAAGTTCCAAGTAATCTCTCACCACACAAGGACCTGTCTCACTTCCCAGCTGTGAAGAACTATTTATTTTATCTGATGTCCACTCCTGTGACTCAAGGTTCAATATCCTCTGTAAAAAATAATTTATAGGTCAATTATGTCTATTGAAAGGTATTGGAGAGCAGAGATCTGTATTTACCCCCCAAAAATTTACTGCTCATACTTTCACTCACCAAGCTCTTGGTTGGTCCAGGATGCCCACAGTTATGAAACCTTTTGTGTCGACAAACCTCTCATTGTTATTGAACAAAGCTTAATGCACTTGTCGTGTTAGAATTGACTGGTCCGAAAGTAGTCTACTGCCAAAGGATCCAGTCAGCAAATTCTTTCTTTTTCACCTTTATTTAACCAGGTAGGCCAGTTGAGAACAAGTTAACATTTTACAACTGCGACCTGGCCAAGATAAAGCAAAGCAGTGCGACAAAAACAACAGAGTTACACATGGGATAATCAAACGTACAGTCAATAACACAAGAGAAAATAATCTGTATACAGTGTGTGCAAATGAAGTAAGGAGGTAAGGCAATAAATAGGCCAATAGTGGCGAGGTAATTACAATTTAGCCATTTACACTGGAGTGATATGTGCAGATTAGGAGGTGCAACTAGAAATACTGGTGTTGAAGCTCGTTTTGAGGTTTATTAACTTCTTAGGGAGCGGCAGCAGAGGTCACTGTTTTGGAAAGTCTGGCGTGCCCAAAGTAAAATGCCTGCCACTCAAGCCCAGAAAATAGGATATGCACATAATTAGTACTATTGGATAGGAAACAGTCTGAAGTTTCTAAAAGTGTTAAAATAATGTCTGAGTATAACAGAACTGATATAGCATGCAAAAGCCCGAGACATTTCTGTCTGGAATTTTTTTGTGTGACATTTGCTCTGTTTGATACTCTCCCTATTGATTTTAATGGTATCCAGCTCCGAGATTGCAGTACCTATGGCTTCCACTAGATGTCAACAGTCTTTATACAGAGTTTGGAAGCTCTAGCCCTGAGCAGAACGGATAGGAAGAGGAAATTGTCGAGGTAGCTCAAAGTCAACAACATTTCACGGGCGCGAGACCGTGTGCGCGCCCCACTGTATTTTCCTTTTATAACGTTTAGGTTACCATCCGAGTGAAATATTATCGCTAATATTCATAAAAGGATAGCTAAGGATGCATTATAAATGATCTATGATTTGTTTAGGAAAAGTTGATATGTATATTTGAACGCGTTCTCTTCACTGCTCAATGGGCGATTCGACGTTGGATTTTCTGAACATAACGCGCCAACCAAACGGAGATTTATGGATGTAATAAATGACTTTTTCTAACAAAAGAACCATTGGATATCTTCGTTGGACACTTGGGAAGCCCTCAGCAGAAGTTTTTCGAAAGGTAAGGGATTTATTTTAGCTCTGATATGGGTTTTGTGTGAACCGCGTTGGGATATGAATTTATGCTAATGCATAAATTATGGAGGTGCTATCCTCAAACAATCAAATGTTGTGCTTTCGCCGTAAAGCCTTTTTTGAAATCTGACAACGCTGTGATATTGCCAAGAATCAGAGCTTTTGATGACTATGCAACAACCAGGAAAAACATTATTAACCGGTTCTTAAGATTTGAAAATAATGGTTCTGTTCCGGAACACTAGATATCACTTTTGTTTCTGTTCCTCAAAATGGTTTGTTCTTTTAATGTTTTTGAAAATGTTCCAATCCCTGAGTAATATAATAACATATTTCTCTACTAAAGCAGAATAGTTTTTCTGCAGTGATGAGAGGATGTGGTCAGCAGTGGTACAAGAAGTACCCAATTGTCATACTTGAGTAAAAGTAAAGATGTCTTAAAAGAAATCGACTCAAGTAAAAGTGAAAGTCACTTTGGCCTAACAGTTTAAAATGATCTTGTTCAGTTTTGACCAACCACTGGAAATTACTGATTTTTGAATGAGTTGAATGAACCTGTGGCTAAATCATTTTTTCGCAGATAGTTTTCTTAACAAGGTCCCTCCATTGTTTGATAGCTATCAAGTTTGCTGTATCTTGTTTCCAAAACCACAGCTTAGATCATGTCCCTGATTAGTGATCATCCAAGCAAAATGTAGGCCTAGGATTTTTTCCAACTGTCCACTGCAAATAAGTCTTCTGATCTGGTCCAGGCTGAACAAAAGTAGCAATACATGCTCCTTATTTCAAGGGGAGCCTTATACTGCTACTTAGTTAGCTTCAGAAACACTTGCAGCAATTTTTTTCCTTCCCTTTTCTCAAGATCAGGGTTATTCGTCGATATTGAGTAGTTTACATGACGCAATCCTACACCAGTTTATGATGCCTGATCTTTCTTGCACCCTAGCGCTAACCAAACCCAGTTGAATGTGAAATGTCACTGGTCTCAGACTAGACGTAACATGGTAAAGTGAAATCCTGGACACCGAAATTGGAATGATATGTTACATTTGCTATGGTTACATAAGATGGAAGATTACTTGAGGCAAAAACGAAAGGAGGGTTTATATGTCCGGGGTGGGTGTATAACGTGAATGTCTAGCAACCCAAAGGTTGTGTGTTCGAATCTCATCATGGACATGTCTATCATTTTAGCAAAATGTGCTAACCACTTACTACTTTTAGCTACTTTGCAACTACTTAGCATGTTAGCTAACCTTTCTTCTAACCTTAACCCTTTTAGCTAACCCTAACCTAACTCCTAACCTTGACCCCTAACTCTAGCCCCTAGCCACCTAACTAACATTAGCCACAACAAATTGGAATTCGTAACATATCCTACGTTTACATATTTGCAAAATATTGTACGAATTTTACAAATATGTATTTTACAAATATGTAAAATATATGTAACATATCATACGAAATGGATGATGGACATCTACAAAATAATACATGCCAAATGAAACATTACATATCATACTAAATGCGGTGTCTCAGAATTGTATGCACAGAATAATACAAAATGCTCTGAGACCAGGTAGGAAATGTCTGGTGTGTGGCTGCTATTACGGATGGGCATTAGAAATAATTTCACTACTCAAATTTCCAGATTTTTTTCCCCCCTACATGTTTTTAACCTGAGCCTTGCGCGAGGGAGAGACGCAGAGGGTTCCACTATAATGATGCTGCTGCTGCTACAGCAGTAGGCGGGGGAGGGGCCGGGTGTGAGATGGAGAGACTAGAAAGTAGCCTCGCTGGCTCGCGCTAGTTAGACAAACATAAATTTAGCTGCTGGTTATCTATCATCCCATAACAGTGCCTGTCTTGACTGAAGGGCTGGGCGGTATACCGGTATTGATGCATGGACCAATTTGGGTTTTTACTTTGCCTTCTGTAATGATATTTGGTTTGTTAAATGTGATATAGTTTACAAGGCTACTTTAGTCATCTTTCTCAGCTCTCTCTCCATGTCGCTATCCACACAGACCAAGCCCTGCCCATGTCTCTCAAGGTGCAAATTTGTTGTTCCTCGACCACGAGACACTTGCGTTCAGTTTGCATGGTCAATGAAGAGCATGCAACAATGTTGATGACGATGCTGTTTTCGCTTTGCTTTTTAATATAAATCCACTAGCGTTCTATAATTACACTGTTAGTTTGTGATTCTTATATCTGCAAACAAAGTTTGGCCTAAACATTGTTAGCTGCTAATTGTTAGCCACTAATGCTAATTGCTAGCTAGCGAATAAATATACTGAGTCAGAGCAAACGTAATTAGATATACAGCCTGATAATACCAGTGATGGTGTAAACCTAAATCAGCATGTTGTTTGTGCAACAGTATCTTCTAAATCAAAGAGGAATATGCAAAGCAAGAATGTGTAAGCTACATGAAATAGCTAAGCGAACATTTAAATGTAGGCAAAGATTATAGGGTCCCCTTGGAAACATTTCTCAACACCTTTGATTCCTACCCTGTCACAATAACTCCTCCCTGGCATTTTAATTTGTACAAACACTGTATTTAAAGTGCCCACTATATTATATTTGAACTATGGAATTAGAATAATCATATTTCCATGATCCATGATTCCAACAGTTCACCCAAGTGTTTTGCTCTAAATCGCAAGTCAAAATCGCAATTGCAACATTTGGTTAAAAATAAGGCCTCGATTGTTTGCCCATATCGTGCAACCCTATGTGGCAGTGTGGACATGATCTCAAATGAGTGCAGGAAATGCAGAAATTTAAAAATGCGTAAAATAATTTTTGGTTGAATTGAATGGTATAAAACAGAATGGAGAATTACCCATTGCAATCACTTAGAATGTATGTGTTGCCACTATAGGGTCACACACTACTCATAAAGCAAATGTATAACTTGTATTATTCAAAAACATAAAATATTGTCATACCGTCCACTTTATTTTAATATATTTCTTTCTTTCTTTAAATACCGTGATATGATATTTTGGCCATATCACTCAGTCCTACTTGACTGCAGCTAGCTGAGCAAAGTTAGCCAGTCGACCAAAGAGTCGTCCGAGAGTCATCTGTTCTTTCAACCAATCGATTGGTAGAAATGTAAAACATGTATTTTTCCATATATAAACACCCTATGTTTGAATACAGTCAACTATATGTAGGCCACTGAGCTGTCTGATGCTTTAAGCGCTGTGATTAAAAAATGAAGACACACAAATTACTAAAGAGGGGAGCCAGAGATCAATATAGCCTAACCAGAATGATTAAAAACCTGTTCCCGACACTCTTCCTCCTGCTGCTGCTGGCCTTCGCAGATTATGCCAGTTTATGCTCCTGAAGTTGCCGGTAATGGGCTACACCAGCGGTCGGCAACCTTTTCCATTTGAGTGCCAAGTTATCATACTATTTCTACTGATCTGCATGCCAGTTATGATTTTCAAATGCACATTTTCGTGGTACAGTTTCATTTAATTTATAATAGTCTTCATATCTCAATCAATGTCATGTGGTTAATCAACAGAAGTTAAAATGGCGTACATAAAGCCAACAAATAAAAAAATTGCAGTCCGCAGGTAAAAAAATATCCTATGAATCACGTTGGCTATGCATGGCCTGTCCATAAGGAACTTGAAACATTGTGTCAACTATTAGCTTGGTCCTGCCCAAAGCTCATACTAGCAAACTTGTAACATTGTATAAAATATTCTGGGCCCTCAGTTTCCTGTGCCAGTGAGCTCCGGAGAGACAGACACAGCTGTAGGCTATTTGCGGGATAAGAAGTAATCAGGTAGGTCCATTTTATGACGTGTCCACCGGATCAGAGCATTACATTCCCCCTGCTTCCTGAGTGGTTATCTAAAGGGATAGACCTGGAAGTATTTTTCAAATAGGCTACATTGAGAAACTATTAGCATTCTCAATGGATTTAAAAACAGACTTTGTTTACTTGTTGTTTTGAGGCGAAGAAAAAATTACTTTGAGAAATAGTATCAGATCCCCAAACGGGGCACATTTATAGGCCTACATTTGCGTGCAGGCCAGGTAGCCTATAGGCCTACTTCTATGTGTAATTAGGTGCGTGTCCTTAGTCAAGATTGACAGGAGTCCGTTTTTGAATTGTGTAGTGGTAGGGAATATGCAACTAGATTCAACTGCGGTCTGATTTTTGTCTGAGCGGATGTTCGGGGGTCCGTAACATAATTATAATTATTTGTACACTGCAAAATTGACCACAATACAATATATTGTATTTGAAAACAATGTTGTACCTGATTTATTTTGACACGATCACGTCTCTCTTTTTATTTGTGGGAATACTTTGTATAAATTCTAACTGAATTCCTGGTGATTTTAGTATTTTTTTTTTTTTTCAGAAATACTAAAATCCTTGGTGATATTAGTCTTGCTTGTTTTCTTTACAAAAATCTTTGGAGTGGTGGAAATCACTCACAGGCTGGTTTTGGCCCACGGGATGCCTGTTACTGACCCCTGCCATACATCTTTAAGAGTTGGCCCAGGATATGACAACTGTTCGATAGCGTACATTTTGCTTAGTCTGCAGTCACCGACTGCAATGTAGGCTAGTCGATCTCAAACACGCCCGGCGTCTTTTGATCTGTGATTGAACGCTAGAAAGGCAGTCACTGTCACGACGCGTTAGCATTGTACTGTACAACTTTAGTACAATTATTGATCTCACAAGATTTCTATTCTCACATCCTAATTTGTTCATGATTGGCATATGGATTTATTTGACCTGACCACATTTCCTCTGCCCCAGCACTGTTCTCTTCTCCTGTTTGACCTTGGGGCTCTTCCAGCTATGCAGCTGATAAATCAGCAAAACCGTAATCACAATAAAGTTTATGCAGGCTTTGGGCGTCTTGATACCCTTGGCAAAAACTAAGCAGTAGGGCCTAATTTTATTCACAGTGCAGTACTGTGGTGTTAAGAAGCCTTCCAGCAGGATGAGTTAGGCTAGTCTCATTAAAGGTGCCTTGTTAGATGCTGAACTATATTGAAGCTGCTCACTCTCCTTCATGGGTATAAATTGTGTGACAGGACACCTATGATTTATTGCTGCTTGCTTCTTTAAAGTGATATTTTGGTAAGAGTCAGATTAATCGTGGATACCATTTTTATGTGTGTCCAGTATGAAGGAAGTTGGAGGCAGTTTCGTGAGCCAATGGTAACTAGCGTTAGTGCAATGACAAAGTCTATGGGTATCTGCTAGCGTGGGTTTGGACCTATGCAATACGATGACTGCACGTTTTGCCTTACTTCCTGGATCCAGTCCCATACTGTTTTTGAATGGGCTTTAAGATTATATAATAAAGTTAAAGAAAACACGGTCATTTGAGATGTGTATATGAATTTTATATTTGTGAATTAATTTACTTCTACCCAATGCATTTTATAGAGATTTATGATTTCATATCTTGTTTTGCGCTTGAAGACCATTGGAAAAAACGGAAGTGGTCACACTTTCCCATCGTAAAGCAATGTTATAACTGATATTGCACATAGGTCTACCTTTCATTTACCATGTTGGCTATTGTTTCTCGACATTAACGCTTGTCTTCTTGTCCGGGACAACTTGAATCTGAGCAGAGGCTGTCAGCATTTTAAAACTATTTAATCATAATTGTTTAAAACCTGGATGTTTTATGTCATTTTATGATGCATGTATTACCTTGTTTCAAAGTAGCGTAGCTACAATTCAACCTTATTATAAATGTTGAGGGAATTATTTTATAGACACTTAAATGCTGGTTTCAATAGCATGTTTTCTCATGTTCTGTTTGGTTTTATCCATTTTGTTTTATTGTCCAGCAGCCAAAGGCATAATCCTAGTCTTAGTTTTTAAGAATGGCGTTTTCTCTCTAATTGCATTTTGGAACATTTGCGTGTCGCCTGCAGCCATGTGTGCACTGTTGAGCTTATAATATGAAAATATTTAAGCTAAACGATCTGATCTGTCCTCCCAGAACTGTCCCCAGAGCCGGTTTTGAACCAAATGCATATTCTTTTTATCGCCTCCAATTTCGAGCCCTGGAGGAACTTATTTTATAAGGCATAAAAAGTATTTGATTGTAATGTTGCAATATTTTATAGGCTACCAAGAGTGGCCAACCATTCTTCAGGAGAGTTTTAAAAGGGTTGTGTTCTATTTTGAGACAGGCTGGAATATGCAAAGAAGCCAATATGCAGAGAGTAGCCTACATTTTTGCCTACATTTTTGTCTGATTCTCTGTTAAAAAAAAATATAGTAATGCATTTAATTTTGTAAAGTGGTTTCTTGCATGTAAAAGTGATGTAAAAATGGTGTTAGACTATTTTTTTGTTGACAAGTACTAAATCAGTCATCCAAAGGACAAGTATCTAAAATAGTTCATGTCAAGCCCTTATGGGTCTCGCCCCCCCACAGGTGGTCGCCAAAGTTTCCTGGTGGGTCACAGGACCTTCTTTGATTTGGGGCGGGGGGACATTTTTTCTAATGTGGAAGAATAAACCTGGATTAAAGGACTCAAGCCTCTTTCAGTGTCTGTGAAGTTGCTTAGCTTCCTCACACACTAGTGATGTATCCATTGATTGCATCACTCAAATCACACTCTGTGAGGAGTGCATCAGGGATTGACTGGAGCTAAATCAATCAATATGGATTTGGGTAGCTTCAGGGGCTCTATCGACGTCCTGCAGCTGCAGCAGTTCTCTTCTTACTGTCTGTCTCTGTTTTGTAATGCCTGTCTGATTGGTAACCCAGCTTGTGCATTTGTCATTCTGCTTTCTTAAGGCTCAGTATTTGTTCACTCAAGGGGTGTATGTTAGTTATGAAATAAGAACTGATTGGTGTAGTGCAGTGTTTCCCAAACTCTCTTCGGGACCCAAAGAAGTGCACACTTTGGTTTTTGCCCTAGCACTACACGGCTGATTCAAATAATCATCAAGCTTTGATTATTTGAATCAACTGTGTAGTGCTAGGGCAAAAAAGACTAAACGTGCACCCCTTGGGGTCCAGAGGACAGAGGTTTTGAAACACTGGTGTAGTGGAAATGGCCCAATTCACTGGGGTTGGTAATTGCTTAGTCTTAGAACACTCTCCAGTCCACATGTGAATTTATGTATCGCTATAGTCAATGTTTTTTGAAGTAGCTGTGAACTAATTGAAATGGGCAATCTGAATACTGCAGTAGAAAAGTACCAGGCCCAGATAATTACCACACCAGGTATGCTTTGTCGTGTGTGTGTGTGTGAGGCACCCAGTGATGAAGCCACCGGGTTTTGGAGCTGCTCGTGTGTTTACTGTTTTTGTTAGTTCACTTTTTGGATTGGAATTTCTTTCACCCAGGATGAGCTACTGAATATTAGGGACAAGTTACCAGGTGGTTTTTGTCCTGAGATTCTGTCCTCATCTGACAATATACTGCTGAAAACCCCAGACCACGAGTCGGATTTCTAACTGAGGCAAAGCGACTGTGCTTCGGAGAAAGAGGGGGAGATGCGCCGGGGAGAAGGCGACGTCTCCATGCCCTGCTCCTAGGTCATTTCCTCTCCAATGTGCAATCGACACGCTACAACTTCTGATTAGAACAAAAAAGGATTTCTGTCACTTCTGCTTTCAGTTTACTGTATCTTGGCTAAATGACGAGACACCTGAAGCTGCTGTGGATATACCAGGCTTCCAGCTATACTGGGCTGATGGTGTACCAGAGCTGTGCAAAAATCCTAAGGTGGCCCTGTATGCTTTTACAAACAACGTTGGTGCAGTGATGTAACTTTACTGGCGAAGTCGTGATCTCCTCACTTGGAATCTATTTTCCTCAACTGCCATCTGTTTTATTCACCACGTCCCTCCCCCCCTGGTTTTGCGGTTCCGGGGTCCCCTCCACATAATTTTTATGTAAAGGACTTTTTAACAGGACATTCTATTCCAAAATGAATAAAAAATGAAATGATGCTCACATCTAAAATAAAATAAAATGTCCTCCTCTAAAAATTATTCCAATTACATATTGGATTTTTGTTACAATTATACATATAGCCTATGCATGGTCCATATTATCAGGTATGCTAATAGCAATAAGCATTACCACCTGTAGTTGGGGCTGTTGCGGTGACTGTATTACCGCCACACCGGTGGTCACGAGTCATGAAGGCGGTCAAATTCCACGTGACCATTTAGGAACGGTAATTAGGCTTCTCCAAGCTCTGATGCTGCTGATGGTCATTAGTAGCCTACCACACTTGCTAACTGCCTGGTACTCAGCACTCTATTGTCCCTCTAATAACTCTGACATCAATGTAATCGAGAATCTAATCTAACACTTCATGAGAGCCCATGAGCTCATGTTGCGCAACGTTTCTGTAGGCTATACAATTGCGTGAGAAAACAGAGTGATGGCCTCTACAAAAAAGAGGAGGATCCTATCAGCTTTCTATAGGCTAGGCCTACTATTTTCTCAACTTTCCTAATATTAAGCACATTGCTTATCTTTACAACAGGAGTATAGCCTACCTGGCTGGCATGAAAATGACCCATGGGAAAAGCGTTCTCTTCGCTATTTAATAGATTACATGTATTTTTTCTGCTGCCCCTGTTTCGAGACCGGTAACCCCATAACACCCTTCTTTTAGACCCAGGGTCCACCAATGCAATTTTGCTGCAATGCCACTTAAAATTATCTTCCATTTGCTTTTACTTTTACTAAATCAAAACGAATTTCACACACACACATTTATATATATATATATATATATATGTATATATATATATATATGTAGTATATGTAAAGACAAGATTAAATTAAGAATAGGCTAATATTGTCACCCATCAGACTATCACTTGTGAATTATATATTATCACTGAATGATGCCCAGCATAAGGCAAGAAGCAATGCCTTTTCTTTTGCTACTTTGTCGAATTATTGTCGCACACCTCGTAGTATAGGCCTAAAGTGGGCAAATAACTTCTTAAAATTAAGCACATTAATCTGCTTTACAAAGGGTGTAGAGCCTAACTGGCATACATAAGCAGCGTGTGAGTTTCAAGGTTGGGGAAGATCATTTTCACCACAAAAATGCACCTTTATAATAAAAGCATTACATGTATCATCGCATTTGCGGTGACTTTTTATAATGGGGTTTTCCCGCTAATGGAACATTTGCACTTATATCGTACTGCCATGTACGCATTTTAAGATAAATGTTCTGATCTGTTGCATCAGCCACATTGCGTTAAATGTTTTTGGGATGCTAGTGGTGGTATTCATTTGTGATCTATCGTATCCCACAACTGTCCTGAACTGTTTGGAATATTTATTTCTCGCATAGAATAGGTCAACTTTTGTACTTTGGGGGATAGTAGATTGACATAGGCTAGTGCTTTTGCTGTTCGTTAGGCCTACTCATCTTGTTGGCTGACGAAAAGTAAATGTGGACAGTTCTTCCAATATCTTCAATATGCACCTCCGAATTGGATAAGGAGGCGTGCAGTTGCGTCCCCTTGTAACATGTGAGAAAGACCTGATCACATGATGGGGAGCCATGTGAGTGAGAGGTGCTTCAGTGTGTGCAACACTCAGGGAGAAGGGCACAACGCAGCACTCCGGGCCAAGGGCACAATGGCCACTGGCCGCAAAAGGCATGGATTTTTTTAGGGTGCATTACAGCCACACAAAGGGGATGCCGCCAGTTATTTGCTTGACAATCACCGACTGACAATTTTGTGAATGCCACAGCCCTACCTGTAGCCCAACTGATGTAGCGTAGTGGCTATAAATAACTAGGCTGAAGCATGGGGTTGCCTATCTGTATCTACACTATTGAGCTAATCATTAGATAGATCCCAAATGTAATCTTTTAACTATTTAGCACCCTATTGATACATTTTATGTCCCTAAACATGTGTATAAATACCGTGAATATAATGTAGGCCTACATGTTATGGTAACTTGGGGTATCACGGCACATGGGGTAACATGCCTGTACTTCTCACAGAAACCACTTCATGTCACCATTCCAGTTTGTGGACACCATCATCCCAGAGCTGCTGCAGGACAAAACTCACCCAACGGAACGTATCCAATGGCGCGGTTTTAGAGGCCCTCTTGGCCGGAGAGACAATGTTGCTGTTTTTAAAGCTAATATCCTATGATTCTAATCATTATGCCATGGCAAAGTCAATGGGGGCCCAATGCCATACATTTTTTTTCAATTTTAGATTCTCTCTGACTGTCTAGTTTTTATTTTGGTGATTGTTAGTTCTCAAAAATGTTAGGTTACAGCCTTATTCTAAAATTGATTAAATAGTTTTTTTCCCTCATCAATCTACACACAATACCCCATAATGACAAAGCAAAAACAGGTTTTTAGAAAATGTTGCTTGAAATATAACATTTACATAAGTATTCAGACTCTTTACCCAGTACTTTGTTGAAACACCTTTGGCAGTGATTACAGCCTCGAGTCTTCTTGGGTAGGACGCTACAAGCTTGGCACATGTATTTGGGGAGTTTCTCCCATTCTTCTATGCAGATGCTCTCAAGCTTTGTCAGGTTGGATGGGGAGCGTCGCTACACAGCTATTTTCAGGTCTCTCAGCAAAAAAAAGAAACGTCCCCTTTTCAGGACCCTGTCTTTCAAAGATAATTTGTAAATATCCAATTAACTTCACAGATCTTTATTGTAAAGGTTTTAAATACTGTTTCCCAGGCTTGTTCAATGAACCATAAACAGTTAATGAACATGCACCTGTGGAACGGTTGTTAAGACACTAACCGCTTTACAGACGGTAGGCAATTAAGGTCACAGTTATGAAAACTTAGGACACTAAAGAGGCCTTCTACAGACTCTGAAAGATGCCCAGGGTCCCTGCTCATTTGCGTGAACGTGCCTTAGGCATGCTACAAGGAGGCATGAGGACTGCAGATGTGGCCAGGGCAATAAATTGCAATGTCCATACTGTGAGACGCCTAACAACGCTACAGGGAGACAGGACGGACAGCTGATCATCCTCGCAGTGGCAGACCACGTGTAACAACACCTGCACTGGATCGGTACATCCAAACATCACACCTGCGGGACAGGCACAAGATGGCAACAACAACTGCCCGAGCTACACCAGGAACGCACAATCCCTCCATCAGTGCTCAGACTGTCCGCAATAGGCTGAGAGAGGCTGGACTGAGGGCTTGTAGGTCTGGTGAGGACCTGCCTTACAACAGACATCACCGGCAACAACGTCGCCTATGGGCAAAACCCACCGTCGCTGGACCAGACAGGATTGGCAAAAAGTGCTCTTCACTGATGAGTCACGAGTCACGGACATCCTTCTCCCTCATGTGGTACCCTTCCTGCAGGCTGATCCTGACATGACCCTCCAGCATGACAATGCCACCACGCACAGAATGAGCAGTATGGCTGATTTCCTGCAAGACAGGAATGTCAGTGTTCTGCCATGGCCAGCGAAGAGCCCGGATCTCAATCCCGTTGAGCACGTCTGGGACCTGTTGGATCGGAGGGTGAGGGCTAGGGCCATTCCCCCCAGAAATGTCCGGGAACTTGCTGGTGCCTTGGTGGAAGAGTGGGGTAACATCTCACAGCAAGATCTGGCAAATCTGGTGCAGTCCATGAGGAGGAGATGCACTGCTGTACTTAGTATCTGGTGTGGCCACCAGCTGCATTGACTGTTACTTTGACCCCCTTGTTCAGGGACACATTATTAAATTTCTGTTAGTCACATGTCTGTGGAACTTGTTTAGTTTGTCTGTTGTTGAATCTTATGTTCATACAAATATTTACATGTTAAGTTTGCTGAAAATAAACGCAGTTGACAGTGAGAGGATGTTTATTTTTTTGCAGAGTTTATTAACTAACTATTTTGCAGTCTTATGGCTTAGGGTATGAAGCTGTTCAGAGTCCTGTTGGTTCCAGACTTGGTGCATCGGTACCGCTTGCTGTGTGGTAGTAGAGAGAACAGTCTTACTTGGGTGGATGGAGCCTGACAATTCGATTTTGGTTCTGTATTGACGCTTTGCCTGTTCGTTGGAGGGCTTGGCACGATTTCTTATAAGCATCCGGATTAGTGTCCCACTCCTTGAAAGCGGCAGCTCTAGCCTTTACCTCAGATGTTACCTGTAATCGTGGCTTCTGGTTGGGATGTGTACGTACAGTCACTGTGCTCTTAGAAAAATTAAGGATTATTTCTTTATTACCTCAAATGTTTTTGTCTGTAACTGTGCACAGCACCATTTCATAGTCAAATTCCTGTACAATCAAATGTACATAGTGAATGAAGCTGATTCTGATTCATTTCACCCACAATTTACTTTCTTTAACACTATAAGCATGCATTTTGCATTAACATTTGCAAATGGGGTCTAGCTTCTTACAGGGAGAGCTGCAGAATGAGTTTTAACTAAGCCCTACATTTTGAGAGAGACACCTGATCCTGGAGCTTAAGCAGACATTGCAATATTCATTTCTGAAAGACCTGGGCTTTAGCTTCAAAACAAGCTGATTAATATCAGTTCAGGCACACACAATTCAGGAAATCTACTCTATGGCTCCCATGCTAGTTATTTATTTTATGGTTGATTTGACTCCGAGGTCTGATACCGAATTTCAGCGTGAACAGCTGGGCATTTGTCAGGTTCCTCAGTGGTATAACAGCCACATCCATCTGGGGATTGAAAGTCCTGTATTTTAAGCATTGGTCCATATGTTCCACCTAAAACAGGCTTTTCCTCCACGTTTCTACATCCAACACCCACCATGTTCCTAAATATGAAATATGCTTGAAAGCACTGTTTTGCCAATGTGATCAACCCTAGAAATAGCCTACCATGAACATATCTGATATTTGCTGTGACTCCTAGCCTATTAATGGATCTACATGGTCTCAATCTGCTCTGTGGATGTGAATGAACCCTGGTGTTTGGAGGTCAGAGTGGTAGATGAGGTTGCAGTCACAGAGTGGGGGCATGTGTCTTCTCCACATAGGGAGGCTTCTTCACGTTATTGTCGGTGGAAAGTTCAGTCTGGTCCGCAGTCTGGGCTCAGATGTCAAAGCCAAAGCTCTTTTCCCTTTTGAACATTTGATATTATTGAGACGAGAGCCTGATGAGGGGCAATATCCCCTTTATGCTATAATAAGATTTCAGGTTACACATTTACACAACCTATCTGTGCTTCTGTAGTTTAGTGCTGTTGAATGTCCCTTGGTAACATTATCATTTGAATGATTAAAGCGTTTTCTAAAAGTCAAATATCGGTGTTGATGATTCAAAAGTATTTAGCCTAGCATAAATGTAGACTAATATTGATGATCACATTATGCAGCAGTCGTGGTTGGTCTCTTGTGTGATGCTCAAGACTGCTAGCTCTATACAATGTGCTTGGTCTGGACTGTAATGGGTCCCCTGTGAATACTTCAGATGTACAGACAGTCCTGAATTGCTCATTGAACCAGTAAAGGGGGTTTCAGTCTATTAATTACCAGGAAAGGGGGTTATTACCAGTAAAGGGGGTTTCAGAGAATTCAGAATTCTGTGGGAGTTTTTGGCAGCCGAACACACTCAAATGTAATGCAGGCAGACAAAAATACTCTCCTAAGCCCTGCACAGGTTTAGCTAGGCCTATGATATTACATTTTATTGAACATCATGTCTCTGTGCTTTTACTTTTCCCAGAAATACCCAGTCGATATCTATGTACAAAATGACTGGGCCTCCAGGTGTAGACCTTTGCAGAATCTGACCTGCCTATGTATTAGGCCTATACATTTGCAAAGGAAGTCAGGCTTTGCCAACGCAGGCCTATGCGTGATGATAATTGGGCCTGTGTCATTCTTAATTACGACAGCACCTCAGATCAGCAGACTCCTGGGATTGTCTGGATACAGCATCATCGTAGAATAACAAAACACTGAGATTTTGTGTTGCTTCAGAAATTGGACATTTTATTATCCAGTTAAAATCTATTAATGAAATGGATTGTGCACACGTATGCTGGTAATAAAGCAAAAAGTAAATATCTGCTGAGCAAGTAGGCTAAATTAAAACGTTGGAGATTGCATGGTTGTAGTTATCATCCCTAACAATTATGTTCTTGAGGATTCTGTTTCCTTTTAGTATCAAGAAATGTTTCTCTTTCAGGATAATTTTGAGCCTTAATGAAATCATGTGGAAGTAACTAAAAACACCCTCCTGACTTTGGCCATTACATAAGACACAGAATTGTATTCTGATTAGTAGTCCTCGCCTGGAAGCCGTTGGCCATTCAACAGGAACACTACTACTGTTGCAGGCAACCACACCTAAAGGTCAACACGAATGAAAACTCCCAAAGACAAAGTAAAAATTCTTGTCCAGATCACACAAATTATCTTCAGTCATGCATTCAGGTAAGCTCCTCCAGTAGCAGTTCTGTCTGGAGTGATGTACTTATTTTGAATACTTTTAGATTAGATCCTTCCTCCCAGCACAGAGATGTATGTGAAACCCTGGTTAGGTTCTGCAGGGGGTAAAAATGAAGTGGTGGGGCTCTGAGGTTGATTAGTACTCATTTAAAGTACAGCCTGCCTTCCCTTCAATTACAGCACAGAGCAAGGGCGTGAAAGTGTTCGATCAACATGGCCAGAGTCCTGTCACCAGATGTGACGTGTTGATACAAGAGATGAATGTGTCTCTGGAATGCCATGGCTTCAACGAATACAGTTTTCATGGGTTCATGCTGCCAAACCCTGAAGAATGTCATGGTTGAGACTTTGACTAGGCTAAATCGAACTCATAAATTCCACACAGACTTTGCCAGTTGATAAGCTTGACATTTAAGAATTTGCAAATGTAAAGGCCCTGAGGTATCAAAGCTATAATGTTACTGTTTATGACAACCAGGCTAGCCGCGATGTACGAGTATGATCCAAATTGCCAAGAGCAAAAACAACCACTTTTCCTTTCCTTCTTAAAAGATGTCTTGGGGCTCTCAAGTGGCGCAGCGTTCTAAGGCACTGCATCTCAGTGCTAGAGGCTATGATGAGCTGTTAAGCAATGTATAGCTTGTAAAGATGTGCTAATGTATAGCTTGTAAAGATGTGCTAATGTATAGCTTGTAAAGATGTGCTAATGTGTAGCTTGTAAAGATGTGCTAATATAATATTGCCAAAGAAAATAACGTGATAATCTACTGTATTCATGTTTTTTACTTAATCACAACATACACTTGTCGATGAGTTTTTCTATATAATGCGGTGTTGGCCAATATTTTTATAGCGCGCTCCTCAATCTAGAATTTGGCGTTTTGAAACAAATAGTGATGCAACAGTCCTTTTTTTACGCACAAAGCCAAGCCTAATTTAGAATGACTGGGCAATTTCTTTTACTTTCAGCTCATTTCTCACTGACTGGCTTTGTTAAAACAGCTATGATGAGCTGTTATGCAATGTATTACGTGTAAAGATGTGCTAATGTATAGCTTGTAAGGATGTGCTAATGTGTAGCTTGTAAAGATGTGCTAATGTGTAGCTTGTAAAGATGTGCTAATGTGTAGCTTGTAAAGATGTGCTAATGTGTAGCTTGTAAAGATGTGCTAATGTGTAGCTTGTAAGGATGTGCTAATGTGTAGCTTGTAAAGATGTGCTAATGTGTAGCTTGTAAAGATGTGCTAATGTGTAGCTTGTAAAGATGTGCTAATGTGTAGCTTGTAAACGAAAGATGTGCAGATTTCTTATTGGACAGTGTTTTCTCTGCAGTGATTTATCTACAAGACCAGACAAGTGGGGGTTACAGTGACAGTGAAATTTAGACCTCTGCCAGTAATGGTGTTAAACAAAATGTCTCACCAGCAGTTCTTCATCACAATCAAATCAAATGTATTTATGAAGCCCTTCTTACATCAGCTGATGTCACGGAGTGCTGTACAGAAACCCAGCCTAAAACCCCAAACAGCAAGCAATGCAGGTGTAAAAGCACAGTGGTTAGGAAAAACTCCCTAAAGGCCAAAACCTAGGAAGGAACTTAGAGAGGAACCAGGCTGTGAGGGGTGGCCAGTCTTCTTCTGGCTGTGCCGGGTGAAGATTATAACTGAACATAGACAAGATTTAAAAATATTAATAAAACAGGCAGAACAGTTGAAACTGGAGAAGCAGCACGGCCAGGTGGACTGGGGACATCAAGGGGTCATCAGGCCAGGTAGGCCTTGAGGAATGGTCCTAATGCTCAGGTCCTCAGAGAGAGCGAAAGAGAGAGATAATTAGAGAGAGCATATTTAAATTCACACAGGACACCGGATAAGAGAGGAGAAATACTCCAGATATAACAGACGGACCCTAGCCCCCGACACAAACTACTGCAGCATAAATACTGGGGGCTGAGACAGGTGGGGTCGGGAGACACTTATTCGCCACTTATTCATATGAATACTGAACCTTTTTCAAAGCTAGAAGATACATATGCTACAATCTGTGGACCATACCACCCAAACATTTTTGCAATGGTTCATGTTTTGGAATCAGGTCATACAATTGAGATGTTAGACCTATAGAGTGTATTGGAAGATCTTTTCATTTCTCTGTGATGTAGTCCTATATTTATGAACATTGTTTTGAACATGAAATCCTTTGAGTTGCACCTTTTAACCCTCTCGGTGTACACCTGCAGACTATAGAATGAAAGAAAAGCTCTAGCGCTGCCTGCAGAGAGGCTTGTCTGTCTTTTTAAAGTGCAATCATGGCTTACTGTGGCCTTCCCTTTGTCTCATTTGAACCTCAAGTATGAGAGCAAGGGGCAGGAAGTAGCTGACTAGAATAGATAAAATGTCAGGATGCTGTTGCTATTCTTTCACCATGGCGGAGAACCACAGCATCAGACGGTTCAACACTTTCATATACCGTACTAAAGAAAATGTGACCTTGCCTACTATTGCTTGTAGGCTATGAAGTCTGTAGTGTACTCACAGCCTGTGATTCTTATTTAGCTAAATATTATAGCATAATAGAATTGGTGTCCAAAACTCAAGCGTTACACCAAAGTCAACTGAAACACTAGGCTATGCAAACATTTGACAAAAGTTAAATGAGCATTTTCTTCACAAGCAAAGCATGTTAGAATTTCTACTCAAACTATCTTGCCATTCAACATGGTTGATAGGAATACACTGGGGGAAAAAAAGATATAAACGCAACATCCAACAATTTTTAAAGATTTTATTGAGTTACACTTCATATAAGGAAATCAGTCATTTGAAATAAATTTATTAGGCCCTAATCTATGTATTTCACATGACTGGGAATACAGATATGCATCTGTTGGTCACACACCTTAAAAAAAGGTAGGGTCGTGGATCTGAAAACCAAGTCGGTATCTGGTGTGACCACCATTTGCCTCATGCAGCGTGACACATCTCATTCGCATATAGTTGATCAGACTGTTGATTGTGGCTTGTGGAATGTTGTCCCACTCTTCAATGGCTGTGCGAAGTTGCTGGAAATTGTCGGAAACTGGAAAATGCTGTCGTACATGTCTATCCAGAGCATCCCTAACATGCTCAATGGGTGACGTGTGGTGAGTATGCAGGCCATGGAAGAACTGGGACATTTCAGCTTCTCTGAGTTGTGTACAGATCCTTACAACATAGGACCGTGCATTATCATGCTAAAACTTGAGGTGATGGTGGCGAATGAATGGCACAACTATGGGCCTCAGGATCTCGTTAAGGTATCACTGTGCATTCAAATTGCCATTGATAAAATCCGTAGCTTATGTCTGCCCATACCATAACCCCACCGCCATCATGGGGCACTCTGTTCATAAAGTTGACATCAGCAAACCGCTCGCCACACGATGCCATACACGTGGTCTGCGGTTGTAAGGCCGGTTGGACGTACTGCCAAATTCTCTAAAACGACTTTGGAGGCAGCTTATGGTAATTTAATGTTCATTTATCTATCTGGCAACAGCTCTGGTGGACATTCCTGCAGTCAGCATGTCAATTCCACACTCCCTCAACTTGAGACGCCTGGCATTGTGTGACAAAACTGCACCTGTGTAATGCTGTTTAATCAGCTTCTTGATATGCCACACCTGGCAGGTGGATGGATTATCTTGGCAAAGGAGAAATGCTCACTAACAGGGATGTAAACAAATTTGTGCACAAAATTTGAGAGAAATAAGCTTGTGTATGGGACATTTCTGGGATCTTATTTTAGCTCATGAAACATGGGACATTTTTTTTGTTCTGTATAAATTTGGTGTTGTTCATAGTCAATCATAGACATGAACTTCTGAATTTTAAAGTTTGTCATTCAACTCTTCTATTTAAAAACAGGCTTGACAAAACTAGATACTCTACAAAAAGGGAAGTCAGATTTTTCTTGACCCCGAAGATAATACATTTTCAGTGGACTTTGCCCTGGGGGTGAAGCACAGACTTTAATGAAAGCCATTACTCTTAGTAAGTGCACACAAGCGCGGGCAAGATCACATGGCCTTGGGACATTGAACGTCGCAGGCCATTCGATCAGGGATGGCAGTGCATTGGTTGCAGGATGATGGACACTAAAGGCTTCCCCACATCTAAAGCGCCATATGCATGCTGTAAAATTTCAGTATAAACAACTTAGATGAGAACTAGCCGCACGCTTGTCTATGTATGTTGAATAACCATTTTCAACTTCCAATTGGCCTTAAAAAAGGCATCAAAGTATTGCGTGAAAACAAATTGGAACCTCTAAGTAATGTCATTAAACTTTTCATCAGCAAATGGAATCTATTCATAAGTCAGGCATTTTCAGCGTGCATTGAAGACTTCATCTCATTCTAGTCAATTGATGCAGAATTCATGTTTTATTCATGTTTTATTTAGTTCAGCTTGAATCTGGATGAAGGTTGAAAATAAAGGTGCTGGAACACAACAATGACAACTTGGGAAATGTCACGCACGTGGCCAACAGAGACTACTAGATTTGTATGGGCTATATCCTTTTTCAGGGGGGACTCATAGTGGTTCACCCGTAATGCACTGTGACAGGCACATTAAGTCGAGCAACACAATTGTAACTGTCCTCAGTTCTCAAGAAAAATAGAAGGGGTTGTGGGGAGTTAGGAAAGACGTATTCACAAAAGATATGTCAACAGCCATTGTTCTTCACATCATGTGAAGCGCAGACCAGCTGGCTGGTGTGTTTACGGACATATTCAATCAGTCCCTATCCCAGTCTGCTGTTCCCACATGCTTCAAGAGGGCCACCATTGTTCCTGTTCCCAAGAAAGCTAAGGTAACTGAGCTAAATGACTATCGCCCCCGTAGCACTCACTTCCGTCATCATGAAGTGCTTTGAGAGAATAGTCAAGGATCATATCACCTCCATCCTGCCAGACACCCTGGACCCACTCCAATTTGCTTACCGTCCCAATAGGTCCACAGACAACGCAATCGTAATCACACTGCACACTGCCTTAACCCATCTGGACAAGAGGAATACCTATGTAAGAATGCTGTTCATCGACTACAGCTCAGCATTTAACACCATAGTACCCTCCAAGCTCGTCATGAAGCTCGAGACCCTAGGTCTCGACCTAGCCCTGTACAACTGGGTCCTGGACTTCCTGACGGGCCGGCCCCAGGTGGCGAGGGTAGGAAACAACATCTCCACCCCGCTGATCCTCAACACTGGGGCCCCACAAGGGTGCGTTCTCAGCCCTCTCCTGTACTCCCTGTTTACCCATGACTGTGTGGCCAAGCACGCATCCAACTCAATCATCCAAGTTTGCTGACGACACTACAGTGGTAGGCTTGATTACCAACAACGACGAGGCGGCCTACAGGGAAGAGGTGAGGGCCCTCGGAGTGTGGTGTCAGGAAAATAACCTCTCACTCAACGTCAACAAACCAAATGAGATGATCGTGGACTTCAGGAGGGAGCACCCCCCTATCCACATCGACGGGATAGTGGTGGAGAAGGTGGAAAGTTGTTCCTCGGCGTACACATCACGGACAAACTGAAATGGTCCACCCACACAGACAGCGTGGCGAAGAAGGCGCAACAGCGCCTCTTCAACCTCAGGAGGCTGAAGAAATTCGGCTTGTCACTAAAAACACTCACAAACTTCTACAGATGCACAATCGAGAGCATCCTGTCGGGCTGTATCACCGCCTGGTACGGCAACTGCTCCGCCCACAACCGTAAGGCTCTCCAGAGGGTAGTGAGGACTGCACAACGCATGACCGGGGGTAAACTACCTGCCCTCCAGGACACCTACACCACCTGATGTCACAAGAAGGCCAAAAAGATCATCAAGCACAACAACCGCCCGAGCCACTGCCTGTTCACCCCGCTATCATCCAGAAGGCGAGGTCAGTACAGGTGCATCAAAGCTGGGACCGAGAGACTGGAAAAACAGCTTCTATCTCAAGGCCATCAGACTGTTAAACAGCCATCACTAACATTGAGTGGCAGCTGCCAACATACTGACTTAAATCTCTAGCCACTTTAAATAATAGGAATTGGATGTAACAAATGTATCACTAGCCACTTTAAACAATTTTGTATATAATGCCATTTATATAATGTTTACATATCCTACATTACTCATCTCATATGTATATACTGTACTCCATACCATCTACTGCATCTTGCCTACGCCGGTCAGCCATCGCTCATCCATATATTTATATGTACATACACGTATTCATTCCTTTACGCTTGTGTGTATAAGGTAGTTCTTGTGAATTTGTTAGATTACTTGTTAGATACTACTGCATGGTCGGAACTAGAAGCACAAGCATTTCGCTACACTCGCATTAACATCTCTGCTAACCTTGTGTATGCGACATTTGATTTGATGTGACGCACCATATATATATGGTATGCTGCTCTCAACTTTACTTTGACCTCTTTTTGTTAGCATCTCATCAAATCAGTTTATTGGATGCATACACAGTTTAGCAGATGTTATAGTGGGTGCAGTGTAGGCTTATGTTACTAGCTCCTAACAATGCAGTAAAGTGTCAAATAATCCCCAAAAAGCAAACACAAGATATCAACAAATGTCGGAACGAACACGAATAGCACTGTAACAGTAATCCAAATGCAATTTTTTATGTATATACACTTGATGAATTTATACAAGATGTACTAAGAGTATGTACAGCAGTAGATACTGTATATTAGTGAGACATGATGAATTATGATGCATTAATTGACCCACTGAAACATGCCCCATAACAATTGTTTATGTTCCCTCTCAGCTGAGTTATTTTAAGCTCTCTACAGCCTATAGTTTTAGTATGAAGCACTTATCCAAGGTCAAATATTTAAAGACATTAGAATAGCTCCTTAGATGTAATTCATCTTTAAAATGTTGTGCTACCTGCTCCCCATAAAAAGACAGGTCGCCTTCAGGTGTAGTGTGTAGCTTGTTGTTTTATGTTGGCCAATCAAAGTGGCAACGAAGGCTCAATATGTAGCAAGTGGAGTGAGTGTTCACTAATTCAAAGCAAGATGGAATACAATTATGGAATTAAAAGTCAGCAAAATGAGAATCAGTAGGCTACAACGAGCAACCAACAGGTAGGCTATTGTTTTATCTGAATGGGGTTGGGGAGAAAGCGCAGCATTTAGCCTAGCTAGCTATAGCTTCTCTAGGCTACTCCAGTCAAGACAGGTACTGTTGTATGGGACGATAAATAACATTGTGGCTGCTACAAGTTAGCTAGTCTTGGCTATAGCCGAGATGTCTCTTTCTCTCTGCTCTTTTCTCCTGTCTCTAATATTCCAGTCTCTGATATTGCTCTTTCCTGATATTTCTTTATTTTTCTGGATTGTGTTTTTATATTTTTAATTGCAAGGTATTACTGCACTGTTGGAGCTAGAAACACAACCATTTCACTGCACCTACGATAACATCTGCAAATCTGTGTACACGACCAGTAAAATGTTTGAGCCTCTCTCCCTTGCGCAGCAGCAGTGCTCATGTTAAACACATGCACATGTATTTAGAATATCCAAATAAACGCCAAAAATAATGATACTATTTGTATAGTGAAATTATTTCAAATCCCCATCCCTACTGCCTAAGCCCAACTGATTATATCCCATATACTGGCCGCTTTCGTCTTTGATCTGAGTGTGACTTGCTTCCACAGAGTCAAGAATTGAACTGCACAAATTTCACAGAAATGTTGTAATTATTTTCTTTATTGAGCCAACTTTAGTTCGATAGTTCTCTCCCTCTGGGCTCTGAGAGGTAGAGCTGAAAAGGAAACATTGATGACCTCTATGACCATAAAGGCCTGCCATCACCAGCAGCAACATGGACAAAGAGAATTAGCAGGCTGCCGTACCGCTGCATTATGCCCAATATTTGAACATTGTTTTATACTTCACAAAGCTCCTCGTGGCTATTTTAAGAAATTATATCAGTGTTTTTTTTTTTGGTCATCTGAATCTAAGAAATCATAACTGTGCTTAATTAATGAATACATAGTTCCTCTGGGGTTAAGCCTGAGAGGTAAAATACTGTTTTATAGAGATGAATCTAGTAAATCCTTTTCTCTCTGAAAAGCAATGCTCACGATAATGCAGTTAGAAATCAAACACTGACATTAGGCAGCTCCAATCAACAAGGAATGGTAAGGAGTTAAACAGATTTCACAGTAAATGGCAGTGAAATAATCTACCCATTTCAATATGCAGACGCATGCGCAAATGCTTAGTCATACAGAGTCAGGGATACCCCCACTCCCACGTTTTCAGGTGGCCTATAGTATATCTCAAATCAAATATTTGGCTTCCTGCTCAGAGAAGTGATTGAAAGAGTATTCAGCTCCTCTTTTTACCTCTAAATCTAAAGTGATATACTTATGTTCTACTGGTTTACAGATCAGGTATTCAGGTTTTTGATTTTCTCTTCCTCAGGATGGCTCGAGGCAGCGCAAAGAGAGGAAGAAGACTGTTTCGTTCAGCAGCATGCCCACTGAGAAGAAGATCAGCAGTGCGAGCGACTGCATCAATGCCATGGTGGACGGCTCTGAACTGAGGAAGGTCCGCTCCAACTCCCGCGTTTACCACCGCTACTTCCTCCTGGACGCCGACATGCAGTCTCTAAGGTGGGAACCCTCCAAAAAAGAGTCAGAGAAAGCCAAAATTGATGTCAAGTCCATCAAAGAGGTGCGGACAGGGAAAAACACAGAAACTTTTAGGACCAACGGAATAAATGATCAGATATCAGAGGACTGTGCCTTCTCAATCATCTATGGGGAGAACTATGAGTCTTTGGACTTGGTTGCAAACTCTGCCGATATGGCCAACATATGGGTGACCGGGCTTAGATACCTGATATCCTATGGGAAACACACCTTGAATATGATTGAAAGCAACCAGAACAATATGCGCTCCTCCTGGCTCGGTGACCTCTTTGAGGAGGCTGACGCCAACAACAGCAAGCACATCAGTATATGTGCGGCTGTGCAGCTAATTAAAAACCTAAACCCTGGTCTCAAAAACATTAAGATTGAACTCAAGTTCAAGGAGTTTCACAAATCTAAAGATAAGGTGGGATGTGGTGTGACTAAGGAGGAGTTCATTGAAGTCTTTCATGACCTTTGCACAAGACCAGAAATGTATTTCCTTCTTGTCCAGTTCTCTAGCAACAAGGAATTTCTAGATACCAAGGACTTAACTATGTTTCTGGAGGCTGAGCAGGGTATGGCACAAGTAAGTGAAGACACCAGTCTGGAGGTCATTCAGAGCTATGAACCTTCCAAAGAGGGGCAGCTCAAGGGCTGGCTCTCCCTGGATGGGTTTACCAATTATCTCATGTCGCCAGAGTGCCACATCTTTGACCCTGAACAAAAAACAGTGTGTCAGGACATGAACCAGCCCTTGTCGCACTATTACATCAACGCTTCCCACAACACATACCTGATCGAGGATCAGTTTAGAGGCCCCTCTGACATTACAGGGTACATCCGTGCCCTCAAGATGGGCTGTCGTAGTGTAGAACTAGATGTCTGGGATGGACCAGATAATGAGCCTGTCATTTACACTGGCCACACAATGACCTCGCAGATAGTCTTCCACAGAGTCTGTGACGTCATCAACAAATATGCCTTTGTTGCGTCTGACTTTCCCCTGATATTGTGTCTGGAGAACCACTGCTGCTTAAAGCAGCAGAGGGTCATGTTTCAGCACTTGAAAAAGATTCTTGGTGATAAGATTCATATGGATCCACCCTCACCTGAGGACAGCTACCTGCCCTCACCCTTTGACCTCAAGTGTAAAATCCTGCTGAAGGGGAAGAAGCTGGGCACGATCTGCATAAGCTCGGAGGGGAAGTGACTGATGAGGATGAGGGGGCTGAGATGTCCCAAAGAATGAACATTGAAGCCGACGAACAACCGAGCATCCCACTGAAAAAGTTCCAGCTGTCCAAGGACCTCTCTGACCTGGTAACGTTGTGTAAATCGATTGCGTTCAAAGACTTCCCAACAGCTTTCCAAAGCCAGAGGCACTGGGAACTTTGCTCGTTCAATGAGGTCTTTGCCAGTCGCTGTGCCAGTGAATTCCCAGGCGACTTTGTTAACTACAACAAGAAATTATTGGCGAGAGTCTACCCCAGCCCAATGCGGATTGACTCCAGTAACATGAACCCTCAGGACTTCTGGAAGTGTGGTTGCCAGATCGTGGCAATGAACTACCAGACCCCCGGCCTGATGATGGATCTAAATATTGGCTGGTTCCGTCAGAATGGGAACTGTGGTTATGTGCTGCGACCAGCCATAATGAGGGAGCAGGTGTCATATTTCAGTGCCAACACTAAAGACTCAGTGCCTGGTGTGTCTCCTCAGCTCTTGCACATAAAGATCATAAGTGGACAAAACTTCCCCAAACCAAAAGGCTCAGGTGCCAAAGGAGATGTTGTTGACCCTTACGTCTATGTGGAGATCCATGGCATCCCTGCTGATTGTGCAGAGCAAAGGACTAAAACTGTCAATCAGAATGGGGAGAACCCACTGTTTGACGAAAGCTTTGAGTTTCAGATAAACCTACCTGAGCTGGCCATGGTGCGCTTCGTGGTGCTTGATGACGACTACATTGGCGACGAGTTCATCGGCCAGTACACAATCCCCTTCGAGTGTCTCCAGCCGGGATTCCGGCACACACCGTTACAATCGCTAACGGGGGAAGTCCTTCCCCACGCCTGGCTGTTTGTCCATGTGGCCATCACCAACCGAAGGGGCGGGGGCAAGCCTCACAAGAGGGGACTGTCTGTGCGTAAGGGCAAGAGAAGTCGGGAGTACGCCACCATGAGGGTGCTGGTCATCAAGGCTGTGGACGACATCTTCAAGACAGCCATACTGCCACTGAGGGAAGCCACCGACCTCAGAGAAAACATGCAGGTAAGGGAGTGAACATTATTTGTAATAAGAGTTACATGGAGAAAATCTGACCTCTCTGAAATGAAACTGGATGGCCCTCCCTTAAGCAAAATATATTTAACCTAATCCCTCACTGAACGTAAAAAAGAAAATAAGTGACCATCCCCTAGACCCCAAATAATAATTAAAACAAAGTGGATAGTGGAGAACCGTTTACCCTCACATCTTGGACACACCGGAGCATGACCACCATTGACAACAGTAGGGATAGAAAGATCTCCCTTATAATAAAAGCATTGCATGAATATATTATTATATTTGCAGGTCAGAGGATTTTAAATTTTTTTGAATAAAAATATCATGCAATTCTTCGCAATCTTTTTTTAATACCACACAAATTACCAAAATTATAGGCTAAGAATGGACTCAGCGATAGCTCATGTGTTCATCTTATCATGTTTCTCCAATGCCAAATCAGTGTGTCTGGTTTGCAACAAAGCTGTCCCTGTTTGCAAATGATTAGGAATCTGAGCATGGGTTCTTTTAAAAGTTAGGCCTACCTTTCCACCCCAGACAGAGTAGGCCAACCGACGCATACACATGTAAGCTTTAACTGCTGGCCACTTTTCTTCCGTGGTTTAACCCCACGAGAGATGGTCAGAAGTGTTTCCCTAAAAGCTGTCTGGGTTTAAACATATTCTATTGTACACAGTGAACAGTTTAATCAATTGATAGTGACAGAATTAGAATTCTTCCCAATCAGTCTGTTTTGTCTCATCGGCTATAGAAGGTTGTATCTCAGCCTCTAAATGTCAAAGAAAGGATGCATCGGAGTCACGTCTTTCCTGGGTATCAACATTGCAGACCAAAGCACTGTTATAGATCACTTTACATAATCGGATCCCATTTTATTTTCTTCAAAATCTTACGTTAACAAGGGGTAGGCCTGTGCTTTTTGCCATTTTTAAATAAAAGATAGGCCTATGGCATACCCTCTGAATGAGTGTTGGTTTTAACTTAACAGCCCTTCACTGACACGGGTTAGGATATTTAAAGAATGCATGATGGGTGATGGAATTGACTGACAAATCTATTGCTATAGCAGCCTATAGCCTCATTTTGTCTGTCAAACGGGTAGGCCTGGGTAACCATTCTGTAAATTTCGATTAATCCCTAAGGATTGACTTGTAAAACATCGCCAATTTATGCCCAGTTTCTATTGGCCAGGCTAGCCTACATTATGTACTATATTTTGGGTGGAATGTGCATGCTTTAATAAAGTCGTGGATGAGTCGTTTGACTCAAGTTTATTTATTCATCCGCATACATGGGAATGTTTTTGTTAGAATATGAACACTGACCCCTAGTCAAGCGGGGATCACAGCGAGATTTACTACAAAAGCTGTGTAGCATCTAAAAGAAAGCCCCTTTTGGCAAGAGAAAACAAAGCCACCAAGCTTGATTTAATCAGATTTGATCTAATCCATGTGTATTGCGCAACAGTCGAGACAGACTCAATGAGACTTGGAAGCTAAGAGGCAGTGGAGCTGATATTCAGATATCCAGGTAGTGGCTTATGAGCATACCTTCTAATATATAAAATGGAAAACGTGTTATGTAATACTACACTGTGGCGCTTATGGGCGGGTCAGTAATAATTCTAGATGGAGATTACTGTATGCAGTCTAAAGGACAGATTACCTCAAATTATGTTGGAGTGGAAACGAGACTAGTTTTTAAACGAGACCTAATTTTTAAAAGAGCAAAAAACAGATATGGTGTTTTACTTCATATTTGCACTCAGTAAACTGTTAGGAACAATGATCAATCTTTTATTGGTTGAAACAGGACATAACAGAAAGATATCGACCAAAAGATGAACAGTAGGCTATTGTTACCAGACTATCCACCTACATCTGCTTTTGTGCATTCCTGTGTGCTCACTAGGTTCCCACTAGGCCCCCCATGAGCTAGCCTACTTCACCATCTCTTTCCCACTGAAGCAATACTGAGCAATGTGTCAGAAGGAAGTTGCATACCTGATTGTTCCCCCACTCTGTGATTGGTCTTTTGTGGTGCATTGTGTATTAGGGTTTATTTTGGTCGCTCTGTTTACATTGAAGTCGTTATGTGATAACAGGCCACTGGCCCTGAGACTTAACACATCTTGGGCGTTCTCTCTGTGGCTGTTTGTCCTCCCGGTTGTTTATACGCTGTTTAAATTGGGCCTTTCACAGGAAGGTTAGGGTGTGTGTGTGTGTGTGTGTGTGTGTGTGTTATCGAATGACTAACAAAAACTAACAAAGGTTCTTGGAGGTAACAAGTACTCCACTTCCTATCACAGGGTGTTTCTCTGTATTTGTACTTCTGCTTCTAGCCTGTTAATTAGTAACTACATAGGCCACGTTAACTTAGCTAACTTAACAGAGCTCAGTTGTTATTTTCTACGTTAGATAGTTAGATAATTGAAAACATTAGGAATCATATAATCACTGATCTTCATTCATAATGAATTAAATGAACCAGCTGAATGAGATAATTACTCAAGTGAACTTTGTCATGGCAGTGAGCTTTATCTTAAATGACTAAAACCTAACCAAACTGAAATGGAAACAGGAACTCTGAACTGTAATAATTCACTTGTCATTCATTCATGCCCTAGTACCATAGAGGCTAATACTGTTTTGCAACTTTGTCTGCAATAGGGGTGTGAACGTTTTAACGTTAAAGAAATTGGGATCCCTAACCGAAAAAGTTTTTTTTGAATGTAGATCCAGAAAGTAAACGGCGTGAAGCGAACCCATGCATATGTGCAGATACTGTGTGAGAGTGACGTGTTGCATCTCTCTCATCTCAATATTCTAGCTTATTCAAAGATGAGAGGCCGTGCTTTACTGAAGTTGCGAGACACAGCATTGCATTGTGAGATAGAGCTTTTGATTGCCGATTGATAGCCTAGGCCTAGTGCACGGTTCTGACTCTGTCTGCCTGTTGGTCGACCTGCCTATACTGTGCCCCTCACCTCTCTCTCCATCCCTCGCTAGCTCGCAAAAAAAAGATGCAAGTGTTTGTGTTTTCGGGAAGTACGGCAACTAATCAGTCTCCTCCGTTCTAAAAATACTCAATCTTAGGAGTCTTGACACTCAGAAATGGGAGTCGAGGAATCAATTATTTTGAAGTCTACTCTCCACCACTACGTCATCATCGTTAGCAGTTGGAAAAATGGCAAGCGACAGCAGCGAAGTCTTGTATGGCAATACTTTGAGAAGGAAATGCAAACATTGCGAGGTGGAATTGAGGTACATTAATGTCAGTACAGGTGCAATGCTTCACCATCTGAAAGGGATGTACCGTGAGACCCAAACCGTTGCTGGCAGCAGCACATCTGCATTGTGAATTCACATGGAATTTGAATTCTTATTGTTTTAACAAAATGTTTAATTTGTCACATCCCTAGTCTGCAGGACAATATGCTGCATCTTGTCCATTATAGAAACCAACTCAAGCTTTCATCTTCCACTTTGTCCAGTGTTCTTTGTCTTCAATACAACAACATGCTTAGTTTGTAGTTCATCATCAGGACACCAACCCAAGCTTTCCTGTTCCTTTGCAGAATTCCATAGTGCCCTTCAAGGAACTGTGTGGCCTCTCGGCGGTGGCCAACCTGAAGCAGTGCATCCTGGCCCTGTCCTCCCGGCTGACAGGGGCTGACAACAACCCCCTCCTGGTGTTCAACCTCAAGGACCAGTACCCCACCATGGAGCCCCAGGGCCAGCTACCAGATGTCCTGAAGAAAGTGGTCACAACCTATGACATGGTGAGTACACGAGGACTTTTGTTTGAACAGTATCATGTTTTTTTGTTTTATAAGGTTAGTTGATAGAGGACGGTCTTTTTAGGACCAGGACTTGAAATCTGGGATCTTACTGCATATTTAATCTTAATAAAAGCCTTTCGCATTAAGACCACTACTAATGTGCTGATTGTAAAAACAACCTCAAAACACCTAGAACATTAGTTTGATTCTAATCAAGTCAAGAGGAGGGTTTAGTGGGATTTGAATGGTAACATGGGTTAAGAAGGTTAGGTAATAGGGCAGGGAGAGTTGTTTTAATCAAGTCATTTAATCAATGTTGACAAAGGACTGAAGTTATACCACACCTCCTCGGGCCTTAATTATATATGGCCAATATATCATGGCTAAGGGCTGTTCTTATGCACGATGCATTGCGGAGTGCCTGGATACAGCCATTAGCCGTGGTATATTGGCCATATACCACAAACCCCCGAGGTGCCTTATTGCTATTATAAACTGGTTTACCAACGTAATTAGAGCAGTAAAAATAAGCGTTTTGTCATACCCATGGTATACGGTCTCATATACCACGGCTGTCAGCCAATCAGCATTCAGGGCTGAACACCCAGTTTATAATGCGTCATTGAGGCTATTTCAATACAGACCTCTTACGCCTTACACCTCACTGTATTCAATGTACCTTAATAATACAAGAGTGTTGTAGAAACACAGGTCAAAGGCTACAGACTGCATTAGTACCCTATTAGCATAGCATTGCATGTCATTTACCTAATGTATTCATAATGTCTTTCTCTTGACTTTAGAACCCCCACACAGAGCACGAAGGTAATGTGCTAACTAACCTGCGAACATAAAATTATGTCATGGCTTTAGAAGCTTCTGATAGGCTAATTGACATCATTTGAGTCAATTGGAAGTGTACCTGTGGATGTATTTCAAGGCCTACCTTCAAACTGAGTGCCTCTTTGCTTGACATCATGGGAAAATCAAAAGAAATCAGCCAAGACTTCAGGAAAAAAATCGTAGACCTCTACAAGTCTGGTTCATCCTTGGGAGCAATTTCCAAATGCCTTAATGTACCACGTTCATCTGTACCAACAATAGTACGCAAGTATAAACACCATGGGACCACGCAGCCGACATACCGCTCAGGAAGGAGACACGTTCTGTCTCCTAGAGATGAACGTACTTTGGTGCGAAAAGTGCAAATGAATCCCAGAACAACAGCAAAAGACCTTGTGAAGATGCTGGAGGAAACCGGTACAAAAGTATCTATATCCACAGTAAAATGAGTCCTATATCGACATAACCTGAAAGGCCGCTCAGCAAGGAAGAAGCCACTGCTCCAAAACCAGTATAAAAAAACCAAACTTCAGTTTGCAACTGCACATGGGGAAAAAGATCGTACTTTTTGGAGAAATGTCCTCTGGTCTGATGAAACAGAAATAGAACTGTTTGGCCATAATGACCATCGTTAGGGGGAGGCTTGAAATCTGAAGAACACCATCCCATCCATGAAGCACGGGGGTGGCAGCATCATGTTGTGGGGGTGTTTTGCTGCAGGAGGGACTGGTGCTCTTCACAAAATAGATGGCATCATGAGGATGGAAAATTGTGGATATATTGAAGCAAAGCTTTGTCGCAAATGGGTCTTCCAAATGAACAATGACCCCAAGCATACTTCCAAAGTTGTGGCAAAATGGCTTAAGGACAACAAAGTCAAGGTATTGGAGTGGCCATCACAAAGCCCTGACCTCAATCCTATAGAAAATGTGTGGGCAGAACTGAAAAAGCGTGTCAGAATAATAGGAGGCCTACAAACCTGACTCAGTTACACCAGTTCTGTCAGGAGGAATGGGCCAAAATTCACCCAACTTATTGTGGGAAGCTCATGGAAGGCTACCCGAAATGTTTGACCGAAGTTAAACAATTTAAAGGCAATGCTACCAAATATTCTGACCCACTGGGAATGTGATGAAAGGATTAATAGCTGAAATAAATAATTCTCTACTATTATTCTGACATTTCACATTGTTAAAATAAAATGGTGATCCTAACTGACCTTAGTCAGGGAATTTTTACTAGGATTAAATGTCAGGAATTGTGAAACGGAGTTTAAATGTTTTTGGCTACGGTGTATGTAAACTTCAGACTTCCACTGTAGATATAAACTATAACATTTCTGTCTGGTTTTGTTTTCAGATGAAAAGTAAATGTGGACTCTTCCAGTATCTTCGAAGTGCTCCTCTGCAGAAATTGTCTTAATTGAATAGGCTGTTCTTCGTGTTGTAAATGTATTGTGTAGATTTTCTAGAAGAAAATGTAGGGAAGTACCAATGTGTCACAAAGTAATAGTTTGTTTATGATAACTATTACCATTTTGATGCCTTGTAAAACACTCCCAGTAGCACCACAAAATACACAAATCATCATAGCTAGTATTTAGCAAGCAAAGCCAGTGTTCAGTTCAGCCGCTTACCTCTCAATCCACTATAAATACCTCCCCATGTTGCTGTGTCTGTCACCAAGGCTGTAATTTCTTCACCCATTAGTAAAGTAATCAGTGTGCCTGACAGCCTCCAGCCCTGTTACTGCAGCTGTGGACTGTCACAAACAGCCCCCCCTCCTCCCTCACACACCCCACTCGCCTCCCTCAGCTTAGTCACGACGTGCTACACTCATCACAGACTTTAGGAATGCTCTGGGTTGCCCTCATAAAACTAGGTTTGATGCCCACCTCAATAAATATATAGGCCATATTGTTAATTGTCTGTGCTTTCAAATAATTTTCTAATTCACTCCGAATTTTCAAATGATGTATCACCAAAGAACATTTTCTAATTGCTTTATTACCTAATATCCCCACATGGGTATAGAGGGATGGAGTCACTGTCTGAAACCTTCATCTCCATTTTCACTGCCTGAAGTGGAACGCCCAGCCCAGCAGTCCACCATGGACAGGCTGTCACAGACACACAGTCACAGCGCTCCTGATCCCCTTAGCTCCTGTCACATCGCTCTCAATGCTCCTAAGTAGGTACTCTCCTCTTTCTCGCTGTCTGGAACACTGGCACAGCAACAGGGATCGATCTCGGCGGGGCATGTTGTTGGGTCACCAGCCGACCGTCAGAGATTGACTTGGCAACTGGAGCTCTGCTAAAACAGCTGCCCACGCTCCCCACCCCAAGCCCCCGCCCGGTCTGCCTTGGCAATGGATCAAGACCGCCTGCTTTTATTATGTGACCTTGCAGTGCTCTTAAGTCACTGAGGGAATGTACAAGTCAATTACGCCAGAGCGGCGAACATAAAGCCCAGCACCCGTGGCACTAATTGAAACGGAAGGCTGCCGTAACTGTGTCATCTCGCCCCAGAATCGCATTAAGAAACCTATTCTAATTTTAGATGATACATCATTTCCTTCAGATGATCATATTAATTGCACTCCGAGAGACTGTAATAAGGGAGTAAGATCCAGATGGTCGTATCCGTGTGTACGGCTCCTGGGTCGTGCAGTGGGTATTTACCAGGATCCATGACAGTAAACGCACGTTAACCTCCCGAAATACCCCCGATGTACCAGGGATGTATTTTGAGGTGTTTCTTTTTTGGTCCGGCATTGAAGTGCAATGGGCCTCTATCTGTGATCAGAGCCACCATGACAATTTTAACACAGTCATGGAGGTCAGAAGTGTGTGCACTCAATTAAGGCAGGGAGCCAAATTTAGCGGTCCGCTACCCAGCTGTAATGTTACAGATAAGGCTGTGTTACGCCTCTGAACAAGGCCTCTCCTATTTACAACAGATTGCTGTAATAAACAATAATAACCTACTCTTGAAATCACATGTTTTCTGACCAACTGTGAAACAGGACTTTTAAAACGGTAACATGCAATTACTGTAATACCCTAGTTGTCTTGCAACTTTCAATAACATGCTCTGATACACTCCCCTCCCTCTGTTTTTACCGTGCCTCAGCACAACTCCCGCTGCTTGGCCCTCTGTCTCTGTAATAAGGGCCTAGGCTTCTTTCTCCCCCACACTGGATAGATACTCTGCACACAAAAAAATGAAGATTGCTCACTACCACAGGATGCCAGGCTGCTGTAAAGGGAATAAGAGGTTCAAATGGACTGTCTGTTTTCTCTTCTCCTGACAGATGATCCAGACCAGCAAGACTCTGCTGGAGAACTCTGAGGGAGTCTACGACCGAATACTGCTAACCCAGAAAGCAGGTACGAAAGGGAAAGGGGGATACCCTAGTCAGTTGTCCAACTGAATGTATTCAACTGAAATGTGTCTTCTGCATTTAACTGAATCAGAGGTGCGGGGGGCAGCCTTCATCGACATCCACGTCTTCGGCACCCGGGGAACAGTAGGTGCCTTGTTCATGGGCAGAATGACAGATTTTTACCTTGTCAGCTCTGGGATTCGATCCAGCAACCTTCCGGTTACTGGCCCAACGCTCGAGAGGGATTGAGCTGAATAAAGAGAGATGTTTAGCATGAAAAGCCCATTTCTCTGCAAAGATCCACTGTCCCTCAGATCTTCCCTTCTTACTTTCATATACAATCATCCCCTCTCTGAAGTATGCCATAGAGAGCGGCAGCTAACAAAAAAGATGGACTGATAATGCCGGCCCTGTTACATAAGAGTTATTAACATTTGATTCATGCTCATTTCTGTGACCCGGTTGCTTTGAAACACTGCTTTGGCTCTGCCTGGTTTTTGATGATTCTCACGGCGTCTGCCTCGATGCTCCTCTAATTAGGAGGGTTGCAGCTGAGGTGGTAAACACCCAGGTTCTGAACAGAACAACATCAAAGACTGGCAGGCGGCTGCGGTCTCTTTATGCCTGGTTTCCACCAGGAACCGCACAAGACGTGCAGAATGAGATCAAGCCCATCTAATAACAAATGAACGGGAATCATTTACCAGAATGGTTGAAAAGTTTTTTTTTTTGTCTGAGCCATTGATTGGAAAATTAGATGATCTCATTGTTAGGAGAATTCTGTGTTTTCACTTTGATATGAATATTGAAGCTTGTGTGCTCTTGCAATTTTATTATATCTGTGCCCTTAGCACTGTTTATCTCGCTCCTCTGGTGAGAGTCTCTGTGAGAATAGCCTTCTGGCCCTGCATAATGTGTTGACTTGACTTGGACAGGGGCAGTGTTAATCCATTCTGCTCTGGGGTGTGGGGGATCGGGAGGATCTTGGAGCCTTGATAAGGTGATTGGCAGCTCATCAATGGAACACGCTGGCAGAGATCCCACCCTCCACTACTCGCTTCAAGGTGGGAGAGTCTTGGCTTGAGAAGCTGTCAGAATGTTCACTCTCTCTTCCTTCCCCCATTATGAGGGGAACTCAACAAGGTGGATTTTTCCGGAAAGAGCTCTAGTGGTGCAAACTCTGCAAAACCAAATTGTGTGCTTTAAAAGCAGCATAAAATTAACCTGTAGATTTGCTACAGTACAAATAAAATCATATTAAATGAGAGGATAATTTAGACATCTGTGTCTTTTAATCTAATGCAGTGTATTTCAGCAATGTTTCCCATCTAAGCATTGTAGATGTTTCATTTATCATGGAGTAACTTGCTTGGAGCGCCGAGTGAGGAAAAACAGGCCATCGTTCCGGGGCTTGGATTTATTGGTTTCCAGATGGATGACATATAAAATATTCATAGTCTATTGTCTTGTCTCATCAAGGGGGCAGAGGAGTGTCTTTTTAACTGAGGTGTGCGTCGCAAATCAATGGCTTCTTGCCGTCATCTCCTCTTAGTATTCATCACAACACCTACAGGACGTGCCTTCAAGCTGCTGCCCAAGACATTAGCCATTGGTAGTCTGAGAGTTAAGATGTGAACTGCCTAAACGAATGGTGCTGAAAGAGACAACAAAAAACATCTCTTACTCTAGGCAGCAGGGAGATACGAGATTGTGCTCAGATGGTTCACTTTTGGTGTTCGCTAGATCTAAAGTATTACAGTATATTGTGTCCATAGTCTGAAAGCATTCCTCTTCAAAGTTGCTATGAAGCCATCACACTTTTTCAATGTATGGTTATTTGCCTCTAATCTTTGAAATGTCTGAAAATAAGGCTAAAAGTAACTAGGGATGGGCACACGTACACAATTTTAAAGTTTGCATTTGTTTACTAATTACTCGAATACAAGTACTCGAAAGAAAACAAATGCAGCTATTTAGTAGGTTACATTTCTAAGCACTGACATCATTTCAAATTCGGGTAAGGTGTGTGTATTCTTTGTGGAGTATGTGAAGTGCAGTGAAAATGTGTTAAGTTTGGTTTTCAGTTGTGTATCAGAACAACCAGCATAGCGCAAACTTTTTTGCCTTCAGCCCGTTTCACACTAACATGTGAGTACTCAATTATTTCCATGAGTACTCAAACACAGAAATTCTTTCAAATTCCCATCCCTAAAATGTACCTACGGTAACTAGGCCACTCATTTGAGACAAAACAATAGGCTACTGAAGCTAGGAAATGCTTCATATGTATTTGTAGTAGTTAATATGGGCACACATGACAACTAAACAAGTTAAACATGGGCTTCCACATTAGCCGCCCAAGGCTTCTGGTCACTACCAGGCACCATATCAAATCTACTGGGCTGGATTCAACCACTGACATTTTGCAAAATAGGACACAGCAGATGGTAAACTAAGCAACGAGAAATGAATGTTATAATTTAATCGATACGCATTGTCAGCTGTGAGTGTGAGTGGAAAATGGGTCAATACAAACTGTATTCCCTCTGGACAGTGAGCAGAACATTCCAGCAACAGCTACTGGAGTTCTGAGTAATCCATCATAACCACTCAGAGAGAGCAAACTGCCTCAAAAGACCCTCTGGGTAACAATAAACAAAGATCAGTACTTACTGTCTGAAGCGCACAGATCAAATGCAATACTTGACACTCACACAGGTACCAAATAACATCTGGGACAATTCAAAAGATGAACCCCAAAAGACACCTAGTCTGGACAGAGTAATGCTTATAACATATCCCACCTAGGTTAACTTTTACAAACTGCCTAAAAAACAAGCTAAAGAGAAAATGTGGAACATAAGATGATTGGGAAAAACCCCATTACAGTAATGGCCATTAAATACAGTAGGTGATATTCTACAGGGTCAAATGCATCATCTGTTCAGGAGGATTGGGGACAATGCATCAATGTGATGCTTTTGCGATTTCAATCCATTATTAATAAAGCTAGTAAACAGGCAGATCATCTTTTATAACATATATGTACATGTATGGCACCGTTGGATACCAACAGGGATTTAGCCTAGGCTACAATACAGGTTGGGGAAACGGTTTCATTAATATTTCCTATGACTGGGCACTCTGGTCCAAGTTCATTATGCTGACAGGTATTGAGCTCCAGGCAGACGAGGGAGAAGATTACACCATCTAAAGAAGCTAATCCCTGATGTATTGTCATTGGCCACGGCAAACCCCTTTCCTACCTGCCGCTCGGTTATGGACTGTCAAAGGTGCCTGAGAACCTTTTGGTGGCTCCATACAGTCTCTGTCAGCGAGCATAAGCTTGCAGAGAATTGAGTTTGAAAGGGCTTGCTCAGAATGACAGAATTAGTCCCCCGCCACACAACTCCAACTCTACGCTGCGTTGCTAAGCAACCCCTGCTGAGAGTTGGTGTGTGTGTGTGTGTCTCTCCGGCACAGTCATGCTTCATGAGTACAACAGCAGTAACTGTAGTTACAGCAGCACAGCACCTGAGGGTGGGGGATAATCATTCTGGAATCATTCAGATGTTTCACAGTGCACAACATCAAAAAGGCTGGGAGTAACAGATTATTAGGACATGGTATGGTCAACAACAACAAAAGCTATGCCCTACGCATTCTCTGTAAGAGAATACAATACTAGCCTCAACCAGGGCCTGATTTGTGAACATTTCTTTGGCCATTTTCTCTGTCTCGACTCTTCATCTAGGTCATGTATGTGCTAACTGCTGGAGTGCCAATATCAGACTTCCTCAGAATCATCAACATCCATCCATCCATCCATCCACCCCCACCCCACTGTATAGCTCACATGTACGGTATTTGGTGTTGCCATGGAAACAACACCAACAGGGCTGGGAACCGACCCAGAGCTCATAGAGCGCCGCGGTAGATCTGAGCATGCTCAGTCTAACCGTTTCAGCTTGTGTGTGTCTGCCCATCAGCTGAGTCTGGTGATATTACTACTCTATTAGTAGTATACCAAGCTCCCGTTATCGAGCACCTTAACGGCCAGACCGTCTCAGCTGTTGCTCTGATGTTGTGGACTCCACTGCAACGTGACTCAAGCCAAACAAATGGCAATGTTCGCCTGTGTATCCTAACGGAGAGCAGCACTCAGTCAGAGAGAGAGAGGAGGAAAGAGGGGAAGGAGAGGAGGAAGGGAGCTCTTCGGGAGACAGGTCCCTCCTGCTCAGCGCCTTGATGCTAATCCACAGTGAGGGGATGTCATGTCTGTCTGCCCTGTGTATGCTAGTCTTGCGCTCTCTTTCTCACGCTCTCAAGAGAAGATGTCTCTCACTCCATCGACCTCACCAGCTTTGCTTCCTTCCTAATGTTGTCTGCTGGGCAGCTGTTTTCAGGCTGGTGTAATTTCTATAGACAATGAAAACAAATACTGAACCAGGTAGTTCTAGTACTGTATGTACACTGAGAGACAAACATAGAAACTGACAGAGACAGATGGTTGAATCCGAAATGAATACTTAACGTATGATCATCTAAAGTGTGTTGGTGTTTTGTCATTATCTCACATGTCAAGAATGAAACCAAATGTGTGGAGGCCTTAACTTAAGGCTTTTCCCATAGTGCTGACACTTGCCTGATCCCGATTGGCATTTCATGCAAACCTAGCATATAAATGCATTGAGCATTGTACGTCAATGCTAGCCTCTGTGACAAATGTGTGTGTGAATACAGAGCGTAAAACTCGTGTCCCCTGACCCCCTCTCCCCAGCGATGGCGTTCCATGAGAATCTCCATGACATGGCGGTGAAGGAGGGCCTGAAGGGCAGGAAGTTGGCCAAGGCGGTGGAGAGCTTCACCTGGAACATAACCATCCTCAAGGTAAGGATACTGACCACCTAATTTGAGTAATTTGTTTAAAAGAATATATAATTGTGACAGTTTTTAGCTTTTGTTTAATCTATTTTAGCTACCAGTAAACCGTTTGAGTGGTAGCCCTGATTTCCAGACAGAGGATTATGTCTCTTCTGCCTGTATGAAGCAGGATATGAAATCTGACACCACTTGCAGCAGGGATGTCCCTCCTACCATTTAATTCACTCTTCCGACTGTCTATCAACTCGTCTGAAGCCTACAGTGCCCTCGGAAAGTATTCAGACCCCTTGACTTTTTCCACATTCGTCAGCAATCTACACACAATACCCCACAATTACAAAGCGAAAACAGGTTTTTAGTAATAATAAAAAAGATACCTTATTTTTAAGAATTCAGACTCTTTGCTATGAGACTCGAAATTGAGCTCAGGTGCATCCTGTTTCCATTGATCATCCTTGAGATATTTCTACACCTTGATTGGAGTCCACCTGTGGTAAATTCAATTTATTGGACATGATTTGAAAAGGCACACACCTGTCTAGATAAGGTCCCACAGTTGACAGTGCATGTCAGAGCAAAAACCAAGCCATGAGGTCGAAGGAATTGTCCGTCGAGCTCTGAGACAGGATTGTGTCGAGGCTCAGATCTGGGGGAAGGGTACCGAAAGATTTCTGCAGCATTGAAGGTCCCTAAAAACAGTGGCCTTCATCATTCTTAAATGGAAGAAGTTTGGAACCACCAACCGCCCGGCCAAACTGAACAATCAGGGAAGAAGGGCCTTGGTCAGGGAGGTGACCATGAACCCGATGGTCACTCTGACAGAGCTCTAGAGTTTGTCTGTGGAGATGGGAGAACCTTCCAGAAGGACAACCATCTCTGCAGCACTCCACCAATTAGGCCTTTATGGTTGAGTGGCCCGACGGAAGCCACTCCCGAATAAAAAAGGCACATGACAGCCCGTTTGCCAAAAGGCCCTTAAAGACTCTCAGACCATGAGAAACAAGATTCAATGGTCTGATGAAACCAAGATTGAACTTTTTGGCTTGAATGCCAAGGGTCACGTCTGAAAGAAACTTGGCACCATCCCTACAGTGAAGTGTGGTGGCAGCATAATTCTGTGGGGGTGTTTTTCAGTGACAGGGACTGGGAGACTAGTCAGGATCGAGGCGAAGATGAACAGAGCAAAGTACAGAGATCCTTGATGAAAACCTGCACCAGACCTCTCCGACTGGGGCAAAGGTTCACCTTCCAACAAGACAACAACCGTAAGCACACAGCCAAGACAACGCAGGAGTGGCTTCAGGACAAGTCGCTGAATGTCCTTGAGTGGCCCAGCCAGAGCCCGGACTTGAAGCCGATCGAACATCTCTGGAGAGACTTGAAAATAGCTGTGCAGCAACACTCACCATCCAACCTGACAGAGCTTGAGAGGATCTGCAGAGAAGAATGGGAGAAACTCCCAAATACAGGTGTTCCAAGCTTGTAGCGTCCTACCCAAGAAGACGAGGCTGTAATTGCTGCCAAATGTGCTTCAAGAAAGTACTGAGTAAAGGGTCTGAATACTTATGTAATATTTCTAAAATAATGAATAGATTAACAAAAAATACTTTGTTTTAGATGGACAATATTAAAATGAGATGAAAGGAGTTCCTAACGAGTTCAGGAAGCCAAGCGAGAGCTCTGAGAGATGTTCAAAGCGATGAGGGCAGATGTTTTGATCAAGAGAGACCTTTAGAAACTTTGCACATTTTCTCTAACACTAAATATACAAATATGTATTTTACAGTTATATACGGAAGGTAAACTTTTAATATTTTCGATTTCTTTTTATTTCAAGCCTTATACATACAGTTTTAATAATAATCAAAATATGATCGGTGTAATTAAGCTTGTGTCCTCAAGTGACTACACCTCTGCAATTTATAACTATTTTTACTAGAAAGGTGTGAGTTTAACCTTGGAGTATGCAGCATTACTAGTTATTGTTTATCTCATGATGAATAATTACTTTTGGGGATCACGTAGATTTATGTTTTCGATTACATTTAGTTACATGTAAGAGGTTTAACTTAGTGTTTGTTTTATTGAGGACAAACATAGGCAGTGAATTTCGCTCTGAAGTTCAACAACTTCAGAGCGAACACTTCAGAGATTCTGATTCCACAGTGCAGTTGAGCTTCACTAAATAAGGAAAAAAATTTTTTTTTAGAGAGAGTTTGTTTACAGAAGGGACATAAGGTAGCTAGGTTTAAATTGACATTTGTTATTCAGCTGCAGCGCGGTGGAATAAGAGCCTATGTCTGAGCTAGTTTGATTGCACACACTGTCTGATGTATTTGTCTTCATGCCGTTCATTTAATCCCTGTGTAAATGCAAGGGGTAATTATCGAGGAATGACCTTCCGCATATTTATTGGTGATATTTGCATGCGTTAATTGCATGCTCACCTCATGAGCGTTTGGGCTCATCATTTATACATGGTCCCTGGGAAATTGAGTTGGTGCCTGGTGAGTGTTTGGCTACACTGCATAATTCATTATACACAGAAGCGGCGGTTACGCTCTGTGGGCATTGGGGAGATGTAGGACTCCAATGTCTGACCGCATACAACTAAGATTAAACAGTTAGTACCACACTACTCTCTCGCTTCGTGACCTTTTTAAGGTACAATTGGTTTCACACTTTGTCTTTCTGTTTAAACTGTAGATTCAAGTTGTTGATACATGCTCCATTGTCTCTCTATTGCCATTCCTGTCATGTCCCTGGCTCCCCCCTCCAGGGCCAGGCGGACCTGCTGAAGCACGCAAAGAGTGAGGTCCAGGAGAACCTGAAGCAGATCCACTACGCCGCCCTCACCTGTAACCTCAGTAAGGACGGGCCATCAGGGAGCACGGCAGGCTCTGAGTCCAGGACCCGACCACGCAGCCTGGACGCCATCCCCGAGAAAGCCACGGGGGAGGACGAGCTCTCTGAGGAGGACAACTGAAGGCTTCCACACCATCCAACCCTTCATACATCCAAGCCCCTTGCCCTTCTCTAGTGGCATACATAAACGTCCTTACCGCAGTCCCACACAAACCTAACTACAGTATAACTGTTCTAGTGCCGTTGCCACACAGAACTATTCTTATTCCAGTGCCGTATACAACCATTCCCACCCCGTCTCACTCAAACCTCCCTTTGCTTAACCAGGTACCACACAAAAAGTCCTTAACCCCTCCTGCCCACCTCAACGTCCAAGAGCAAGATGTTGAGGGCCAAGTGAACTTGCAGCCACGGGACAGTCTTAAAGCAGTGACCTACTGTACAGACAGTGCACTTATTTACAGGCTTACCCCAGGGTCTTACCCTAGGAGAGCGGCTCTAAATGGTCCAAGGATTTCTTAAGCACAATTTACGGGTTTCTGATCAACCAGAAATTAAAGCTGTGAATGTAATAGGAAACAGGAACAATGGAGAGAAGGAAAGAAGAAAAGGGAGGAGAGAGCTGTTTACAATAATGAACTTGTTCTTGTCTGCCAAAATAGTATGTGTATATATATATGGAGTTATGTTACTTTTCTTTGCAATGTGCTTCATTTTATTATTGTATTCCTGAGAAATAAGATTTATTTTGTAAAGGAAATGGCTCGTCCATGAAAAATAACTATTTTATTTGTCTGTACAGATGTGAAATTGGGGTGTCCTTTACACTTTCCCACTGGAGAGTTCCTTTGTCGAGACAGAGGAACAGATAGACTTTAAACCTCAGTGTGTGGTCCAAGGTTGGCAGTCGAGTCTCAAACACAACCAGCAACTGCTTTGGGAAGGAACCATGGAGAGAGTAACTCGTTAGGCCTACGTTTTGGTATCATTTCACCATTCCACGTGAGAGGATTGAGTAAGGTGTACACAGTAATAATAGCTTCTCAACCCATCCTGGTAACAAACTAGCACCCTATTCATGAATACGGTTTCATATATGACTGTGCCTCATTGCTACAAATCAGTCAACAAAGGGGATGGATGGTGAGGAAAGAGAGACTCTTAACCTGCTTTTCCACACCAGTTGCTTCTAGTTTGTATTTTGTTCATTCTCTCCACAGTGCTGAAACGGCGTTGCTCCTGGTCAACTTTAGCCACGCACCACCACCTCTGGATCTCACCACCAGTGTTTTAACTGGGCCCACACTGGGACAAAAAGTCATTCCTGAACTTCAGTGCTGTGACAGTTGTTGTATTTATAACTGTTGTTAACCATTTTACCGATGGAGGAGAATATTTTTTTAAACTGAATACCGGTTTTGCTTTTATGTTATTTCCCGAAACCTTCAGAATAAACCACGTCAGATCGTTTATGGTGTCTGGTGTCAGATTCAATGACAGACCGTATGAACATGTCATTAACATTCTACAGTGTGCTGTTTTCTGTTGTATTAGTGCTATTACTGTTCAAGGGCAGACCGAGACTGCAGTGTCTGGATATCCCAGCCATCGCATGGAGCTGCTGGAGGAACTGAAGGATCTCTATAGATTTAGTTTAGTGTGCTGATAGGAGTGGAAAGAGCCTAGGGATATCTAGCTAACTACAGACGTGTCTGGCACATGTTCCCAGATACACACGCACAGACACACACACACACACACACACAGCTAACAACCCATGCAAACATACAGACATAATCTTTTTTTTGTCACTCAATTTGTTTCCACTTTATTTCCCTGACAGACCACTGCATTGTGGTCACTTGTCGGCACAGAAAAACAAGCACCCCAACACATCACAGGACAAAGGCCCCAGGACATGTTCTTATTGGTCGCGTACACAGATGTGCAGTAATACCTTGCAATAAAAAAACACTCCAGAACAATTCATTAAAAATACATTCTATAGGATAAGCCATGACTAGAATACATGACCAGTGTTTTGGACAGCAGGGTAGAGTACGGGGTGGTACCCGGTTAGAAGCGTGACTAAGGTTCAGGGCATGGTAATGGGCGGAGGCCAGCTAGCGACCGTTTAACCGTCTGATGGCCTGGAAATAGAAGCTGTTTCTCAGTCTCGCTGTCCCAGCTTTGATGCACCTGTTCTGTCTCCGCCTTCTAGATAGTAGTGGGGTGAACAGGCCGTGGCTCGGGTGGCTGAGGTCCTTGATGATCTTCTTGGCCTTCCTGTGACACCGGGTGCTGTAGATGTCCTGGAGGGCAGGTAGTGTGCCCCGGTGATGTTGAGGATGAACCTTTTTGAACAGTATTTCTGTCATACTTTTTATAAATTATACATATAGTCTTCATAATGAGAGTTGGGATTCATGCCAGTTCAGCTGCACAATCTATAGCATTGACTCAAATCTGGGTATAATGTTATTTTTATGACTACACCTGAATACAAGGCAACCTGTGTATAAACTAATAAAAACTTTACTGTGAAACAATCTCAGAGAAGAGAGGGGAATGGATTCCATTCGAATGCCATTCTGGATGCCCATGACAAACAGTGTCTGGTTAGTATCAGTCGCACCACAGACAAGACAGGGCCTCGCAAATCACGTCCACAACCAGTGAGGACACGTTCCCCATAAATAAATCTGAATGTTTGGAATAGATCTGCTTTGTAACATTGTGAAAAGTCTAAACTTAGATATTTAGTGGGTGATGTGTTGGCTAATAAATGAACTACCCAATGTTTGCTTTAGGACAGACTCTCATGCCGTGACGTGTTTGTTTTGTTTATGCAGTTGTGCTTGCATGGCACTGTAGACTACTGTAGACTTGTGAGTGAGATGGCCGGAGATGTACATGTACGTGCAATCCTCTGGTCGCTGGTCTGGCCTGAGAAGCGAGTCTCCCTGTGGTCTTTGTGATGAAGCAGTGAAGGCCATTAGTCTAGCTGTGGACCAGGCCTCATTCTCGGGAGCTAAATCCGGCGCGCCATGGCGTGATGGCCTGGAGATGCCTTGGACTGAGCTAAGGCTATGGAGCCAAAGTCAGCCAGTACCTTCTCTCAGCTCTGCTCTGCTCCCATCAATCCACATTCATCCCTTTTCAATGCTCACTCAAAACTCCTATTCTACCCCTGCCACTGTTCTGAGCAAGAGAAATTCTGTTTCTTAACCCACAGAGAAAAGAGACCTTTGATCCATAACTGATTTATGGGTCAGGCTTCTGTGCAATGTTCTCTAGGAATAACCAGAGGCAGCTGAACAAACTGTGGCCCTGTATTAGAAAGATATCTATCTTTTCACTGTGAATAATTCATGCTCTGCCAGTCACTAAACTGCACGTCCCAGAGCGTATTGCTCACGCTCGACGGTCCCCTTTGTAGACAGCCTGTGTTGCTCATCCAGCGCACTTAGTGCTATGCGCCTCTCCGCAGACTAAGCACCGCAATCATGACCGAGGGCATAAGCCTCAAGACTAGAAAGTGTATTCAGAGAAAAAGGCCCACAAACTGATAAATAGAGCACTTACATAGCTAATGCTAACACTGAGAGTCTTTTTCTGCCTCCACATAAAGAGATGTATAGATAGTAGCTAGCTATCAGTTTAGCTAGCGGCTGCCATGTCCAGGGAATTGCTCGTCTGCTGCTAACAACATAGTGAACAATACCCTGTGTTTTCCCCCTCAACTATAAGCTATACAGGAGAAATTGTGTGCTTATCTCAAGAGAAGCTTAATGGAACACATGTATACAAGCCAGGTCTGCAGGGCGCTCTGTTTATGTCATTCTTTAACAAGTTGTCTAGTTAGACTGTAAAGTGTAAATGTTCCACATCAAGTTTTGCATTGTCAAAATGACATTGAACAGCTCTCCGTGTTAGCTTGACCACCCGATGTTCTCACTCTGTCTCACAGATGAAGTTGCCACGTCAACCAATGTGTACCATGCACACTGATCATAAAACAGTCAAGTATTTACATATCAACATACAATTGAGATACCTGGGAAGTGGCGATGCCATGTCAGACCACCAAGAATCCAAGCTACCATCTTGCCCCTAAAATGTGTTAGAGGAATACTGTGCATCTTTTTGGTAACTAACCTAGCAGAACCTACAAAGAACCCAGTGTTGACTGGTCTTCCGTTCCTCTCACTGTCACACTGCTGCACGAAGTTTTAGCATGGCACGACACAATAACTACTTGTTCTTGCCAATGAACATCGTGCCTCTGTGTGGGCTGGTGGCTGGTGCAGCGCTGTTAGCCCTGGCTTCCTTTCCCTGCTCCCCTAACAAACTGCAACTGTTTTCTGTTTTTGAGGACAATGCAAACGTGCAGGACATAGCACGACAACAGTTGATGTAATGGTTTAATGGTGTGGTGAAGTCATTCATCCTTCTGCCTTGGGCAAAAGCAAGTAACCCGGGATTTGAACAGGGACGTGATGAACCACCTGCTCCTCCTCACGTAACTTCTGTAACAGCTTGACTTGTTCATCACAGAGAGGAAGAACAATGCATTATACAGAAATAAAGTGCTATGAAAATGTCATAACACTTTATTTCTGTATAGTACATTGTTACCTACAGTATCAGTTACCGATTGCGATAGTCTTGTTCCATCTTACTCGAGTAGAATGGTGGGTGAACCAATAAGCGTGAGGAAGAATATTAATGTAATTGCTGAAGCAGCTGGTTCCTGTCTGGTTTATGATCTATTGTTGTTTCAATAGGACACATTTACCAGCAGCATACCACTGCTGGATAACCTCTGAAGCTAAGCACGGTCGGTCCTGATCGGTCCCTGGATGGAAGACCAGATGCTGCTGGAAGTCGTGTTGGAGGGCCAGTAGGGGCACGTAAGAGTAGGTATTAACCCCCGGTGTCACGGCTAAATTCCCAACCTGGCCCCATCATGGCCACCTAATTATCCCCCTCATTCTTAATTGGCATTTGTCACTCCTATCCAGCTGCTGTGTGGTGAGCATTAAGGCACAAAAATGGTTGCTGTACATCACCCAGGTGGCTGCTGCACATTGGTGGTGGAGTTTCTCTTACTATGTAAAGCACTTTGAGTACCTCAGTTGATAGAAAAGTGCTATATACATCTAATCAATGATTTATTATAATGTAGCCTGGAATCTAAACTGTTGAAGTGAAACAATGGTGAAACAGAGTATTCCAGTTTGTATTCCAGGCTAGACAGAGTGGGGGTTGAAAACACACCAATTCTTCTACTTTCTTTCATAAACATCATTACTATCTCCCCTTGACTGGATCTCTGAGTGACTCATTACTGAAAACTGTCATTCTCAGACATGAGCGATTCTCTTCCTCTAGGCCTCAGATCGTTAAATGATTAGTCACAAAGTGACTTTGCTTGAGTCAAAAATAGACATTTTAAAGGACTTGTGGAAGCTTTTGAGTGATCAAAAATATATAGATTTCTTATGTGGCCTACCCATTAATGCTTTTACAAATGTGAAAAAGGGTGTTTAGGGAAGGATCAAAGTTACTTTGAGAGAAAAGGCCTAGATCACATTAGGCTACCATTACAACCCACCCATGGCATATAAAATGAGTGTACAACACATTAGGAACACTGCTCTTTCCATGACAGACTGACCAGGTGAATCCAATTGAAAGCTACGATCCCTGATTGATGTTACCTGTTAAATGTAGATGTAGATGAAGGTGACAGGTTAAAGAAAGATTTTTAAGCCTTGAGACAATTGAGACATAGATTACTTGTGTGCTATTCAGAGGGTGTATGGGCAAGACAAAATATTGAAGTGCCTTTGAACTGGGTATGGTAGTAGGTGCCAGGTGCACCCGGTTTGAGTCTGGCTAGAACTGCAAAGCTTTTTTTTCACACTCAACAGTTTCCCATGTGTATCAAGAATGATCCACCACCCAAAGGACATCCAGCCAACTTGGAACGCTTTCAACACCTTGCAGAGTCTATGCCCTGGCGAATAGAGACTGTTCTGTGGGCAAAAGGGGTGCAACTCAATATTAGGAAGGTATTCCTAATGTTTTGTACATTCAGTGTATTGTAGCCTACCAAAACAAACATACGAAAATGTGGGACACAACCAAACAATTAAAACAGCTGTACTTTCCAAACTAGAACCTGTTTGGTAGTACCCAAACAATGGTATCCTTGTCATGTGCCTGTGATGTTTAAGGTCATAATCAATGCTCTCCACATTCCTCGTAAGAACGTTTCTATAAGAGGTGTTAAACTGACCCTCAGTGGCCGTAGGCGGTACTGCAGGCATAATGTTGTCACAAGGGAATATCATAAACTGAAGGTTAAGACATCCATACAGGGGGGACAGTTGCATCCTGACTGGGATGTCAGTTATGGATGTGTGGGTTATATATTCACATGTTGTTCCTCTATGAAGAGCACATAAGGCATCTTATATTATTTGGGTGCTATCTCAGAAAGAACAGCATAGCCTCATTTGGGTTCCTCTGTGAAAGACAATCTAAGAGAAACATGTATTTATCTGCCTGCATACACAACAGGCCAACTTGTAATTCAAATTCTCACAACACACCTGTATCTGTTATAGTGTATAACAGGTATGCAGGATTGAGCCTGTTTATTAGCCCACTTTGGCCACCTAACAAGACACAGTTATGCATAATTAACCTGCTCCATTGAACTCAGACCCACAACAATTACACAGCATGTGTTCCACATAAATAATACATGCCTTTTAATGAAAAGAAATCAAGAACACCTCACCAACAAAGCCTTTCAAAAGGACAATTTTTTTTCAATTACTCAGAATGGCCAGACTAATATCTAGTGCACAAGACCTGAGATACTAGCTTTCATATACTGTATGCACTGGTTAAAATGTAAAAGCCGGAGCTACAACAATCTCTCTCACAAAAGCTCCTCTACTCCACTAGGTGGCAGGTGGCGCTAAGTCAAGCGCCGTAGCATCCCTACACAGAAGGTGCTCATGAGTTCTGCCTTCCAATTATGGGTTATTCTACAGGGACCTGGCTCTGAGAGCCGCCTCCCGGAGTCTCACACCTGCCTGTTTCCTTCCTCAACTAACCAAAAGCAGCATCCCACAATGCACTGCGTTTCCCTAAAATGATCAGCAGATCCTTATGCACCTTGAGGACCACTGATATTTTGGTATTATTTGTAAGGCCACCAAACAAAATGTATGGATATTTGTGTCTATAAATGTGTTATTATGCCACATAGAACCTAGAAACACAAGGATTCCGCTCCACCTGCGATAACATCTGCAAAACTGTGTATGCGACCAATCAACATTGATTTGATTTAGCAACAAGAATCAAACCAAAATAGCCTATACTATTGCCTTCTCTCTCAATCGACAAATCCCTGAGATGCTATTGTCTAGAATTACATAAAGAAGGATGGGACAATTATCTAATGTATGTCATTATACTGTTGGACATAACCCTACAATCAAATGAATGAGCAGGATAGGCCTTTCTGTGTACTGCAGTGTCTCTTTTATGCCAGTAGAATTGTTTCATCCTTCCTTACTTATCTAATTTTAGGCCATTGTTTACAGAGAGCCGCAGAGAAACACTGCATTGTTTGTCGGGGGGGGGTTTGGGTGCATGATGGAATCACTGCTCAAAGTACATTAAAATGGAAGGCAGCGCCGAGGTGACTTTAGCTCCTAATTAAAAACAGATGTGTCCATTTAATAGTCTTAATACTTGGAGGGAGAGAGACAATCACTGCAGAAATATATATTTGCCTCATTAAATCGAGAGGCTTGATCATGATGGGGAGGAGAATAATGAATTAAGACAGACATGTTTACCAGGTTGTTTAAATAGTATTTGCCAGAAGAAAGAGAAGATCTAAATAGACTGTTGTTGTGTTGCACAGATTATTGGCTATTTAAGTGATGAAGTGACACGATGAATGGCAAGAAGTAAACTAGGAGCAGAATGGCAGTGAAACGTTATTATGAACAAATTCTATATCAATCACAGTATAGATAGCTTGAAAGTCTGTTAAAAGAAACAACAGTAACACTTTATTTGGATAGTCCCAAGTACATGATTTGTAGATGTTCAGTAGATGTTCAATAACTGTCAACAACATTTCAACTAACTATCCACGAACGCTAGCCCTAACCTTAACCCTTATCCTAACCCTAAACTTAACCCTTATCCTAACCCTAAACTTAACCCTTATCCTAACCCTAAACTTAACCCTTAAACTTAACCCTTAGCCCGAACCGTAACTGTAGCAACCATTTGCTTATCAACAGATAGTTTGTTGATAGTGTGACCATCTGAAGATCTATGTGGCATATTCTATATGGGAATATCCAAATAAACTGACTGAAACAACTTAAAATTCAGTTTACTGTGGAATACTCCCCTTATCATTAGAAAAAGACCAATGCGATAGTGTAAAGACAAAGCTAGAGATTATGTTTGAAAAAGTTCTCCACTACAGTATGTAATGGTGTTATAGCCAAACATAAACATTTACCTGGTAGTACAGTAGCTGTTTGTGTCAATCCACACCATACAAAAGTGTGAGAACAATGGTACAGAAATCATATCATAAACTGTTTTGTCATGTACTGCCAGGTCACCTCATTGAGAGTTTGAGTATGACATGCATGACATATTAGATGAGATTTAAGTTGTATAGACATGCAGTAGATAACTTAAATCTACTCGACACATCCGTCTGTGTGATGGGGACAAAGATGTCTGGACACTTCAGCCTTGTTCAAGGATCTCCTGTCATATTCAATCAGATCTGTGAACCGTACCAGCCTCCACTTTCGTCCCTGTCCAAGCCTCCAGGAGGGATCAAAGAGTGAGTGGCATCGTGGCAGTCTAGGAAAACGTCTCAGAGATCTATGGTACTGTCTATTGTTAACACCTATCATACCTTTAACAGTATGGGCTTATTTGAAGTACAGTAGAGGTTCCTTTGTCACAGATATTCCTGATTTACTGAAAGGAGTTGGCACTGGCACTTTATTATATTTTGAATCTATACTGAACAAAAATATGAACGCAACATGTAAAGTGTTGGTCCCATGTTTCATAAGCTAAAATAAAAGATCCCAGACATTTTCAATACGCAAATAAAACGTATTTCTCTCATATTTTGTGCACAAATTTGTTCACATCCCTTTCAGTGAGCATTTCTCCTTTGCCAAGATAATCTATCAACCTGGTAGTTGTGGCATATCAAGAACCTGATTAAACAGCATGATCATTACACAGGTGCACCTTGTGCTGGGGACAATAAAAGACCACTCTAAAATGTGCAGTTCTGTCACACAACACAATGCCAGAGATGTCTCAAGTTTTGAGGGAGCGAGCAATTGGCATGCTGACTGCAGGAATGTCCGCTAGAGCTGTTGCCTGAGAACTGAATGTTCTTTTCTCTACCATAAGCTGCTTCCAATGTAGTTTTAGAGAATTTGGCCAATTCGCTTCACAACAGCAGACCACGTGTAACCACGCCAGCCCAGTACCTCCACATCTGGCTTCTCCCCCTGCAGGATGGTCTGAGGCGAGACACCTGGATAGCTGATGAAACTGTGGGTTTGCACAACCGAATAATTTCTGCACAAACTGTCAGAAACCGTCTCAAGGAAGCTCATCTGTGTGCTCGTCGTCCTCACCAGGGTCTTTACTTGACTGCAGTTCGGCATCGTAACAAACTTCAGTGGGAAAATGCTCACCTTTGATGGCCCCTGGCATGCTGGAGAAGTGTCCTCTTCACGGATTAATCCTGGTTTCAACTGTACCAAGCAGATGGCAGACATGTGAGTGAGCGGTTTGCTGATGTCAATGTTGTGAACAGAGTGCCCCATGGAGGCAGTGGGGTTGTGGTATGGGCAGGAATAAGCTACAGACAACAAACACAATAGCATTTTATCGATGGCAATGCAGAGATACCGTGATGAGATCCTGAGGCCCATTGTCGTGCCATTCATCCTCCACCAACACCTCATGTTTCAGCATGATAATGCACAGCCCCATGCTGCAAGGATCTGAACACAATTCCTGGAAGCTGAAAATGTCCCAGTTCTTCTCTGGCAGCCATACTCACCAGACATGTCACCCGTTGAGCATGTTTGGGATGCTCTGAATTGACGTGTACGACAGAATGTTCCAGTTCCCGCCAATATCCAGAAACTTCGCACAGCCATTGAAGAGGAGTGGGACAACATTCCACAGGCCACAATCAACAGCCTGATCAGCTCTATGCGAAGGAGATGTGTCGCGCTGCATCAGGCAAATGGTGGTCACACCAGATACTGACTGGTTTATTGATCAACTTCCCTAGCTTTTTTTTGTGACCAACAGATGCACATCTGTATTCCCAGTCATGCGGAATCGATAGATTAGGGCCTAATTAATTAATTTCAATTGACTGTAACTCAGTAAAATCTTTGAAATTGTTGCATGTTGCATTTATATTTTTCTTCAGTGTACATAAATACAATTATTGCATAAGAAGTTTAATCAGAACACTTGATGTCGGCCTCAAAAGCTTGGTTAAACACTTTTCGGCTTGGGCAATATAACAAGATGTTTGTCTTGTTCATTGACCATTTTTAATCGGAAGTAAACACGAGGTAAGTAAGCAATAAAAAATGCTATTTACATTTCTATGGAAACATCACTAAATCATATCATACATTACAAAGAATTTGCAGTGGCAAGAAAGAAGGCCACACTGCTGAGGCTGATGGGGAATTAGTTGATGGAAATGATGAGATAATTGGCACTGGATGGATCTGCTGTGTGAACAGGAAAATAAAAAGACCCAGAGGGCAGAGTGATCTCACGACAAAAGAGGTGGGGGGAGGGGGGTCTCCCTGGAGTCACTCTCACAAGGGGAGCGAGGGAGAAATGGAGGGAGTGTCTGCTACAGAGACAAAGTCAAGAGTAACCTACTCAGGTGACATTAAAAGAAGACCAGGGAGCATAGAAAGAGAGAAAGAGAGAGAGAGGGAGGGGGGGCGGGGTGAGGAAGAGTCAATCTAACAAAGCAGGAGGAGATCAGGGGATGAGGGGTTGGCGCTATTGTGCATTGTGTGGACTAGACATGCCGTTCCCTGGGGAAGGGCCTATTGGCGCACAGGACCCTGGCTGAGACACTTCGTTAGCGGGACTGTGTATGTAGGGACTGGGATAGTGCCTGGGGGGGTCATTATTATCATTAACGCAATGTGCCCCAATAGTCCCCATTCCCCACTAGTACAGAATAGACACACATAGGGGTCCAATGAGAGTGTCCCATAAGGGCAGCAGGTGGGCTGGCGAGGCGCTAATATCTGGGCTAATACTGGCTGTCAAGTGCGGCTAATGGCAGTGGTGGGGGACCCAGAGGTGACACTGGGGGTATGTGTCAGACTCAGGTTGTAATTAGTAGCCAGTGAAAACACAGCTCACCAGAGGAGCAGGGAGAGGTAAACGGGGACACCAGGGTCTCAGCAACAATAATAATTATCAATCACCAAAACAATCAACCCAGGATATTCTATTATACAAGCTATCACTGCCACCACTGACCCACTGATTCAACCATGTGGTTCTTTAGCCTCAGGGTAATGTCAGGGAACTAACCATGAAAACTCAAACATTTTATTGTCCTCAACGCACATTTTATAGAATGTGCGTTGAAATGGTATTTCAAAGCTTTGCCGATATCATTTAGATGAATGCTGAATAAAACAGGCCCTAAATTGGAGCCTTGGGGAACCCCCTTTCAAATATTCATTTGAAACCCTCACATCGTATGTACATTAGAACTCTCTTTCAAGTGATGTGAAAGGTAAAGAGAACAGGATTTATCTCCATAGTAAATCATTATGATTGTGCATGAAAAAATACTGTTTTATTCTGGATTTATTCATTGAAGCAAGCAACTATGGACCACTTTGTACCGTTGAGTACAGCTGGTTGGTGTTGTATTCTTCGAATAAGTATAAGTATCAGCAGAAAAAGGAAAGAAAGCAATGTCAATGTTAAGTATACAGCTAGAGTATGAAAATGAGACCACACCAAAGATGTCAAAACAAAGGAACAACATTGAAATATTCAGGCCTCTCTGCCGTTACCTTAAGAACCAATATGCTTCCATGAACCATAGTTCAAATGTTATTATGTATATATTACTTTACTAAAAAAATATGGATTGAGTCTATATGGGAAAAGGGAACTGACAAACAAAATAATACAGGAAACCACATCCCACTGCGACCTCGTGTACGGCTGTTACAGAGTATCTAAAGTCGACCTCTCGCTGCATGGAGCCCAGGGCAGGGGCTGATGGCAGATCTCGGGGGAGCCATTAACGCGTGGATCGGCGGTGGAGCGCAGGGGAGTTAGCACAAGTCATGGGAGAGCGCTGGAAAACGCACAACACACTAACAACACCTGTCACCCCTGCACCTAATGAGAAACACAATTAGCAATTAACGGTGCGAGCTGTCATTGCTAATACCTGCCTCCCAGTACTCACACACACTGAGCTGTATCCCCTTCATCAGCACAGACACACATACAGGTAGGGAATGAACCCAAACAAGCAGACCCATTATAACTGGTAAGGTGACGTAATGCGGGCTGTATTACCTCTGTCTCAGGTGTCAGGTGGTCTGGGCGGCTCGTATTAGCTCAATACCAGGAACATGCACAGATAGAGCACTGAGTGAGCCCTTCGGCCCTCTTACGAAAAAGTGCCCTCGCAGCTCGGTGGATTTTATTTGATCAATTACTCTTTCATTTTATTTGAGTCTCCTAAATGTTTTATTTAAAGGTAACGAATTGCACATTAAACTAGCTAATTTCATAAGCTTTTGAGTCTTTGAAAATTCCCCATCTCTGCCCTCCCGCCCCAAGAGTGCACTCGTCTGACTTGCATGCAGTGGCCACTGGTTGTGGGCGCTGGGCGGGGAGACTTGAATACCGGAAGGAGGCTACTTTTGAGATGGATCTTTCATGTGTGTCTTTCACTGTTAGGGACAAAGAACGGGGAAATTCGACTGCTTGTTATTAAGAGGCAGATCTCACCAGCCGGACAACCTCATATCAAGTAAAAACTACTTTGTTTCAAGCTAGCATATTTATATTGAACCAAAATATTAACTCAACATGCAACAATTTCAAAGATTTTACTAAGTTACAGTTCATATAAGGAAATCAGTCAATTTAAATAAATGAATTAGGCCCTGTCACCACTTCCGCCGAAGTCGGTCCCTCTCCTTGTTCGGGCGGCATTCGGCGGTCGACGCCACCGGTCTTCTAGCTACCGCCAATCTACTTTTCAATTTCTATGTGTTTTGTCTTCATTATACACACACCTGGTTTCTATCCCATAATTACATGTTCCTTATTTAAACCCTCTGTTTCCCCCATGGTTTTGTGCGTGTTTGTTCTATGTTAGATGATCTTTAATTGTGAGCTTGTATTTTACTACCAATTTGGTAGCTTGTATTTTGAGTAAATATACGTGAATACTCATCTCCGTTGTCCTGCGCCTGACTCTGCTTACCTGCTACACTGAGACACCTGACAGAAACACGCACCAGAAAATGGAGTCAGCAGGAGAACACAGCCCTCCTCTGCCAGTCGAGGAGCGCATCCAGCAGCACGCGACCGTGTTGCAACATCTCGGCACAGCCATGGATCGCGTGCTGCAAAATCTGGAGCGAATGGAGAGAGGAGGTTTTCCAGCACCTCCAACATCATCACAACCTCCCACTCCACAACCCACACCGCAGTCCACCCCTCCTTCACCTGGTCCCAGTGGGATTCGTCTTGCGCTCCCGAGGGAGTATGATGGAACGGCTGCCGGGTGCCAGGGGTTTCTACTCCAGCTGGAGCTCTACCTGGCGACCGTCCACCCGGCTCCTTCGGGACGCGAGAGTGTGTCCGCCCTCGTCTCCTGTTTATCCGGGAAAGCCCTGGAAAGGGCCAACGCCGTATGGGGAGAGAACGGAGTGGCATTGGACCACTACGAGAAGTTCACCCGCCGCTACCGGGCAGTGTTCGACCATCCACCTGAGGGTAGAGCGGCGGGTGAACACCTGTTTCACCTCAGGCAGGGGACGAGGAACGCACAGGATTTTGCGCTGGATTTCCAAACCCTGGCCGCCGGCGCGGGATGGAGTGACAGGGCCCTGATCGACCAATACCGGTGCAGTCTGCGCAAGGACATCCGGCGGGAGCTGGCATGCATTGACACCACTCTTACCTTCGACCAGCTGGTGGATCTGTCCATCCGGCTGGATAACCTGCTGGCCACCCGAGGACGTCTAGATCGGGGCCTGTTATTCCCATCTCCCAGCACCTCTGATCCGACGCCTATGGAGCTGGGAGGTGCTGCGCTTAGGGGGGACCGGAGGAGGGGCCATTCCCTGCACCATCTGTGGCCGCAGAGGGCACAATGCTGGTCGGTGCTGGGGGGGTTCCTCAGGGAGTAGAGGCAGCAGGCAGGGCACTGTCGTGTCATCCCAGGTGAGTAGGCACCAGACTCCTCCAGAGCCCCCTGTTGCTCACATGTTTGTGTTGATAGAATTTCCTGAGTTTTCCCCGCATTCCCAGCATAAGGCGCTCGTAGATTCAGGCGCAGCTGGGAATTTTATTGACCGTATATACAATAAGTTGGGTGAATTTTGGCCCATTTCTCCTGACAGAGCTGGTGTAACTGAGTCAGGTTTGTAGGCCTCCTTGCTCGCACACACTTTTTCAGTTCTGCCCACAAATGTTCTATAGGATTGAGGTCAGGGCTTTGTGATGGCCACTCCAATACCTTGACTTTGTTGTCCTAATCTGTTTTGCCACAACTTTGGAAGTATGCTTGGGGTCTTTGTCCATTTGGAAGACCCATTTGTGACCAAGCTTTAATTCCTGACTGATTTCTTGAGATGTTGCTTCAATATATCCACATCATTGTCCTTCCTCATGATGCCATCTATTTTGTGAAGTGCACCAGTCCCTCCTGCAGCAAAACACCCCCACAACATGATGCTGCCACTCCCGTGCTTCACGACTGGGATGGTGTTCTTCGGTTTGCAAGCCTCCCCCTTTTTCCTCCAAACATAACGATGGTCATTATGGCCAAACAGTTCTATTTTTGTTTCATCAGACCAGAGGACATTTCTCCAAAAAGTACGATCTTTGTCCCCATGTGCTGTTGCAAACCATAGTCTAGCTTTTTTATGGCGGTTTTGTAGCAGTGGCTTCTTCCTTGCTGAGCGGCCTTTCAGGTTATGTCGATATAGGACTTGTTTTACTGTGGATATAGATACTTTGGTATCGGTTCCTCCAGCATCTTCGCAAGGTCTTTTGCTGTTGTTCTGGGATTGATTTGCACTTTTCGCACCAAAGTACGTTCATCTCTAGGAGACAGAACGCGTCTCCTTCCTGAGCGGTATGCCGGCTGCGTGGTCCCATTGTGTTTATACTTGCGTACTATTGTTTGTACAGATGAACGTGGTACATTAAGGCATTTGGAAATTGCTCCCACGGATGAACCAGACTTGTGAAGTTCTACAATTATTCTTCTGAGGTCTTGGCTGATTTCTTTTGATTTTCCCATGATGTCAAGCAAAGAGGCACTGAGTTTGAAGGTAGGCCTTGAAATACATCCATAGGTACACCTCCAATTGACTCAAATGATGTCAATTAGCCTATCAGAAGCTTCTAAAGCCAGTACATCATTTTCTGGAATTTTCCAAGCTGTTTAAAGGCACAGTCAACTTAGTGTATGTAAACTTCTGACCCACTGGAGTTGTGATACAGTGAATTATAAGTGAAATAATCTGTCTGTAAACAATTGTTGGAAAAAATTACTTCTGTCATGCACAAAGTAGATGTCCTAACCGAATTGCCGAAACTATAGTTTGTTAACAAGACATTTGTGGAGTTGTTGAAAAACAAGTTTTAATGACTCCAACCTGAGTGTATGTAAACTTCTAACTTCAACTGTATATGGCTATAACTGTCCAATGTGACTTTAAGTTCACAGTCACTATCACATGATCAAACCGTCACCATAAGTGCACCGTTACTAACTTTAAACATCAGTTATCTGAGCAGCTAACCGAGCTGTACATAGTCCATCTGTAAATAGCCCACCCAATCTAACTACCTCATCCCCATATGGCTTTTATTTACTTTTCTGCTCTTTTGCACACCAGTATCTCTACTTGCACATCATCATCTGCTAAATTGTTATTACTATTTTTTGCCTTACCTCCTCACGCCATTTGCACACACTGTATATAGACTTTCAATTTTTTTTCTATTGTGTTATTGACTGTACACTCATTTATTCCATGTGTAACTCGAATATCCTACCAACGGGACATCAAAAACTGCAACATCCTATGTTTCACGGAATTGTGGCTGAATGACGACCTGGATATTCAGCTAGCGGGATACACGCTGCACCGGCAAGATAGAACAGCCCACTCTGGTAAGACAAGGGGGGGGGATGCTGGCACTAAGACTGCACTCATTCAGCTGTATAAGGAAATAAGCAAACAGGAAACCACTCACCCAGAGGCAGCGCTCCTAGTGGCTGGAGACTTTAATGCAGGGAAACTTAAATCAGTTCTACCAAATCTCTATCAATATGTTAAATGTGCAACCAGAGGGAAAAAAATTCTAGATCACCTGTACTCCACACACAGAGACGCGTACAAAGCTCTCCCTCGCCCTCCATTTTGTAAATCCGACCATAATTCTATTATCCTGATTCCTGCTTACAAGCAAAAATTTTATCAGGAAGCACCAGTGACTCGGTCTATAAAAAAGTGGTCAGATGAAGCAGATGCTAAATTCTTTTGCTAGCACAGACTGGAACATGATCCGGGATTCCTCCAATAGCATTGAGGAGTACACAACATCAGTCACTGGCTTTATCAATAAGTGCATCGAGGACGTCGTCCCCACAGTGACTGTACGTACATACCCCAACCAGAAGCCATGGATTACAGGCAACATTCGCACTGAGCTAAAGGGTAGAGCTGCTGCTTTCAAGGTGCATTACTCTAACCCGGAAGCTTACAAGAAATCCTGCTATGCCCTGCAACGAACCATCAAACAGGCAAAGCGTCAATACAGGGCTAAGATTGAATCATACTACACCGGCTCTGACGCTCGTCTTATGTGGCAGGGCTTGCAAACTATTACAGACTACAAAGGGAAGCACAGCCGAGAGCTGCCCAGTGACACAGGCCTACCAGACGAGCTAAATCACTTCTATGCTCGCTTCGAGGCAAGCAACACTGAGGCATGCATGAAAGCATCAGCTGTTCCAGACGACTGTGTGATCACGCTCTCCGTAGCCGACGTGAGTAAGACCTTTAAACAAGTCAACATACACAAGGCTGCGGGGCCAGACGGATTACCAGGACGTGTGCTCCGGGCATGTGCTGACCAACTGGCAGGTGTCTTCACTGACATTTTCAACATGTCCCTGATTGAGTCTGTAATACCAAGATGCTTCAAGCAGACCACCATAGTCCCTGTGCCCAAGAACACAAAGGCAACCTGCCTAATCAACTACAGACCCGTACCACTCACGTCCGTAGCCGTGAAGTGCTTTGAAAGGTTGGTAATGGCTCACATCAACAACATTATCCCAGAAACCCTAGACCCCCTCCAATTTGCATACCGCCCAAACAGATCAACAGATGATGCAATCTCTATTGCACTCCACACTGCCCTTTCCCACCTGGACAAAAGGAACACTTATGTGAGAATGCTATTCATTGACTACAGCTCAGCGTTCAAAACCATAGTACCCTCAAAGCTCATCACTAAGCTAAGGATCCTGGGACTAAACACCTCCCTCTGCAACTGGATCCTGGACTTCCTGACGGGCCGCCCCACCAGGGGGTGAGGTGATCCTCAACACTGGAGCTCCCCAGGGTGTGTGCTCAGTCCCCTCCTGTACTCCCAGTTCACCCACGACTGCATGGCCAGGCACGATTCCAACACCATCATTAAGTTTGCAGATGACACAACAGTGGTAGGCCTGATTACCGACAACGATGAGACAGCCTATAGGGAGGAGGTAAGAGACCTGGCCGTGTGGTGCAGGACAACAACCTCTCCCTCAACGTAACCAAGACCAAGGAGATGATTGTGGACTACAGGAAAAGGAGGACCAAGCACGCCCCCATTCTCTTCGACGGGGCTGTAGTGGAGCAGGTTGAGAGCTTCAAGTTCCTTGGTGTCCACATCAACAACAAGCTAGAATGGTCCAAACACACCAAGACAGTCGTGAAGAGGGCACGACAAAGCCTATTCCACCTCAGGAGACTAAAAAGATTTGGCATGGATCCTGAAATCCTCAAAAGGTTCTACAGCTGCAACATCGAGAGCATCCTGACTGGTTGCATCACTGCCTGGTATGGCAATTGCTCCGCCTCTGACCGCAAGGCACTACTGAGGGTAGTGCGTACGGCCCAGTACATCACTGGGGCTAAGCTGCTTGCCATCCAGGACCTCTACACCAAGCGGTGTCAGAGGAAGGCCCTAAAAATTGTCAAAGACCCCAGCCAGCCCAGTCATAGACTGTTCTCTCTACTACAAGATGCATGGCAAACGGTACCGGAGTGCCAAGTCTAGGACAAAAAGGCTTCTCAACAGTTTTTACCCCCAAGCCATAAGACTCCTGAACAGGTAACCAAATGGCTACCCGGACTTTTTGCATTGTGTCCCGCCACCCACCACCCGCCAACCCCTTTTTTAGGCTAATGCTACTCTCTGTTCATCATATATGCATAGTCACTTTAACCATAACTACATGTACATATACTACCTCAATCAGCCTGACTAACCGGTGTCTGTATGTAGCCTCGCTACTTTTATAGCCTCGCTACTGTATATAGCCTCGCTACTGTATATAGCCTCGCTACTGTATGTAGCCTGTCTTTTTTTACTGTTGTTTTTATTTCTTTACTTACCTATTGTTCACCTAATACCTTTTTTTTTGCACTATTGGTTTGAGCCTGTAAGTAAGCATTTCACTGTAAGGTCTACAGCTGTTGTATTCGTCGCAAGTGACAAATACACTTTGATTTGATTTGATTTAACTCTGTGTTGTTGTTTGTGTCGCACTGCTTTGCTTTATCTTGGCCAGGTCGCTGTTGTAAATGAGAACTTGTTCTCAACTAGCTTACCTGGTTAAATAAAGGTGAAATTAAAAATAAATACAAAATAAATTGCTTAATATGTTATAATCCTCTTTAGTAAGTGGAGATGGAAGGGTTTTGGTTGTCTTTGGAATCAGAAGTTTAGACACAGATTAATCATTCTTTGTTGCATTTGTCAGAGCACAGATGACTTTTGTCTTTCTAAAGAAAATGTGGTACCTTTTCACTGTGTTTCTTTTCGTATGATACCAGATAGAACACAGCTTGCTTCAGGAATTCTTGGGGCTTCTCTAAGGTAAAGCCCACACTTGATTCTGATACTTGAGTCGATATATATACCAGAGCTTGCCATATAGTGTGTACGATTTACCAAATGTGTAATTATCTGAAAATACTATAATTCTAGATAATTCAGAGAGGTGTATGTTATATATGCAGGATAGATTGAAGCTCTTGGGTTAACAGCTCTCTGCTGGCCTGTCTATCTTCACAGGGAATGTCTTTGGAACATGAATGACATTAAAGCTTGACCGCTGAAAGTTGTTAGCAGTATTTCATGTTTTACAAATCTTGTTTTCTTGGGATGCTTGCAGTGAAATGAATTATTTGATGCCTCTTTCTGAAATATGCCTTGGTAGAACTATTTGTTTTTCACTCTGGCTATTCATGGCTTTCTTGAACTGACTGCAATTTTGAGAGCATAAACTGTGAATGTGAAGGATATTATTGGCTAAGTCATTTGCAGCTAGCATTTCCTTCACAAAATATTTTATAATGTCACACATTTAAGCAATGGTGGTGTAGTCTGTCCTGTTTTCACTGCAACTGTGAAATGACTTCGCTGAATTGCTGATTTGGACTCATACGGTTTGTTTTAAGTAATCTTTTTGTGACATTCTTTGAAAGCAGATGTTTTCTTCAGAAATGTCACAACAGGCAAGGCTTTACCCTCAAGATGATTGGGAAATAGTTACAGTACCAGTCAAAAGCTTTTCTTTACTTTATTTTCTACATTGTAGAATAATAGTGAAGACATCAAAACTATGAAATAACACATTTGGAATCATGTAGTAACCAAAAAAAGTGTTAAACAAATCAAAATATATTTTATTTATAAGTAGCCACCCTTTGCCTAGATGACAGCTTTGCACACTCGTGGCATTCTCTCAAACAGTTTCATAAGGTAGTCACCTGGAATGCATTTCAATTAACAGGTGTGCCTTGTTAAAAGTTTATTTGTAGAATGAATTTCCTTCTTAATGTTTGAGCGAATCAGTTGTGGCAAGGTAGGGATGTTATACAGAAGATAGCCCTATTTGGATAAAGATCAAGTCCATATTATGGCAATAACAGCTAAAATAAGCAAAGAGAAACCACAGTCCATCATTACTTTAAGACATGAAGGTCAGTCAAGGCGGAAAATTTCAAGAACTTTGAAAGTTACTTCAAGTGCAGTCGCAAAAACCATAAAGCGCTATGATGAAACTGGCTCTGATGAGGACCGCCACAGGAAAGGAAGACCCAGAGTTACCCCTGCTGCAGAGGATAAGTTCATTAGTTAACTGCACCTCAGATTGCAGCCCAAATAAATGCTTCAGAGTTCAAGTAACAGTCACATCTCAACATCAACTGTTCAGAGGAGACTGTGTGAATCAGGCCTTCATGATCGAATTGGAGTAAACCAATGGACAAAAACATTTGGCTTCTACTTCCAGCTTATACTGGACATAGTGTCTATATCCACAGTAAAACGAGTCCTATATCGACATAACCTGAAAGGCCTTTTGTACTTTTTGGAGAAATATCCTCTGGTCAGGTATACTCCCTCTTCGGTCTCTAGGTCATCAGGCTGCTGATTATCCCACACACCGACACTCACCTGGACTCCATCACCTCCTTCATTATCTTCCGTATATCTGTCACTCCCCTTGGTTCTTTTCTCAGGTGTTATTGACTCTGTTTTCATGTCGGTGCGTTGTTTGTGTTTCGTGTTCAATGTTTCTTTAATTTATTAAAACATTCACTGAACTTGCTTCCTGACTCTCAGCGCACTCGTTACAGAATAACACCTCACCTATTAATTTCTTTGTGGTAGAGTAATGACGTCGGGTCAGGGAACTGCTAAAGGCTCTCATGCCTCAACCAGACCGCCAGGCTTCCTTGCCTCAGCCGGCTCGTCAGGCTCTCATGCCTCAGCCGGATCGCCAGGCTCCCCTGCCTCAGCCGGCTCCGTCTACCTCTTCTGCGGCAACGTTGTTTTGGGGGGCCTCTGGAATCTGGTGGTGCAAACTAAGGATCCGCTTCGAGAAAGTTGTATTCCTGGTCATAATGTTGGTAAGTTGACGTCGCTCTGATATCCAATAGTTCTTCTCGGCTGTAAGTACAGTTGACGTCGGAAGTTTACATAAACCTTAGCCAAATACATTTAAACTCAGTTTTTCACAATTCATGACATTTAATCCTAGTAAAAATTCCCTGTCTTAGGTCAGTTAGGATCACCACTTTATTTTAAGAATGTGAAATGTCAGAATAATAGTAGAGAGAATGATTTATTTCAGCTTTTATTTATTTCATCACATTCCCTGTAGGTCAGAAGCTTACATACACTCAATTAGTATTTGGTAGCATTGCCTTTAAATTGTTTAACTTGGGTCAAACGTGTTGGTAGCCTTCCACAAGCTTCCCACAATAAGTTGGGTGAATTCACCAGTCCCTCCTGCAGCAAAGCACCCCCACAACATGATGCTGCCACCCCCGTGCTTCACGGTTGGGATGGTGTTCTTCGGCTTGCAAGCCTCCCCCATTACTCTCGGGGTGAAAACCTGAGGTGAGGCAGACCGAGACACCCAGACGCTCCATAAACGCCCTCCAGACCCTGGACGTGAACTGGGGACCCCGATCAGAGACAATGTCCTCAGGCAACCCGTAGTGCTGGAAGACATGTGTGAACAGGGCCTCCGCAGTCTGTAGGGCCGTAGGGAGACCGGGCAAAGGGAGGAGACACCAGGATCGTGGTGTTTCCCTGTGAGGGAGGAAGATCATTCAGGAAGCCCACCGACAGGTGCAACCACGGTCGTTGTGGAACGGGTAGGGGTTGTAACTTCCCTCTGGGCAGGTGCCTAGGAGCCTTGCACTGGGCGCACACCGAGCAGGAGGAAACATAAACCCTCACATCCTTGGCCAAGGTGGACCAACCGTACTTCCCACTAAGACAGCGCACTGTCCGACCGATGCCAGGATGACCAGAGGAGGGTGACGTGTGGGCCCAATAGATCAACCGGTCGCGGACAGCAGACGGAACGTACAGACGCCCAGCTGGACACTGAGAGGGAGTGGGCTCTGTACGTAATGCCCGCTCGATGTCCGTGTCCAGCTCCCACACCACCGGTGCCACCAGGCAAGAGGCCAGAAGTATGGGAGTGTGATCCATGGACCGCTCCTCTGTGTCATACATCCGGGACAGTGTGGCTGCCTTAGCATTCTGGGAACCTGGTTGGTAGGACAGGGTGAAAACAAAACGGGTAAAGAACATGGCCCACCTTGCCTGGCGAGGGTTCAGTCTTCTCGCTGCCCGGATGTACTCCAGATTGCGGTGGTCAGTCCAGATTAGAAAAGGGTGTTTCGCCCCCTCAAGCCAAAGTCTCCACGCCTTCAGAGCCTTGACGACAGCCAACAGCTCCCGGTCCCCCACATCATAGTTTCGCTACGCCGGGCTGAGCTTCTTCGAAAAGAAGGCACATGGGCGGAGCTTTGGTGGCGTACCTGAGCGCTGAGAGAGCACGGCTCCTATCCCAACCTCGGACGCGTCCGCCTCCACTATGAACGCCAAAGAGGGATCCGGATGAGCCAGCACGGGAGCCGAGGTAAACAGAGCCTTCTAGGTGACCAAAAGCCCTGTCCGCCTCTGCAGACCACTGCAGTCGCACCGGTCCCCCCTTCAGCAGTGAGGTAATGGGAGCCGCTACCTGACCAAAGCCCCGGATAAACCTCCGGTAGTAGTTGGCAAACCCTAGGAACCGCTGCACTTCCTTTACCGTGGTTGGAGTCAGCCAATTACGCACGGCTGAAATGCGGTCACTCTCCATCTCCACCCTTGACGTGGAAATGCGGTACCCTAGGAAGGAGACGGACTGTTGGAAGAACAGACATTTCTCAGCCTTGACGTACAGGTCATGCTCCAACAGTCGACCAAGCATCCTGCTCACCAGGGACACATGCTCGGCACGTGTAGCGGAGTATATCAGAATGTCGTCGATATACACCACTACACCCTGCCCGTGCAGGTCCCGGAAAATCTCGTCAGCAAAGGCCTGGAAGACTGATGGAGCATTCATCAACCCGTACGGCATGACGAGGTATTCATAGTACCCTGAGGTGGTAATAAATGCCGTCTTCCACTCGTCCCCCTCCCAGATACGCACCAGGTTGTAAGCACTCCTGAGGTCCAATTTTGTGAAGAAGCGCGCCCCGTGCATTGACTGGATCGCACTGGCTATGAGAGGCAGCGGGTAGCTGTACCTCACAGTGATCTGACTGAAACCCCGATAGTCAATACACGGGCGCAGACCTCCATCCTTCTTCTTCACAAAAAAGAAACTTGAGGAGTCAGGTGAAGTGGAGAGCCGAATGTATCCCTGCCCCAGGGATTCAGAGACATATGTTTCCATAGCCGCGGTCTCCTCCTGGGACAGAGGATACTGGGAAGTGCTGCGTCTACCAGGAGATTTATCGCACAATCCCCCCATCGATGGGGTGGTAATTTAGCCAAATCGGCATATTCTGAGGGGATGCGCACGGTGGAGACCTGGTCTGGACTTTCCACCGTAGTCGCATCGATGGAAACCCCTACACACCTCCCTGAGCACTTTCGTGACCATCCCTTGAGAGCCCTCTGTTGCCACGAAATAGTGGGGTCATGACAGGCCAACAAGGGTAGGCCCAGTACCATGGGAAATGCAGGAGAATCAATAAGGAAGAGACTGATTCTCTCCCTGTGACCCCACTGCGTAACCATGCCTAGTGGAGCGGTGGCCTCCCTAATCAGCCCTGACCCTAATGGTTGACTATCTAGGGCGTGCACAGGGAAGGGCATATCCACAGGAACAATGGGGATCCCTAAACTATGGGCAAATGAACGGTCAATAAAATTCCCAGCTGCGCCTGAATCTCTGGCGCCTTATGCTGGGAACGCGGGGAAAACTCAGGAAATGTAATAAACACATACATGTGAGCAACAGGGGGCTCTGGGTGAACCTGGTGCCGACTCACCTGGGGTGACACGATAGTGCCCTGCCTGCTGCCTCGACTCCCTGAGAAACCCCCCCAGCACCGACCAGCAGTGTGCCCTCTGCAGCCACAGATGGTGCAGGGAATGGCCCCTCCTCCGGTCGCCCTAAGCGCAGCTCCTCCCAGCTCCATGGGCGTCGGAGCGGAGGTGCTGGGGGATGGAACTGACAGACCCCGATCTGGACGTCCGTGGGTAGCCAGCAGGTTGTCCAGCGGGATGGACAGGTCCACCAGCTGGTCCAACGTGAGGGTGGTGTCTCGGCAGGCCAACTCCGGCCGGACGTCCTCGCGCAGACTGCACCGGTAGTGATCGATCAGGGCCCTGTCGTACCATCCCGCACTGGCGGCCAGGGTCCGGAAGTCCAAAGTGAAATCCTGTGTGCTCCTCGTCCCCTGCTTCAGATGGAACAGACGTTCACCCGCCGCTCGACCCTCAGGCGGGTGGTCGAAAACTGCCCGAAAGCGGCGGGTGAACTCTGCGTAATGGTCCAACGCCACGTCTCCTTCACTCTATATGGCGTTGGCCCACTCCAGGGCTTTGCCTGAGAGACAGGAGACGAGGGCGGACATTCTCTCACGTCACAAGCCGGGTGGATGGTCGCCATGTAGAGTTCCAGCTGGAGTAGGAACCCCTGGCATCCGGCAGCCGTCCCATCATACTCCCTCGGGAGCGCGAGCCGAATCCCGCTGGGACCGGGTGAAGGAGGGGTGGACAGTGGGGCCTGCTGTAGTGGGGCTGGTGAAGGCGCTGGAAGACCTCCTTCTCTCTCCCATCGATCCATCGTCTGCAACACGCGATCCATGGCCGTGCCCAGACGTTGCAACATGGTCGCATGCTGCTGGACGCGCTCCTCTACCACCACAGGGAGGGCGTCTGCTCCTGCTGGTGTAGAGGAGTCAGGCGCAGGACAGAAGATATGAGTCATTTTTGCAATTTTACTCAAATATAAACACAATACACGTCAAAATAATGCCAAGCCCAACATAACGGACCCCAATACAACAAACAATCACTCACAAACAAACATGGGGGAACAGAGGGTTAAATAATGAACAGGTTATTGTGGGATTGAAACCAGGTGTGTAAAACAAGGAAAAACCAATAAAAAATGAAAAGTGGATCGGCGATGGCTAGAAAACCCGCCCGAACAAGGAGAGAGACCGACTTCAGCAGAAGTCGTGACACTGAAATTGCAACCAACTTTCTATGGCTTGTTTTAAAAATAGCTGTATTTCATTTTTAAATAACCGAAAGTGAGAGGTTGTAATCTAAATAAAGTGAGGGGTTAGACCTTCTTACTAATCTGCTAGAGAACCAGTTCAGATTTAAGTATAACTTTTGTATGACTGAAGCCTTTAGTGAGAGGTCTAATGCTTTAATATTTAATTGTTTCTGCCCTCTGAATTCATATTCATTATATAAATAGTCCCATTTAATTTTGTCTGGCTTGCCGTTCCAAATAAATTGGGGGTAAAAAAATATACATAAATAAATAAATGCACAGGGGATAATGGGGAAAATGAGCAACACCTGGAGGGAGGTGGAGACAAGCACAAGACAGGTGAAACAGATCAAGGTGTGACAATAGTAGAAAGATCTGATCTATTTTTGCTAATTTTCTTTTAAAATGTATTGTAGTGAGATAATTTTTTCTTTCGGGATATGAATACCGAGTATGTCCACTTCACCGTCATTTTTATGAGTAGGTATGTCCAAACTTTTGACTGGTACTGTAGGTACATGCGTTGTGCAAACACTTGGTGAGACTGTGGTTATGGTTCCCTCTGTTCCAAGATAGAATCACGTGTAACAGGAGCTAGACAGAGATAAATCGATGAGATATAGCAGATATCTCCCCATCTACTGCCCGTCTACGGCCCAGTAGACACATGGCACTCATTCCTGCATTGGTTCTGTTTATGACGTAGAGGTACATTGATTCTTGATTCTTATCACCGAGAAATTGCTAAAAGTTCCCTTGCATGGGGTAACCAAAGTGCCACAGTATAGAAGATTAAGAACAGAATAGATAAGAATGAAAGAGAGAGAGAGAGAGAGAGAGAGAGAGAGAGAGAGAGAGAGAGAGAGAGAGAGAGAGAGAGAGAGAGAGAGAGAGAGAGAGAGAGAGAGAGAGAGAGAGAGAGAGAGAGAGAGAGAGAGAGAGATGGGAAAATAAAGACAGATGAGGGATGGCTCACTAGGAGAGTGATTTGACCAGTCCACAACCGGAACGATTAGTACCAGTCTCTCCCTCTCTCTTAATCACACACACAAATGCACACAAATAACAAATGCACACAAATACACACACACACACACACACACACACACAGTGGTTATGTTCTAATTGGATTAGGCCTGTGTGTGTGGCATCTCAGGATGGTAATTGTGTCAGCCGTGCTGGTCAACGGGAATTCAAGTGTTAAATCCAATTTCGAATTTGTGTCTCTCGTTCAGGGGGATGTACAAGAGTACCAACCATATGTCACCATCCCCAATTCCAAGGGATGAATATGGATGAGCGCAATGTTATGCTCCCGTGTAGCCCTACGAGGAGCTGGCTACGTCTGTGACAATGTGTACTATTTGTTATGGATGAGGACGCGTGGTACTGCAAGACATCACCAAAACTAAGTGTGGAAGACAAGATATTTCCAATGTGTCCCTTTTTTATCAAATTAAACCGCAGGCTCTGAGTTAAATACTGTGAGATTTTACCATGTACATAATACGGCATTTTAGTGGTAGGTCTAAATTGTCTTACATCTTAAATGTCAAATAGCTTCTACACTAAGCTAAGAAAGTGTAAAGCACTATAATAACTGGAATGTACTGTACACTACTGTGTTAGTTAATGAGTGTGGGCGGTTGTGTACATCAGAACTAATTTAGGTGGTACAGCTCAAGCACACAGTCTGTCCAACATTAGCAGCTTGCTAATTACCCATGTCAATTATGCCGAGTTTTGATGAGTTACAAAACGTGCACAACATTCTGGAATTAGATTATTAACAAGTGCATGTGTCTATAACAGTCCTGTACTCTTTTGGAGACTTGATCACATCAATTACTGTCAAAATCAGCACAAAAGTGGCTTCCACACACACATGCACGCACACACCACACACGTGTGTAAGCTCTCAGCGCATGTGCACAGGTAGCCTAGCAGTTGGGCCAGTAACCGAAAGATTGCTAGTTCGAATCTCCAAGCAGACAGGGTGAAACATCTGTTGATGTGTCCTTGAGCCTAATTGCTCCAGGGTGGCTGTTGATAATGGCAGACCCTGGCCGTGACCCCACTCTCCGTTGATGATGGAAGACCCTGGCCGTGACCCCACTCTCCGTTGATAATGGCAGACCCTGGCCGTGACCCCACTCTCTGAGGGTGTCTCAGGGAGAGTCGGGATATGCAAAAGACACATTTTCAATTCACACTTGCATATTAATGTACACTTGTACATGTGTGAAATTGGACAAATATAAGCACACTCCAAAGTATTATTAGTACACACACGTTCCAGAGAAGGCCTGCCTATTAATTCATCATCAAGCGGTTGCTTTTCATAACTCAGAACTAGCATGATGCCTGTACTTCTGTGGAAACTCAGTGGATCCATGTGAGGGGAAAGTTTGCTTTTGTAATTGTCCCTGCACACAGACTGTTTGACAGGGGCAAACAGAGGTGCAGCTCTATCCTTGATGTGTCTGGGACTCAGAGTGCCAGCCGGTCCCCAGAGGGCCAACTGCACTAAAAAGACTATTCACAGTTAGGATGAAGTGCAGAAAGAGAGAGTAGCACTGTAGACTGCAGGTGCACAATAACATCTGGTGAGACAAGAAGCAGAGGACACCCAAGATTTCTTCAAATGACAGCTTTTAATTGGGCTGTGAATGAACGTGTGTGTGTGTGTGTGTGTGTGTGTGTGTGTGTGTGTGTGTGTGTGTGTGTGTGTGTGTGTGTGTGTGTGTGTGTGTGTGTGTGTGTGTGTGTGTGTGTGTGTGTGTGTGTGTGTGTGTGTGTGTGTGTGTGTGTGTGTGTGTGTGTGTGTGTGTGTGTGTGTGTGTGCGTGTGTGCGTGCGTGCGTCGCGAGACAGAGCGAGACCCATATTATGCTAGGAAAATTGTAAACGCCACAGTTATATGCATTGTAAAATATAATTTTTCAGTTGTACGAACTTTGAGAAGCAGGATGTTGGGTATTTCAAGGAAGTTGCAGCAATGTTGTACCAAATGGTGCTTTTAAGACAACTTGGAACTCGGGAAAAAGTTAGCTCAAATCATGACGTCAGTGATCTTCAGGTCAGAAAGTTAGAGCTCTAGAAAGAAGTTTCTGACTTGGAATTCCGAGTTGGATGACCATTCAAAAACAAAATCCGGAGCTCGTTTTCCCCCAAGTTCCCTGCTGTTTTGAACCCAGCATCAGTTGACTTTAAATCCTCTTCTTCCTCTGTCATCCTTACCTCAGTTCAACCCTCTTTAGAGAAACCAAGGCATCACTGGCGAGACAGTGAACGCTCCTTTCTATCTGCATGGCGCGCTCTAGGCTGGAGAAGACTGGTGATAAATCTCTGTGTAGCTAATGAACTGCATTTAACAATAAAATGCACTGGAAATGGAACATTTCATTTACAACAAGATCAATGGCACTGACAAACTCCCCTTTCGCAGAGTTAGCGGGATGATGTTCCGCAGGCAATCCAATCAATCACTGAGCACCAACGCCAAGATCAATCAATGCTCAGGCTTTAAAAAAGCAGAGGAGGAAGGAAAAGGAGGGGAAAAGACATGAAGTGTTTCTCTCCCCTCTTCTTTGAGAAGGGCCTTGTTAGGCTCACTAATCACTAGTTTGAAAGGTCTTCCTCCTTATCGCCCTGCACGCTTATATTCCGGGATGATTCTTTTTGTGTTTCAGAGGGCTTGTGAGTGAGCGATCACGATCATCATTGTACGCTCCATCTGAGACCCAACAAATTCATAATGCCAGGCATCTGCTTTCATTTATAAAGGGCTCACTTAGCCAGCATTGCTCTCCTTCGCTCTGCCTCTCTATTGCCTCTCTCTCTAGTTCTCTCTAGCCACATCAGGCTCCATGAGAGTGCCACTTGCCCTCTTCCTCACCTAATCCTCCCCCCTCTCTTTCTCTCACTCTCCATGCGTCCTTTGTTTATTTCTCCTCCTCGTATCCCACTCTTCTCTCCCTCTCCCGTTGTCTAATCATCCAAGTTTTACTCAGGCGATTAGAACACAAGTGATAGAACGCACAAGCACACATACCGGCGTAGGAGTTTGATGGAGACTTGCGAAGAGGGTTCTTCGTCAAAGTCCTTGAACTACTTACTCAAAGGTGTGAAGTTGGAGGTTTTATTACTCAGACCGAATACGTTCCTGTACAGAATAGTTGTTTCATCTGATTCAGATTTAATACAATTTCAAATTAGCTAAATTTGATTTAATAACATTAATTTAACACATATTTTCAAGATTTGTGTCAAAGAACATGTTACTCATGAACACCAGTGGGATAGGCCTATCAAATTCAACATCACCTGATAACAGTTTCATTTGCAGTATCAACATTCCAGAGGATGACAGGCATGATGACAGTTCACATAGTAGGCAAACTAGGCATACAAGCACACAGCTCATTCAAACTTTGTTTTGATTGATTTCATTTCAAATCAGGGCCATCAATATAAGCAGTCTTGGTATTGACAGAAAAAAAAGTTAAGTGCAATTTATCACCAGTAGGTGGGGTACTTCGCTCGCTATACTTGAAGACCCTCACACACCCGCACGCACACAAAATAACGTACAATACCCATTATGAAGTACATTTTCAAAAATGGGTTTTTATCATGAAAAATAAAATGCAACATCTGTTGTAAATATATTTGGATACATTAGTTTGTCCTTTGGGATCTGCATGAAGCACATAGCCCATGGTGATGTCTGGCAGTATGTGGGCACTGATGCAGTCCACAGACTCCAATGTCCACACTCTTTCAAGCAAAATACAGAGTGGAATAAGATGGAATACTACTGGAAAGAGGATATTTTTGTTCCGGTGGCTTTTTGCACATTGTCACAGAGTAACTTTAGTTTCCAAGGATGAGGTAACCGGCCCACAGAACTAAACAGTGCAGGTGGTTGTGGATGCAGAGCTGAATCCTGGGTAAGCATGTTATTTATTTTAGCCAGTAACATTGCACAACGCACATAGTGATGTCACTCGATATTGCACTGCCCTTAAAAAGGCACAAATATTACATTCTATGATGACAACTGCTTAACCTGAAAATATTTAAATGCAATTTGAAATCCTGCAAGTGTCTATGAAACGCATCAAGCACGACTCAAATTACTCCCGTTAAAGTTACTCAAGTAAACTCAAAACAATAACTAAAAACGAATATCCATTATTTTCCCAAACAACCGTACCATATCTCTATATAAAAAAACACTACCATTGCCAGAGTGGTCATTTATCCCGGCTAAATGTCCCTCCATGGCAGCCTATAGTCCCAGGGAGAACACCGTCCCATGTTGTCCTCCAGCTGGCTGGCGGTAACCATAATGGCAGTCCCCAGTAGGAGTGAGCAGAGCAGGTCGTGGCTGTCTTTACCGTCATCATTAAGCACCATTGGTTTAATGAACACAGCATTTAGCAGTGCTTGGACCTTCATGCTCTGCTGCCTCATTAAGTGGAAAGCAAACTAATATGGGGGAGGCACCTAGAGCTCACCTCTATAGAGAAGAGCTGCTATCTGTATGGTGAACACACAGGCCTATCTCCCAGAGCTGACACTCAACAGCAGACAGAAAGCCTTCCCATGTACTCTCAGAGCTACAACTCACTGTCCAGCCTATCCCTATTGGTTGAAGCTTTTACAGTGAGATTATTCAAGATCTTTTAACCTATGCGTTTTGATATGCTGTTAATGGATAAACATTCAATCTTACCAAACTACAGAACATGTAACAAAATATGTTTCATACAAAAATGCAAGCCTCACAGAAAATACATATAAAAAGGAAATGCTCCCATACAAAAATGCCTGCATCTTGGATCTACGGATATTGCAGGAAGTGTCACCATTTCAGTTAGCACTGTCTTACTGGGTTACCATGTTAACCTGTGTTGCTGGAGTTCTATCTACAATACAGTACCCCTACCGCATCACCCTCCAGTGGCTGTGCCAAAATCCGCCCACACCTATCCAGTCCTCCATCCCCCTCCTCCCTCTCTCCCAGGGGCCCTTGCTATCCGGGATCCTTGGGACGTCCATACCCCATTAAAGTTTACATTTAAAATGGTTAAGGTTAGGGTTAGGTAAGAGTTATGGTTAGGGTAGTGGTTGAGGTCAGGGTTTGGGTAGGGATGTACCAAGAATCCCAGATAGCACTAACCCTCTCCCAGGGGAGGTCTTTGTTGGGGATCTTTCCCACTCTACAGAGCAATAATTAAGGGCCCAGCTCTCTGGTTTATGGTCAGAGAAGCAGCTGCTTTGACATTTACTGTCTGATACAACAGTGAGGGGAGAGAAGAGTAGCACTGGCTCCTCCCTCCAGCTGTGTGTCACACCCTCTTTCTGCTTATTCTGCATAATCCACACCTCGGTTAGTCAACCATAAACAGATCATGTCACCGACAAACTGCAATGGGTTTTCCCCTTCAGACGACGGGAGCAAAAAATAGCAGGGCTTTGGCAGCATGATTTGAAGTGTTGATAAGAGATATTGAGCAAGATGTGAATGGTGTTAACAAGAGGCCTTGGGGATGGGACTCGTTTAAATGAAGAGTTAAGTCATTAACGAGACCTCAAGTGATTAGAGACAACAGTGAATGTGGAGCCAAAACTATTTTTTCAGTCAAATGTAATACTAAATCAGTGCCTTACAGGATGAGTTTAAAAAGAATGGCTTCAGTGGGTTAACTCTCTTACTTCACATTTCATTTTGGAGAGTAGATACGCACAAATGGAAAACACACTGTACACTAATTTTTTGCTCTCATCCAAGTATCAAACTATGTGATTTGGTAATAACTTTGACAACAAACAATGGTTAAATAATTTCCTCATAATGTATCCACTGTAGACAACAGTACTGTATTCTCTATCTCTGCCTGACCTCTAGTACAGGACATTATAATGGCAGATGCTCTCTATCATCCTGTGGCTTATTGCTCCTTTTGCCCATGTATCCATCCTAACCATCCTCTCATTATTTCCAGACATAGGTTGTGCAGGTCAAGGGAAGACGTCTTCATTACGAGTGAATGGAAAAAGTTGGATCTCTCTCCGGTTATTTTGGCAGAAGTAGCCATCAAGGACGGGAATAGAGCTGTAATGCTACAGATGTCCTATTGATTGACTCACTGTCAGAATCCATAAAGTTAGGCATTTAAATGGCCGTTTGAGTAGCAGATATGTTGAGGCTGCTCCTGCACAAACATTGAGAGATTTACAGTGAAATTACCTCAAGGATCTGAATGTGTCTTTGCACTTATAATCATGGCCTACATACGGCCAGTCTGAGATACTAATGTCTGAAGAATGGCCACTGAGATTCACAGGCCTTTTATTACCATTACAAACATACAGAGCACATACAGAACCAATGTGACAGCAGTGTACTGGACCAGAAAGGGTTAAAAGTATATCCTCCGTTGTCTATATGTGGGACATGTGGCCTCATTCAGCTACCGGAGATGCCCGCACCACAGCCCACAGCTAGCAGCAAGTTAGCAACCAAGGTCCTCCTGACAAGCAAGGAACTGTATTCATTAATTACTCCATCCATTCCTCACAGCAAAACTGTAAACAACACAGGGATATGGGGAACTAGAGAGTGATTAGTGAGAGAAAAGAGGAGGAAGGGAGGAGATGGAACGAGAGTAGGAAGGAAGGAAGGATAGAGGTAGGTGGAATAGAGGAGGGAAAGACAATAAGATGATGAAGGGGTATAAGAAGGGCCAAGGGAGGACAAGGTGAAGGGGAAGGGGAAAAGTGACATATTTTGCAGGTCTGTTTTTGGCGAGCAGGGGACATTGTCGCAGAGGCATCCCAGTGCCTTCTCCCTCTCTAATTATTCCAATTATCATGGCACGCTATGAAAACGTGATTAATAACACAGAAGATATTGTTGTGGCAATTAGCCATATGGTGGTGGGACTCTGCTCTGTCACGATTTTGCCATTAGCATCTACTTATGTTTGTCAGGAGCGTGGAGCCATGACAAGCTCAAGTTCTGCTCACCTTGCACTCCCCACAGAGAGACACACACTGGGGGACTGGGTATTCCTCCTGGCTCCTTGCTTGACTGCATTTTTCATGCAGCATCCGGTCGGAGTGGGGACAAAATGTCAACTAGCGTCTGGGACGACTCATCAAACTCTTGGGGAGGAAGAGGGAAGGAGGAAGAGGGGTACTTAGTGGATTATCTGCTGTGGTGTGACATTCAAACACACATCGTTTCTCTCTCTGTGAGATTATTAGGAGATTCAAGTTATTTTAACCTATGGTTTTTATTCTCTCTCTCTCTCTCTCTCTCTCTCTCTCTCTCTCTCTCTCTCTCTCTCTCTCTCTCTCATACAGGGTCTCGGCCAGTCAAATTACTATAAGCATTTTTACAGCGAGTCCTCTTGTTAAGACCTGTTGGAATTTTCCAGATGGCAATAAAAATGCATGAGGTCTCCTGGACCCGTGGAGAGCTCCACCACTTGAGAGAGAAAAACAAAAACACCCAGAGAAAAGGAAGCAGGTAGCTAGTTTCTGCATGGAATCTGATACCCCAAGGACCAGGAGGAGAGATCTTCACAGGAGAGTATTGCACTGCTTGGAGAACTGAGGGAGGCAGAACTGAGGGAGGCAGTGCATTTTGTTATGCCAACAAACACTCATAAACCTGTTGACAGACAAGAGAGTCCAAATGCTGTTTCAAAGATGCTAGAAATGTTTTACACAAGTGAAGAGTGAAGAGAGATATAACTTGTCTTTAGCCTTCAAAACCATGTTTTTAACCTTCAAAATTATTTACAAAAATCATATAATTTACACTTAAAGCAAGAAAAAGCGTAGGCCTATAGAGGTCTATTCATGTTACATACGGTTGAACAAAACCTGCAACAAAGCAACTACACTGATTTACCATTAATATAATTTATAACAGATAAAATGACATTATTGTCATTAACCTGTGTAAGACAGGTATCATTTCTTTAAAGCTGCAATATGTAACCTTTTGGGTGACCCGACCAAATTCGCATACTGTAGAAATGTGACATATATTTGTTTCATTCTCATTAATAGCAAGTCTAAGAAGCAGTAGATCTGTCATACTGTATGTGCGATATTTCTGTGTATTCCATTCTTGCGTTTCCTTTTTGTGTCTGTTACCTTTGGTGTTATACACCAGTTTCAAACAGCTAAAAATACAACATTTTTGGTTATTGAAAATATATTTCACAGCGGTTTGGATGGTACAATGATTCTCTACACTATACATTGCTTGTTATGAAAAGTAGGTGAACTATTCGAATTTTTGCAACCAGGAAATAGCGGATTGATTTCTGCATATTGCACCTTTAATAGTTTTATTCCAAATCCTCCAACCTTAGTCGACTCACTTCTGAGCAACATAGAAGCACCTGATAACAACATTGTCATGCCATCAGGGGCCTTAATACGGGCTGAAGAGAGGAGTCGAAGAGGAGGGATATGGGCTTTTCATAGGATCATTAAAACAGCAAGATGGATTCAGTAATTGAATGAAAAAGCAGGATCTGAACAACATCTGTGCCATCCACATAAATCATTTCAATGAGAGGCTCAAACTACAATAAAACCCTCAGCCTTGGAGTCAGAGAAGCTGTCAAATACATCTTAGGGACGCACACGGATGACAAGATAACAGTCCATAGACGCAGCAATTCAACTCACTATTCAAAATAAAGTGGTGGAATGAAAAAGAGGCGTACATGACAGGAATGTTATACAGTCACTTCTTCTCCTCTTTCTTTCTCCCTGTGGAGCGTAAGGCCCCATGACAGGAATATAACACAGCCCCTACACAAGCTAAAGGACAAATGTGTTGACCAAAATAACTTGTAACGCCCGTCAAATGAATTCCTCCACATGTCATTGCGAACTTGTTATTGTGTTGTTTCAAAAGTTCTTATACGTAATACTTATTCTTCAGCGTCCACACCATCATCTGGAGTCGACAGGATCATGAGACAATAACTTTGCTGCTAATACAAAATCATGTTTGAAAGGTAAATGGAATCCAACAGAAATGTCCACCTAAACCAGGGACAGTATTCTGTAATGCGATTCAGCTTCACTCTGGATGTCACCTGTACCTGCAGATGTGGCCAAAGTACAAATCTAAAAGGTCCATTTACTTCCTGTCAAAATGCATATTTTTTTGCACTAACAGTTCAAGTGCAATATGAGGGGGGTCTTTGAAGCTCAAGCACTCAAAAGAGGTGGATTTCTTGAGAAGTTGAGAGGGTGCAAATGTCTACCAATATCTCACTGGTGTAAACCACAAACTGTCAAATCTACTCACAACTGACAAACTACTCGTGCTAGGATTTTGGCAAAATGCATGCTGACATCCACTTGACAGAAGTTTTCTACATAAAATACCATTTAGTTCATTCTACCTTGATGGTGTGGCAGTGGGTGGTTTTAACGATAGTTCCTTACCGTTTCAGGCTGAATTTAACCTGAAACAAAGTGCAGAGTTCATTAATAAAATTTCCTTCAATGCCCAGAACAGTATGTGAGTCATACTGTAGCTAAGAACTCATTTAGAGTCATCCTTCAGTCCAGTAAAGAGAATGTTCTGTCTGAAAGCTACATTAGTGTATTGATACTATGTGATATAGCAATCAAACACGGTCTAGAAAGCCTGGTTCAATCCAACTTATCAATTTGGTTGACAAACAATCAGACGTGTATGAATGATTGTTAACCTTCTATCTAAACTATTTTTATGCTCGTCATGTGAATATTCCCACTGGCTATGACCTCTGTCAAAACAACTAAGACAGTGGAAATGCATGCTTTGTGTAGTCATGATCAACCCACTAATTATTCAATAATCTAATAACACAATTGGTCATGGTGAATGACTAAGGCATTGACACCAGATGGTGGCTTTGTCGATAAAACCCCACACACAACCTGTGTGTATTTCTCAGCCAAGAAGGCGGTCGGTCAACTGTAACTTTAGGATCTTAGAAATGATCTATGGCTCTGTATTGGAAGAATGCCTGAGACAGCTACCTGCGGAGTGCTGGAGGGCATGACGATATGATGTCAGCAAGGGTTTGTGCATTATTGTGTGTGTGTGTGTGTGTGCGTGCATGCAGCTCATGATTTGTGATGTCCAGTTCAGTATTTGTATAGTCAACAAACAATATTTCCAGTGTCATTCACTCAAGGATATACTCAACACCACACAATGTTTTCTCTTCAGATTGAGAGGGTCTCTTGAGGCTGTTTCATGGTGCAGGAAGCCTAGTGGTTAGAGTGTTGGGCAGTAACCAAAAGGTTGCTGGATCAAATCCCCCGAGCTGACAAGGTAAAAAATCTGTCGCTCTGCCCCTGAGCAAGGCAGTTAACCCACCCTTCCCTGGGTGCTGAAGACTTGGATGTCAATTAAGGCAGTCCGCCACACCTCTCTGATTCAGAGGGGTTGGGTTAAATGCAGTAGACGCATTTCAGTTGAAGGCATTCAGTTGTACAACTGACTAAGTATCTCCATTTCCTTACTGTCCTCAGTGTGCACCTGTCATTGTACAGCCTTCTTTCATGACCTTTTGTTTAGCTATGCAGATATGCCTCATCATCAACGTCAATTTTATAATGAAAGACTAGCAATACGCTGAATTTTGCTGTAGTAAACATCAAAATAAATGGATGTTGGATGAAATTTGGAGTATCAGAATAAAGAGAGTCGCACACTCCATAAGTAAACTCCCAGTATTTACCAACGTTTCGCCATCACTGTGCCTTAGATATACATCCTATATCTGGTTAATTGTTAATTGTACATTTTCCACGTAAATGACAACACGAGAGGCCATTAACTGTGTGTGACTTATCCTGATGTCCGTATGACAGATGTTAATAATTCTACTATAATTGAGAACGGATAGAGGGGGAAAAATGTGTTCAATTTGATACAAATATGTCAGAAAATAGAATGCATAAACAGATTGACATGCTTGTGGATATGAAGACAGAAATGTTTTACCTAAGTAGATAGCCAACTAGTAAATAACTGTTTAAAATGAATTACTACAATGCATCATTGACATGTTTGCAAGGAATCGTGCAGTATGACTAACAAAACGATAAAACATCAAAATGTGTATCAAATCTTACAATATGTGTTTGTATAGTTGCTCATTTAATTGCATTTCATCTACATGGCAAGGTATAGACTTGTACAACCTATTTTGACATGTCATTAGTTAACGGGAGGTGGAGGAAGCCGTTTTGCTTGATTTTGTACCAAAGAGTGACTGAATGGCACTTTGTAAGGTGGGTATTTACACCTCTAAACAGGATTAGACACAACACAGAAAATAAACACTTCCTCTATCTGCACATCTTTTTTTGTTCTCCTTCATTTGTCTGCTGGTTGTTGTTGTTGATTTGCGATCCTATTGGCAGATATCCACGTTGAATTCCCATGTAACGATGTGTCTGATTATCCCTCTAATGTGACTTCTTCTTTATTTGGAAAGAATTGGTTCCACTGGCAGTGTAAATCAGTGGGATTGTTGTATTAGATCTGTATCCTGCATCTGCCGAAGATTACATTAATGTCGACTTCACTTCATTTCAAGGGGTAAACAAATGATGACTCCAGCCTGCATTGCTATCTTATCAGTAAACATGTACAATAATGACTACCCCTTTCACACCAAAAAATATTGCGCTGTCACGTGTTGGTCCCATGTTTCATGAGGTGAAATAAAAGATCCCCGAAATGTTCAACGCGCGCACAAAAGGCGTTAGTGAACATTTCTTCTTTGCCAAGATAATCCATCCACCTGACAGGTGTGGCATATCAAGATGCTCATTAAACAGCATGATCATTACACAAGTGCACCTTTTGCAGGGGACAATAAAAAGGTGCCTCTAAAATGTGCCGTATTGTCACACAATACAATACCTCAGATGTCTCACGTTTTGTGGGAGTGTACAATTGACATGCTGACTGCAGGAATGTCCACCAGAGCTGTTGCCAGGGGTGATGGGCCTGGCTCCCAAGTGGGTGGGCCTATGCCCTCATAGGCCCACCCATTGCTGGACCCAATTTAAAAACAACTTTCAAGGCATCGTTCCATCTGTGTTCATCATTACAATATTGCTTACTTTATGTGAAGTTTTGTTTATATTACATTTTCTTCTGATCTTTTATGATTGGAGTTGTAATTAGAGTGTAGATTGCAGTGGCGGGTTATGGGATGCACTGCTTTACGGCCTACTATAAATCAAGTTTATTTATGTCGCTTCTGTAATGAATAAAAAAAACAGACCTTTATTGGCAAAAAGCAGAATGAAACTTTCTTTCAAGCCTTTTAAAAGGAAGCTAGGGTAAATAGAAAATGTAGAGAAATGTTAAAATATTCCAAAAAGTACAAGGTATCTGATAATTTAGTGAATCTTTTGTCCTGTCTTGCAGACTAACAGTAACAATCAGTTGAGGGCTATTTAACGTCTTCATTCCACATGATTAATTCCAGTATTAGGCCAGTAATGTTAAGTGTCAATTATTTCCTTGTTACTCAACTTGCAATACAAACTAAGATCATGAACTTACATAGAACAGCTTCACTGAAAAGATTAGCAATTAAACTAAATTCACAAAGCGTAAAACAACCTTGACTTTTTCCCTGTCTCTGTTCAAAGACAAAACAATTCTATAACAATCAAAACTGTCCAAACATATGTGCTTTGATTTTCTCTGTCTTCTTGCTTTGTTTTGTCTATTGTAGCTCTGCCAAGACAACCACTGATGTTCCAAACTGTGACATTTCCCACTATAAAGTGATAATCCGTTTTGATTCATTAGCTTGTAGGATGCTGCACATTAAGAGAAAGTTCACCTGAATATTGAAGTACGTTCATTTTGAGGAACAATTTCACAAAACTGCAGCAAGTTGAACAGAAGTGATGAAAGTCGCAGAAGAAAATGAATTCCACGGCCCTCATTTTCAAACAGGTAGTCACTTTAACAACAGCTTACAGAGACAACACTTACAGGGGAGAAAATTCCCCAAAATGACAGAATAGAAAAAACATTTCTGGATGTAGAATTTTGAGGAAGCCTCCATTGGTTCATAATCATGATCTGGTTGACCGTCAGTCAACAAACAGACAATAAATACTGTACACATTACAGATAAGTAAAGAAAATGAGTGTTGAAAGATAGGAAAGATAAGCTGGATGTTAATATGACCTTAAATATGCTTCACAAAAATGACATGGTCGCTGTGGTAGAATGTTTATTTTGACTGCCGATTTTCTGCATTTATCAAAGTCCCATCAGGTAGCCTGATTTCAGATGTGTTCATGTAAATAGGATTACTAGGGAAATCAATCTTTTTTGCAAAGCATGTAAACGTTTAAATCGTATTTATATTAATCTGACTATTCACAAATCGTATTGTGTGCATGTAACAGTACTCACTGTCTGAATCACACACCATCTGTGAGAGCACCTCTTCTTCTGGCATCAGCACAAATGTTAATTCCCTGTACTTCTAAATGCCTTACAGTACAGAGCTGAGACATTTAGAAAAACAGGTATTAGCGAGCTCTTGTATCATATGGATTAGCAGTGTCCTTCAACTTCAACAACTTAAAGGACAATCCCAGCACTTTATAACCAATTATTATGCTGTTAGTATTGTTGCGACCCTAGTTTATAAGCGCGGATATCAACTCTGCCACTTGAGCATGCTTTTGTGGCACAGTCGATGGAGCGATGGCCTTCAGGACAGAAGGCTAAGGGTTCGAGCCGTGCTCCCTGCCTTCGTTACATTGGTGTCAGAAGTGATCGTACCTCGCATCCACGGCCGTGTGTGTCCTTGGCCGGTGAGAGTGTTCCTGTAAGACGGCGTCCTGTGAGGTCTTGTGCGAGGACACGCGCTCTTTGAAAGGAGGTAGTTGTGTAGCGAGCCTGGTTTATAAGATGTCAACCCTGCCACTCAAGCATGCTTTTGTGGCACAGTCGATGGCGCGCTGGGCTTCGGGCCAGAAGGTTGATGGTTCGAGCCGCGCTCCCTGTTTTATTACAGTATACAATGCATTTGGAAAGTATTCAGACCCCTTTCTTTTTCAACATTTGTTTACGTTATAGCCTTATTCTAAAATAGATTTTTTTATTTTTTTAGATAAATTCTCATCAGTCGACACAATACCCCATAACGACATTTATTTATTTTTTAATACCTTATTTACATAAGTATTATAGATCCTCTGCTATGAGACTCGAAATTGAGCTCAGGTGCATCCTGTTTCCATTGATCATACATGAGATGTTTCTATACCTTGAATGGAGTCCACTTGTGGTAAATTCAATTTATTGAATATGATTTGTAAAGGCACACAACTGTCTATATAAGGTCAGAGCAAAAACCAAGCCATGAGGTCGAAGGAATTGTTGGTAGAACTCCGAGACAGGATTGTGTCGAGGCACAGATCTGGGGAAGGGTACCTGTCTGTAGCATTGAAGGATCTCAAGAACACAGTGGCCTCCATCATTCTTAAATGGAAGAAGTTCGGAACCACCAACACCCTTTCCTAGAGCTGGCCGCCTGGCCAAACTGAGCAATCAGGGGAGAAGGGAGGTGACCAAGAACCCAATCGTCACTGACAGAGTTCCAGAGTTCCTCTGTGGAGATGGGAGAAGCTTCCAGAAGATAACTATCTCTGCAGCACACCACCAATCAGGCCTTTATGGTAGAGTGGCCAGACAAGCCACTTCTCAGTAAAAGTTTTTCAGTGGCAGGGACTGGGAGACTAGTCAGGATGGAGGGAAAGATGAACGGAGCAAAGTACAGAGAGATCTTTGATGAAAACCTGCTCCAGAGCGCTCAGGACCTCAGATTGGGGCGAAGGTTCACCTTCCAACAGGACAACGACCCTAAGCACACAGCCAAGACAACACAGGAGTGTCTTTGGGACAAGTGGCTGAATGTCCAAGCCAGAGCCCGGACTTGAACCCGATCGAACAGCTCTAGAGAGACCTGAAAATAGCTATGCAGCAACGCTGCCCATCCAACCTGACAGATCTTGAGAGGATTTGCAGAAAATAATGTGAGAAACTCCCCAAATACAGGTATGCCAAGCTTGTAGCATCATACCCAAGAAGACTCGAGGCTGTAATCGCTGCCAAAGGTGCTTCAACAAAATACTGAGTAAAGGGTCTGAATACTTATGTAAATGTTTTTCATTTTCAGTTTTTCATTCAGTTTTTCATTTTTAATACATTTGCAAACATTATATAATCCTGTTTTTGCTTTTTCATTATGGGGTATTGTGTGTAAATTGATGAGGGAAAAAAACTAAATAATCAATTTTAGAATAAAACAGTAACGTAACAGAACGTGGAAAAAGTCAAGGGGTCTGAATACTTTTCGAATGCACTGCATTATTGTAAGATTTGATACACATTTTGATGTTTTATCGTTTTTGTTAGTCATACTGCACGATTCCTTGAAGCGTCTGCATTGCCCTCGTCTATAGCATACTACAATTCCCAGGGTGCATTTCCTCTCCCGTGATGCATAGTTAGCCTGCAGTTAGCTTACTAGCTAGCTGGCTATCAAGCCCAGATGAAGCTTAGTCTAAATATATTGCTTATTATGTCATAAGTTATGAGTGCATTTCACAACAGTCCAAACAACATGTAGCCCTGTTAGAAGAACATTTGTTATGACATTTACAGGCAAATCATTACGAATCCTAGTCTTTCAGCCTGTACCTTTGGCGCTAACGTTAGCAATGCTAGCGAGCTAAGCAGCTAAACTTGCTGCATCTGAAAATAAGTGTTTTCAATGATAACATACAAATTTAACCTCATAGATTATCCAAGTAACCATCCAACAACAATGGAGGCCTGTTGTAAAAAATAGGAAGGCCCGCACACTGTTTATGCTCCCAATTCATCGCTTTATTGACTACATTTCGATCTGAAACGAATCTTGGTCAGGTCAAACAGACTGAGTGCTCGCTTCCCCAGATATACACATTTCACCTCCCATGACCTATGGCCTATTGTAAATAATAAAAGGTATTAAGTTTACAAGTAAATCAATACAAAAATATAGGCTACTTAGAAAGAGCACAATGGCTGCTGGAGCTGCAAAATATTAGAGTAAGGTGACTATAAATATCATTCCATAGGTTTTTGAGCATCTATTTAAAATATTTACAGATGTTATTAAACAAAGACAACCAGAGCAACATAGCACGGAGTTCCAATATGATCTGAAAACTAGAGAGGGGGTTATATACAGTAGATCGCTGAAAATGACTGTTTTGCTCATCACTAAAGAGTCAATAGATATGAAATCATAGAATTACACTAAAACTGTGTAGGACATCACTGAATACTTCATAATAACAACCCACATGTTAAAAATTGTGTCCTTTAAGCTTGGCCCACTAAACACTGAAGGAAAGAGTGATTGTCTATTCAAGATGGTGCCGGAGGGGATGGCTGCCGTTTTATGGGCTCTTAACCAACCGTGCTTTTTCGCATTGTTTGTAACTTATTTTGTACATAATGTTGCTGCTACCATCTCTTATGACAAAAAAGAGCTTCTGGACATCAGAACAGTGATTACTCACCTTAAATTGGACGAAGTATTTCTCTTTAATGAGTCAGACGAGAGGGATTTACTCCAGAGCCCCCGAACATGCCCTCATCACTGTCATTCGCAGGAGAAAGAGACTTTCGGGAAAGAGATCGGGGTGCCTTGTGAGGATCCGGTGACGAGTGGCTAATCTGCCCTTGCCATTGGTACTATTGGCCAATGTACAATCACTGGTTAATAAAGTGGACGAACTAAAATCACGTATATCCTACCAACGGGACATTCAAAACTGTAATATATTATGTTTCACCGAGTCGTGGCTGAACTACGACATGAATAACATACAGCTGGCGGGTTATACACTGTATTGGCAGGATAGAACAGCAGCCTCTGGTAAGACAAGGGGTGGCAGTCTATGTATATTTGTAAACAACAGCTGGTGCACGATATCTAAGGAAGTCTCGAGGTTTTGCTCGCCTGAGGTAGAGTATCTCATGATAAGCTGTAGATCACACTACCTACCTAGAGAGTTTTTATCTATATTCCTCGCAGCTGTCTATTTACACCCACAAACCAATGCTGGCACTAAGACCGCACTCAATTAGCTGTATACGGCCATAAGCAAACAGGAAAACACTCATGCAGAGGCGCCGCTCCTAGTGGCCAAGGACTTTAATGCATGGAAACTTATATTAGTTTTACCTAATTTCTACCAGCATGTTAAATGTGCAACCAGAGGGGAAAAAACTTTAGACCACCTTCACTCCACACACAGAGACGCGTACAAAGCTCTCACTCGCCCTCCATTTGGCAAATCCGACCATAATTATATCCTCCTGATTCCTGCTTACAAGCAAAATTTTTATCAGGAAGCACCAGTGACTCGGTCAACAAAAAAAGTGTTCAGATGAAGCAGCTGCTAAACTACAGGACTGTTTTGCTAGCACAGACTGGAATATGTTCCAGGATTATTCCGATGGCATTGAGGAGTTCACCACATCAGTCACTGGCTTCATCAATAAGTGCATCGATGACGTCGTCCCCAAAGTGACTGTACATTCATACCCAAACCAGAAGCCATGGATTACAGGCAACATCCACACTGAGGTAAAGGGTAGAGCTGCCGCTTTCAAGGAGCGGGACTCTAACCCGGAAGCTTATAAGAAATCCCGCTATGCCCTCCATCGAACCATCAAACAGGCAAAGCGTCAAAGCAGGACTAAGTTCGAATCGTACCACACCGGCTCCGACGCTCATCGGATGTGACAGGGCTTGAAAACTATTACAGACAACAAGCGAAGCAAAGCCGAGAGCTGCCCAGTGACACAAGCCTACCAGACGAGCTTCGAGGCAAGTAACACTGAAACATGCATGAGAGCATCAGCTGTTCCGGACGACTGTGTGATCACGCTCTCCGCAGCCGATGTGAGTAAGACCTTTAAACAGGTCAACATTCACAAGGCCGCAGGGCCAGACGGCTTACCAGGACGTGTACTCGGAGCATGCGCTGACCTTCTGGCAAGTGTCTTCACTGACATTTAAAACCTCTCCCTGTCTGAGTCTGTAATACCAACATGTTTCAAGCATACCACCATAGTCCCTGTGCCCAAGAACACTAGGGTAACCTGCCTAAATGACTACTGCCCCGTAGCATTCACGTCTGTAGCCATGAAGTGCTTTGAAAGGCTGATAATGGCTCACATGAACACCATCATCCCAGAAACCCTAGAACCACTCCAATTTGCATACCGCCCCAACAGATCCACAGATGATGCAATCTCTATTGCACTCCACACTTTCCTTTCACACCTGGACAAAAGGAACACCTATGTGAGAATGCTATTCATTGACAATAGCTCAGCGTTCAACACCATAGGCCCTCAAAGCTCACCACTAAGCTAAGGACCCTGGAACTAACCACCTCCCTCTGCAACTGGATCCTGGACTTCCTGACAGGCAGCCCTCAGGTGGTAACAACACATCGCCACGCTGATCCTCAACACGGGGGCCCCTCAGGGGTGCGTGCTCAGTCCCCTCCTGTATTCCCTGTTCACTCAAGACTGCACAGACAGGCACGACTCCAACACCATCATTAAGTTTTCCGATGACACAACAGTGGTAAAGGAACACCGAGCACGCCCCCATTCTCATCGACGGGGCTGTAGTGGAGCAGGTTGAGAGCTTCAAGTTCCTTCGCGTCCACCAACAAACTAACATGGTCCAAGCACACCAAGACAGTCATGAAGAGGGCACGACAAAACCTATTCCCCCTCAGGAGACTGAAAAGATGTGGCATGGGTCCTCAGATCCTCAAAAGGTCCTACAGCTGCACAATCGAGAGCATCCTGACGGGTTGCATCACTGCCTGGTATGGCAACTGCTCTATCTCTGACCGCAAGGCACTACAGATGGTAGTGCGTACGGCCCAGTACATCACTGGGGCCAAGCTTCCTGCCATCCAGGACCTCTACACCAGGTGGTGTCAGAGGAAGGCCCTAAAAAATTGTCAAAGCCTCGCTATTATTATTTTACTGCTGCTCTTTAATTATTTGTTACTATTATTTCTTATTTTTGGGCCGTATTTTTCTTAAAACTGCATTGTTGGTTAAGGGCTTGTAAGTAAGCATTTCACTGTTGTTTTCGGTGCATGTGACAAATACAATTTTATTAGATTTTTTATTTGTTTGGAAATGACTTTCGATTGGGTTCTTGAAAAAATACTCAGAGGCATGATTACTGTACTCTGAAACAAGTTGTGAGACAAACAGGCATAAACAATGAAGGTAAAAATAGCACACAAAAAACAGGATGGGGAAAAACAGAATGATCTTCCAAATGGATTTGGAGGGGAGGCGGGGGCTAAATCGGTCTTGTTCATTTGTGACGGACTTGGCGTGAGACTTGTGCTTGGATAAAGAAAAGACGGTTACACCAGAAATCGTCTGTTCCTTGAATGTTGCTGTACACACAGTCGCGTTTTCTCTTCTTACCTTCTAACAAATGGTGCAGAACCTGATGCACCACAATCACCCATTAATCCCTCTCTCTGCCGGATCCCAGCCAGGTAATTACTGTTTAAAAATATTTCATCCCATTCTCTCCAGAAAAGGAGACAAGTGGAAACAAAGACAACACTGTTCTGAACAACGACAAAGGGATGCTTAATATTCTCTCCCTTTCTCTGGTAGAATTTGTGGCTTTGTTTGCACACAGTACAAGGTGTCTGAAACAAAATCTGTTGCTATTTCATATTCAAATGTTGCAGTCACGCTCTAGTTTCTACACTGAGAAGTTGGGTCTCTGTCTTTGTGGGGGAGGTACTCTTTCTGCTCGCTGCAATGTTCTATGAAGCCACTCCGTGGACTTGTCTTGCACAACAGTTGAAACCAAGCGGAAAGCTACATTTTTACTCATAATTCTCACGGCCAAAGATCAGTTTACATTTTGGTTCCCTTTATTTCAAACAGTTGCAGTATGAATATGCTAATATGTACGATACTGTCCTTAGAGAGTAGCATGTTCATCCATTCACAACCTGTCCTGTTTGTGTGTACAGTCAACCCTCAGACAGTGACCTCTTCCTGACACTAACTATTGAAGCCATAAACAAAGGCTGGGCTGTTTCGACAGTTGAAGATAAGTGTAGGTGACATGGATTAATGAGATAAACCAGACCTGACTGACATGATCTGATTATGATAATCTACAGCATTTGACCTGTTCTGCACCACTGTAAAAGAACATCTGAGCTACCAGATGAACTATTGCTCAACTCCTTGTAAAATACCATAGAGGTTATGTTTGCACGCTGAATCTGTTATACTTTTCTAGTAGTTTGTGCAAAGAATGAGTATCAGTCTAACCATCAAAAGGGAAAGTTAAGTCGAATAGAAAAAAATATGCTAGACCACAACATTATCTCGAAATATCCCACCTCTCAGAGATTTGATGCATTGAAAATATCTATTTCTCAGGTTGTTAATTTGTAATTTAGGCCTATAGAGTTGGTTCATGTTAAAAAGGATGTGTTGGATGTAGTAAACATCATGTTCTTTCACAAATCAAAATCTTGGTTATGTTGTGTCATTTTGCCCCTAAAAATAGATGACAATGCTGCACATAGCAGGAGGTGTGAAATGCTGGCAGTGGCAGGAGATGTCATGGTAAGTAAGTAGGCAATGCTCAGAGGGAACATAAAATACTCTGTTTGCCACAGTATGAACCCTGCATGTGACAGCATAATACTCTATAGCCTCTATGTCGATACACATCCATTGACTAGCCTCAGAATGTCAAAATGCTGTATATTCACATACAGTGTAGTGGACATAAATTACATCTTCATGATATTTACTGAACATCGTAGAAATGTTCTCAGAATAACTTACTCCTATTCTTCTTTGTGTGTCTTTCCGGCAGACTAGACGCTGTGTTGCGTATTGCTGCCTCTCACAGGTCGGAGTTCGTATTGCACGTTTTGGTCACTAAAAGAACAACTTACTCCCCAATCCAGCATGCAGTAAAAACTGAACAGCACCATACAGGGTCACCATCCCCCCTGGTGACTTAGTTAGAGCCCCCTAACTAACTCTGGGCCCTATGATGCTGATGACCCTCTCAAGGCGACCTTGTGCCTGTTAGTATTGCCGGTTGTGTGAGCACAGGCGGTGGAGTCAGCAATACTGCTGGGTAATGCAGAGGAGAGGAGCTCAGGTGTGCCGACAGGTAGTGCTAACGGGCCTCAGGGGCCCCGTGGGAAATCAGACGCTGTGCTACTCTCACCAAATGAGTGTGTTTACCGATCGGGAAAAACAAACACACGTACACAGAGAATGGTTGTTCCTCTGTGTGAGTGGAGAGGAGACAATGCACTGAACTACCAGGGCATAGTAGGAGTGAGAGCGGGTATCAAGTAGGGTCGTGAACGAGGGTTTTGTGTCGGCCGCACAGGGACAGAACCCACCCTTTATGGAGCCAATGCATTTTATACCGACAAGAACATTTTATGAACAATAGTTGTTTTATTGGAACAAATTAAAGGGAAGGTATTCACACTATGCAGTCTACCAGCCTTGTCTCAAAGACTAGACATAACATAGTAAATGTAAATCTGGAACACTTCAATTAGTATATGTTACGTTTGGTGTGGTTACATAGACAAATGGATACTTAAGGCAAAACGAAAGGTGGGTGGGCGTATGACACAAACGTCTAGCAACGCAAAGGTTGCGAGTTCAAATCTCATCCCGGATAACTTCAGCATTTTTGCAAATTATAAACTTTGCAACTACTTACTACTTTTTAACTACTATGCAACTACTTAGCATGTTAGCTTCCCCTAACCCTAAACTTAACCATTTTACTTAACCCTTCCCCTAACCCTAACCATTTTAGCTAACACTAACCCTAACCATTTAACCTAACTCCTAAACGTAACCCTAACTTTAAACCCCAGCTAGCTTCAATTAGCCACCTAGCTAGAATTCTTAAAATACCATAGGTTTTGTGAATTTGTACCATATTGTACGTTTTGCAAATTCATAACATATAATATGAATTGTAAATCATAATATATCATACAAAATGGAGTGTCTCGGATTTGTATACAGAATAATACAAAATGCTCTGAGATCAGGTTGTGAGTCTACAGGCTATAAGGCCCATTGGTTTGTAGGTGGACCGACATTGCAACAACTTTAATAACTATTACTTCATCATCAATGCACATCCAAATGTATAACAGATCAAATCAATTATCTAAATGATACAACAAAATGCCAAATCAGAGGACGGTTGGAGAACAAATTGGCGGTAATGTTTTCTTTATTGGTTTGCACTGTGTGCCATACTACAGAGAACCCATTGTAGAGTGTGTTTCTCAACCCCAATGTGCTGTCTCATACACTACAAACACAAAGAATTAACTTCTGAGGGTTTAATGCCTAAACGCAAGAATATGGATGTGAAATTATCACGGGGAAACAGCAGGGTGTGAAAAAAGAGCCTCTTTAAGCCCACAAACACACTGCTTCTGACATGGAAACCTGGCCAAGCCCATGGTCTCCTCTAATCCCAGCTACAGACTGAAGCTATAGGTGTGTGTGTGTGTGTGTGTGTGTGTGTGTGTGTGTGTGTGTGTGTGTGTGTGTGTGTGTGTGTGTGTGTGTGTGTGTGTGTGTGTGTGTGTGTGTGTGTGTGTGTGTGTGTGTGTGTGTGTGTGTGTGTGTGTGTGTGTGTGTGTGTGTGTGTGTGTGTGTGTGTGTGTGTGTGTGTGTGTGTTCTCCTTTTTAATTAGAATTCTTTCTGCCAAAATATGTGTTTTGTTGTTGTGACCAGTAAAAAAAAAATCTAACATCATGGTTGACAGAAAAATATACAATGAATCAAGGTGCCAAGGTGTCTGGATTCACTATTAATTCAATATGTGATTCTGATGGCTGATATTTTGTAAAAATGACCTCACACTAAGCAACACTATAAGATCATATCATTTAAAGAAAACTGTAATAAAGATACAAATATAGATAATAGAAATAATAACAATACAACATGCAAAAATAACACCTCAAGGAAATGACAGGTCTGATTCATCTTTACATGGTTGCTTTTCCTCCCTGTAGTTTAGCTCTTATGAAGCAGAAACCCAAGAGGACCGTGCTCAAAGGACACACAGGTTGACGCTCCCTTAACCTTGAGCAATAATATATCATTACCTCCTCTGTGGGTAGCTAGAAATAAACAGACTGTATAGCAGCTAAACAAACAACTTGTATTGCTACTCCAGGGCTTCGCTGCATGTTTATCTGCACCCCCATAATCACAAAGATGGCCAAAGTTGAACTGATTCCTTTCCCTACAATTATTTAAATGCTGTTTTGAACAATGTTGGCTACAGATTATAAAGCAATGGGGTGTTTTAATGTAAATGGTCTTGAAATATGTTCTATTTATCTATTTGGACATGCTTTCTCATTTCATTTCTATAACGTCATATTGACATTAGGGGGTGCTGGAATACTTCAGAGGGGAAATGTTTAGGAGAGTTTGATTTGAGTTGTGATGATACAGAGAGCTTGACATCTCATATCATTTTAAGAACTTTATAACACTTTAATTTAAAGAAGATGTAGATGAGTAGAATAAAAGACATCCAAATCGAAATCATAATACTATACATTCCACAGTAAAGTGCATTTAGGAATATTATGGAAATAATGTTTATTCCAAATTTAATAGGTATTTTGAATTTGACCTTCTACAATATAGTAAATAAATACATACTTGTTCCTTAAGAACAAAAGTGCTAATGTTCACATACTGTATTCTACATGTATATCCATTTGAATATATGTAAAAGCAACATGCAAATATTTATACATCAATAACAGACATATACTCAGTCCATCATCCACATAGGGTGAATCTAGCATCAAATCTTCTATACAAGCTCAACTCAAACTTCTACCAAGTAACTTATTCAAAGTAAAACTCATGAATTATTTAAGAGAACACATTTCCCCTTGTTTATTTATATATACATATGTCTAAAAGATCATTTATTCTAAGAGGGTCTATAAATCAAAACTATTCCTGGAGAATAACAGATAAGTGAGGTTATTGTGCAATGAGGCCAGCTGGTGGTAATAATTTAATGACGTTTTACAGGCGCTATAAAGACAGAAAACAGATGTGGCATTAAGGATTATAAAGTTGGTAAAACTTTTAACAAGTGAGATGTATTTCGGCAGGACAACAACACAACCCCAGAATAAAAGGAATTTACACATCCTTCAATTCCAAAGCTATCAATCACACGCATGTTATTCCTCTGGGAGCGTCTTTACATGCATATTTATCAGCTCAACATGCTAATTCCCGCTGCTATACGCCCGCCAGGCACGTCTCCAGGCGTGTTTATGACTCATAATTGTTGATATCCTTTGATATATTTCTCTCAACTAAGACATCATTTGGCTTTTGTGGTCTGAAGTCAATGAGGCACAATGACCCGGGCTTTCAATTCAAATTTACAGTTCAATCTTCAATCTCTTATTTGCTATTCAGAGCCTGCAGAGGGGCCGCTCAAAGGATGGAGTTGACAGAAATGTATTGTATTGCTCTTTGCTAGGAATACAATAAAGCTCAGGTCAAGGTTAGCTAATTGAATTGAGAATCTGGTTAATAATGGAGGTAGTTTCTGCTGCATTTGGTAGTGTAAATGTCCCTGGTGTTATCTATAGCTGTTTCCTTAAGTATCTTGAATTAAGACTGAGAAGGAACGTGTACCTGGAAGCAACATATGCTAGTATTGCACTAGAAGTTGCACTTACAAAACAGTATTTTTAGTAGTTTCTCTCCTCCTGCTAAACAATTAACGTTCTAGGCCTGTGAGAGTGCCACATTGAAAATGCAAGATCATCAGCATGCATTTACATTGCTAAGGAGCATCTATGGCAGATGTATGAAGCATCTCAATATAAATTCAAACCTGTTGTGGGGAGTGAGTGGGAGATCTTTCTCGCTCTCTCTCTGTTCCTCTTTCTCTCCCCCTCTTTCTCTTTCCCGCAGACACCTGCCGCCAAGCGCACACCTCCAGGGAACAAACATCTGAGAAATGCAATTTGAGCGTTTCAGCGCCACAAAGAGAAGACAAACAATGCTGGGAAAAACGAGGGGATAAACACACGCAGATTTGACGCTGGACAAACATGTCGCATTCCTCCAATTCACAAACGGCCTTGCCACGTTCCACGTGCACAGGTGTGGAAATTCAAGGACAAACTTGATTGTGGCTGTGGCCGTTGTTGTTGGATTGTTTGCTTGTTTGTTCCATCATTGTTTCACAGGTTGGCTCCTTGAGGGATATAGTCCTTTAGCTTGACAGCAGGAGGACATGGTTCCTAGGCTGTGAGGACGAGAGTCTATCTTGTTAAACACAGGGTTAGAAGATGAAATTGACAAGCAGGGATCGTTCATTCACCTGCATTCAAGAGCATGCCAAAAACACAAACTGATAGTTTTGGCTAATTCGATGTTTGTCTCTTACACTCGCCTTCCTATAAATATGATATACGTAAGTAAACTGTAAACTGACTGGTGCACACAAACAGCCTACCAAGATTGGGTTACATATTCTTTTTTATACATTTATTATTTACTTCAGTTTATTTTAGTAAATACTTTCTTAACACTAATTTTTCTTAAAACTGCATTGTTGGTTAAGGGCTTGTAAGTAAGCATTTCACTGTAAGGTCTAAACCTGCTGTATTCGGCACATATAACAAATAACATTGATTTTATTTACTAGTTTGGAGTTCTAGAAGTGAGGGTGGTAGAGAAGAAATAACTTGTCTCCTCTTTTCAAAAACCTGAGAAAAGAAATGAAAAGGAAAAAAACGTTTTTGGCTCTAGCTTTCTAGTTTCTATGAACCATATGATGCTGATGACCCTCTGAAGGGTTAGAGCTAATATTATGAAGAGTTGTTCATTTCCCCCCTAATCTGTGAATGTAAAGAACAAGTCACTTGTGTCATGTTTCATTTATAAATGACAAATAATAATAATGTGGGTGTCAAAACTGTCAAAAGTTATTTTACATATTAGTAGTTAATAGCCATCCCCTGCGATGTCACTGCTATAGGAAACATCTTAAACCCACTTAATTTAAATCAACAACAACCCAGGTGTGTGAAAAATGGAAGGGCTGGCAGAAATATGAATTATTAATGGAGAATTTAAGTATTATAACAGAAAATCAATTAACATACCTGGCTTAATTAACATGCAAAATGTTTTCCATAATCCAGCACAGTATAATTATGCCTCGATATTCTGGAACACGTTAGCTTTAGCTTTTACTAAAGTACACAACACCTGTTTACTTTGTTCGCTTGTTCACTCTTTTTCCCCACTCATAATGACAACAGAGCTCTTAAATAATGTTCAGCCATGAGTTTATATTGAATCTGGACCTAATAATTTGAAGCAGGATGTGAACTTCATGTCCAAGGTCTGGAATAACATAGTAATATGACTTAAGGTGGACTATTAAAAACGGTAAACCTAATGAGACTTTTCACGACTGGTTATGATTGCTAGACATGCTTAATCACTGAACATGTATAGGATCTTAATTTGATCCCTCTTTTGTTGCTGAGAATATGTCCAGGAAATGCAAACTTGTAATGTATTCTAGTTTTAAAAAGGCTTGTAAAGTTTGTAATTTCCAATTTAAAATGTCAGACTTGATTTGCCATAATGAAAAATGTATCAATCCCTACACACAATGTCCATTAACTATAATCCACATAATAATTCACATTTCCTCTTGCTGCTGGACTATTTTCCTGCTGTAGCAAACTGGCTCAAATTAAGATCCTACATCTACACATAAAGATCAATCTCAGTTATTGATTGAAGAAAACAGGGGTATTTACTGTAACATGTCTAGTAATCACTGATTAACACTGACACTACGAGTGTGACCAGTGGCACTGAGCAAGACTTCCCATCATTCCTGAAGGAGAACGCAGAACAGCTTGAGTGGGCACCAATGTGGGACTAGGATTTTTGGCAAGTCCAACTTTATCAGCATAAACACACATTAACGAAAACAAACACAACCCAGACTGCTAATTACCACTTGGTTGGACCTCTGTCCCTATTCCTCATCATCACAGTCAAAATGGCCACTCTCCACCACCCCCTCACCATCCAGAAACCTGTAGGAAACCTGTACCCCAAGATACAACCCTTGTTGCACAGAATAATACGTTGGCACATCTCTACCAGCAGTGATTTTTCAAACCCATTATTTCCCATGCAAAGTTACAAATTACACAAGTGACACCAGGCTGGTATCTTCCGGGCCATGTGGCCTGAACCAACGCCAAATCCGACACCACTAATTGTACTAATTGCCTAAGCCCGGCCAACACTTTTCATTGGTCCGGAGCCTGCAATGTCACAGGAAGCTAATGAGAGCTAAATAATGTATGTGAACCCCTCTAATTGCACCATTTCTCATTTTGGTTACCAATTCTGGAATCAGAGGTGGGATGCCAAAATATTGTTGGTAAATCATTGCTGTGCTAAATATCAATACCAAGGCAAATCTTTCAGGTAGACACGATATGTGTAGAGTTGTAGCTGAATCAGGTCTTGAAGCATTGCCTTTTCTTTCCCTGGACAGTATGATCATCACACTGCATGTTACGGTCTAAAAAAGGTGGATATATTACTATCATTTTGTATCATATGATTAATACAGTGTTACAAAAAAAACAACTATACTGTATTATTAACTGTATGCTTGTTTACTCCAATGTGTAACTGTGCGGTTGTATGTGTCGAACTGCTTTCCTTTATCGTGGCCAGGTCGCAGTTGTAAATGAGACCTTGTTCTCAACTTGCCTACCTGGTTAAATAAAGGTGAAATAAAAAATGTAATATTGTGAGACTGAAAGCAATCAATTCAATCAATAATCTCAATTTAAACATGCCCACCATGGGTTAATATAGTACTGTATTTATTCTAGATGTGCCAACTGATGCATACAGTATCATCAGGTAACCAGTCTATTCTGGCATATGCCACCTGGGGGTGGGCGTGTGTGTGTGTGTGTGAGAGAGAGAGAGCGCACGTGCGTGTGTGTGTGTGTGTGTGTGTGTGTGCGCGTGCGTGAGTTGCTTCACTTCTGGCCAGTTTCCCATCCCAGCACACACCGGCCACCTCTCCGCCTAGTCCTATCAACAGGGAAGCTGTAATTTAATCATCCAAATAGCTGAATATTTAATGGTATTAAAGCACAGCCTAAAAGAGATGTATTATTTATTTACTCCCTATAGTGTAACCTCTATTCAGGCAACATCAGGTGGTCCTGTAAATATAGTCCATCTAACACACATGTTAAATTATTGACCAATAATCTATCATAATTCATGTCACCGAAAACTTAATAATGCTCACCAGGCCAGCACGGTTCTCTCCCCCCTGTGACCCAAACCTGCACAGGCGGAGCCCAATGCCCTACAGAACCAAGGTGTTGCCAAGGTTGATATACTGGGAAACATATAAAGCCTGAGATCAGTTCTAAAGTACCGTACCTACTAAAGGACATTGGTGCTGTGTTCATTTGTAGTGTTTACAATAATGTGAGGCTTCACTGTTGCCTCAACGCACAACACCATCAAAGCACATCTGCAGTTTCGCCCTGTCGCGTTCAGTGGGTGATACGGTCTAAGACATAGCATGTACATTCAGGAAAAGAAAAGCAATTTAAGTAGCTGGTTTACTGGCACGATTGGTAAGATGTTCTATTTTAAAGACAGTATGTCTATGTACTCTCTCTCCCCTCGCTCTATCATTTTGCATCATCATGATGATGTGCCCAGTGATACTTTGCTTCTTGAAAGTCCAATATCTTGAAAACTTGACTTCTGATATGCAAAACATTTTGGGACTATATCAACAGTGGACTAATGAAAATAAATACCAAAAGATTGTTTTGTGACACATTTTTCATTTTGTTGGCTCCGGGTTTCAAACCAGTAAACCTGTTGGTTACTGGCACAACACTCCTTCCTACCTTAAGGCTACATTTATATACAGTGTTTTATTCAAGCATCTTGATAAAAGCACTGTACTGTATAGCTTGGTTTACTGTAAGTGTTGCAGTACTATCAAGAGGACTGCCCCTTGTTGAGTGACCTCTCTGTGAGGATATATATAATTTTTTTACCTTTATTTAACTAGGCAAGTCAGTTAAGAACAAATTCTTATGTTCAATGACAGCCTAGGAACTGTGGGTTAACTGCCTATTCAGGGGCAGAACGACAGATTTTTACCCAGCTTAGGGATTTGAACTTGCAACCTTTCCATTACTAGTCCAACACTCTAACCACTAGGCTACCCTGCTGGATATGACCTCATGTAGAGTCTGACTTCAGTGTTCTCAGATACTAAATGAATGGGACATTAGATCTACAATATAAATTGGCCTGTACAATGATCACACAATCGTGTTGTATCAATACAATATCAAATCACATTATCATCTAAATCAAAACAATAGTTGTCAATACAACTAATGCAATAATACCAAATAGGCTGAAGAACATTACAGACAGAAAACATTCTAGAATTTTAATCACATTATGAGATTTAAGCTATATTGTAATTCGTCAGGGATAAATATTCAGTATCCTATTTACAAGACAAATATAGACAAGTATGAGAAAAAAACTCACAAAAATATTCAATAGGATTAACAAGAGCATAACCTAAATGCTCCGTGAGGTGTCGTCGATAAAAGGATTTAAGTTCTTCATCTCCATAAAACGAACATCAAGATTGTCATACCATCACTGTGTTATACTGTATCAGCTTTATCTGCACGTCAATCTTGCCAAATCAAAATTGGGAGCTGTATTTTTCCGTCTTGTTGTATATTAACACACGGTCTGCATTTAGAGTGTAACAACCAGATTACTTAGTTGCCTCAGGTTACTGCTCTTTTAATAATGGCTGCCACTAAAGTGACAAACTTCCATTGTGCTTCAACCAAAGACAATGTCATCTTCAATCTTCATGAAATTAATCGACATGGGATTCATTTTTATTTTCATTCAATAGGCTATGAGACAATCCCAATATATGGTCACTGAGCATCTAATAAAACATACATTCGTTTCATTTGGTCTTACATTTAGTGTTGGGTACTTTATGTAGGGGGAGTTGTAGCATTTTGTTCCCCTCGCATGTTAAATGTTTGGGGGTTGAAGACTATATATGGATCCGCATTCTATTTGATGTCATATTTGCCTAAGCTTACCCCAGAGCAGCTATGTCATGCAATTTGACAATGTTCTGCACAAGCTACTAGTAGTACATTGTTTCTAGTATGTTTTGTGTCATATAATATGTGAACCCCTTATCCGAAGGCACTTGTTGTGGCAAACCAAAGTGTTATTACATACATCGGAGGAGGCCGTGGAACTGGCAATACTTAAAGAGAGTTGCTTCCGATACTGTACCTGCCTTGGATAATCATTGGATGTTCACACGATTTACATCCATATTGTAGTTGTAGATGTTTACAATCCTTTCCCAATGACTATATTCTCTGGAAGTAACTGCTACAGTATGACACAATGGATCTAACAAATCAAATAATTTGACTACACACAAAAAAGATGGAACAGTTAAAGGGGAATAAATCCATGCATACACTCATCTGTAAGGGAAACACAGCAAAGTTCTTTGCAGTTGATTGCTAAATCGTACATTAAAACAACAATTTGATCTAAGCCCGGACAAGTGAAATAAATGCTCTGAATAATTTCACCAAAGAAAACATTTATTGATAATTTGGGGCTAATTATAGTCGTGGTAGTACAGGGAGTTGGTAATTTAAGCTCTTGGCGCCGCTTGTCACAACGACTCCTTGAAGCTTCAGCGACTGTCACCAATAGTGGCACATTTACTTAATAAAAATTTGCCCACAATCAGCAGAGTTCAAAGGGAATCCTGAGCACCACTGGATTAAGGAACCTCCGTCATAGTACAATGACTCAGGCTTTTGTGAAAAGAAACTGCAACATCCCAAATCACATTGGTCAAATTACACTCTTTGTACATTATAAAATAATAACACCAGGGAGGGGTTTCCCTGACAATACTCTTGTTGTTTTCCTCTGCAGGCTGAACACTGACAATATTAAGAGCATGAAACTGTGTGTTGAAAGAGAATAAATTACAGACAAGAGTGCAGAACTTAATGAGCCAACACGAAGACTCTCATGGGCACTTACTGTGGCTGAACTCAATGCTATCGAGAGGATGCAGGTGAGAGCAAGTGGAGGCGAACATGGGAGGATTGAGAATACGCTGTGTGTGTATATGACCATATGTATCAGCAGGTGAGAAGATGTGTGTACTATACAGTACCTGTGGTCACACCAGCACCTTTGGAGGCAATAACAATCACCTTCTCAACCACTAAAGAAATAGTGTGTTCCAAATAGGGGATTGAGCTCTTGACAGCTTTAAGAGACAATACAAACGCAGTCTCATGAAATGAACATCTCTTGTAAGAGACCCTAAAGGTAGCACTTTGGCACGCAACAGGCAAACAAGTAGAGCTCTTGGGAGCTGTGGAGGGAGAGGTGTACCTTGTTTTGTCTTTCAATCCAACACTACATTGGAGCACTGCATTGAAGGGCTGACAGTGGCAATATGTTCACACACAGAGTGCCATAATACATATAATGCCTTTCAATGCTTCCAAATATAGTCATTTTGGATTCAAAGAGGGCACAAACAGTTTGGTGTATCTATACCAACATGCATGAATACTTCTTAATTTGTCCATATTTGAGGTAAAAAGGTGAACTCTTCCACTATGCCAGGCATGGCATATAATTAATGAAATTTTTTGCAAGTCCAGTCATTTTTCTGGAGCATCTGCTTCAGTAAGAGTAAGTGTGACAGCTGTTTGTCTGATTGGACACTGAGCAAGTGTTCCATTTGCAGTTTGCATGCCGTGTTGCGAACATGATTTTGACACATTTCAGTGCTGAGGAATTTCTAGTTAACTGCACATATTGTGCTTTGGCCTTTAAATTCAAGAGTTAAAAATAAGATAAAAGAAGAAAACTCCAAACAGCTGAAGAGCTCTTCAACGTAGATGTATCAAATATGAGTGGGGGGAAAGTATTTTGCATGAATGTGACACATTTTCTTGTCTTTGGACTCAAATTCTGAAAACTGGTGACAAATTGAACTTGTGGTTTAAAACAAAAGATAAACCAGGTCAACTGAAAATTCCTTGTGGCTTTTTACGTGTCTCTGTGTACAGTATGCATGTGTACGTGCATGTGCTCAATTGCACCAGTTGTGGTCATTTTCAGACGGTTTGAATGACCACAGTCCAACTGAATGGAAAATGTGTTTGTCCTGTAGCAGACCTACTTTCCACGATGCTCATCCTGTCAGTGTCTTTTCATTTACTCCATGTTCATGTCTGCAGGTAGTGTTTCTGTACAATATTTAAAGGAGTCACACATGCTGCTCCCCCCCACCCTACTACCCCCAAGTGGGACCCTGCCTGGTGTTTCAGCTCTGAATAGCATTACCATCAGTCCAGTGTAAGTAACATGAAGTGGCAACTCATAAATAGTTAATGATGCAAAAAATCCATGAAGCCGGTCCCTTGGCTTTTGCAAACACTGCACCGCAGCCGATTGCTTCTTTCCTGAAGGGACTTTGTGGGCGCCCACTGTTGGTTTGAATCATGAGTCGAACAGTGACGATTCAGAGCGATTAGTAACAGGTGGTAAAACGCCACTGCAGGTTATTCAAGGAGGGCTGACATCACAGAGCTAAAGATACCATTAAGTGTTGGCACTGAATATCAATACAGACAGCCATGAAGATATGAGCGTGCAAGTGTAGCACATGGGGATGTGTGAAACATATCCCTCAGCCTGAAGTGTCCCCACTTGCACTGCCAAATTGCTAGTATTTTGCGTGGTGCTGACTGGTAAGACGCTTCAGGAGGGTGGTCAAGTGTGCTAGCAAGGCAGAGGTCCTGGGTTCGAGCCTCAGTGTTAGCCGAATCAGGAGGAAGTAGTACTCGCTAAGTACTTAAGTACTACATTTTTTTTTGTCAAGGAAAATATTGGATATCGGTATCGGCCAAAAATCGGTGCATCCTTAATTTTGAATGCTTCGCAGGACAGGAAATTGGTCCAATTCACGCACTTATCATGAGAACACGTGGTCATCCTTATTGCCTCTGATCTGGCGGACTAACTAAACACAAATGCTTCTTTGTAAATTATGTATGTTGGAGTGTACCCCTGGCTATCAGTAAATTAAAAAGCAAGAAAATTGTGCCGTCTGGTTTGGTTCATATAAGGAATTTGAAATAATTTTATGCATTTACTTTTACTTTTGATACCTAAGTATATTTAAAACCAAATACTTTTACTCAATAATTATTTTACTGCGTGACTTTTTTAACTAGGCAAGTCAGTTAAGAACAAACTCTTATTTTCAATGACTGCCTTGGAACAGTGGGTTAACTGCCTGTTCAGGGGCAGAACAACACTTTGTACCTTGATAGCTCAGGGATTTGAACTTGCAACCTTTCGGTTACTAGTCTAATGCTGTAACCACTAGGCTACCCTGCTTCCACACTTTCACTATCATTTTATATTAAGGTATCTTTACTTTTACTCAAGTATGACAATTGGGTACTTTTTACACCACTGTAGCGTAGCAAGCAGTGTGACGTCCTCTACAGTGATGCTGTGACCCGGATCTACAGTTGCACTCAGCTCAACGCTGGGGTCGCTGTTGAGTAAGTTTGAGGGGTGAATGCAGCTAATGGGGATGTGTGAAACTCACTCCTCAGCCTGAAGTGTCACCACCGAATTGCTAGCTTTTCGCGTGGCACCGCCTGTCAAGAAACTTCAGGAGGTTGGTCACGTGTGCTATCAAGGCAGAGGTCAAATCAGGAGGAAGAGGTACTCGCTAAGCAAGCAGCGTGACGTCCTTTACACGAGGACAGGGCTGATGAGCACTTCTTTGGTTTTCAGTGATGTGAGCAAATGCAGCGATTCACTTTGAAATAATATGTTCCTACTGTAGGAAGAGTATTCCAAGGTGAAACCCTGGTATATGTCCATGTTGTTTGACCAACACTATCTCATGAGTTTGTGCATAGTTAAATTATTAGATATGTGTGTATTGAGCATGCTAGCAATTGGTTAGTGTTAGGGGTTACTGTAAGGTTAAGTTCAGGCATGGTAGCAAGTGGTTAAAGTTTGGGTCCAAACAAAAAACATGTTTGGATTCACACTTCTGCCACTCATTGATTACCTGCCAATTCAATTACACAGACAAGAGAATAACTATTCCCCAAAAGTAATGTGAATAAGTGTCTGTATTTCAATATCTCATTTCCATCCAAGGCAAAAAACTTTAGGGAGTTAAAGACTGCCAGGTCTTATTTTGTACACTAAATCAGATTATGGAGTGGAAGGACAAGCAAACTCCGATCCAACTCCACAAACCATGGCCAACAAGAGGCAACCTGCTTTCCATATTAACCCAGACCCCCCCTTGGTGTTCACAAAGGCTGGGTTTCAACCCCCTGAAGCCCAAGCTGGACCTTCAGCCCATCCTCTAGGCGGGCCAGTCAGTCCCTCTGATACACAACATTATTTCCATGGCTCAATTGGATTTCCTCATGCACACAGTCTCCCTATCAGCTTCCTGCCTGTCTGTCAGTGTGAGGAGGGTAATTCGGAAGGGAAGGGGCTGTGGAACAGCTGCTATCGCAACAGCCAATAGTAATGCAAAAAAATGACTAACCTTAAAACTGGGGAGTAAATTGGGAATGTACACAGCTTTGGCGGCCCCTCTCCTGTGAATTGTTTCTCTCCTGACAAGCAGCTCATTGCATTTCCCATCATGCATCTGATCGGTCATTCAGAAACACAAAACACAAATAAGTCAAGTCGACCATCTGCTTGTTAGCGGCAACTATAAAAGTGCATCTTTTTTAATAAATCATCAAATTACTTTGACGGGCCAGAGAGCACCTGAATGGAAAATCTAATATTTTATGTCATTTAAGTTGTTTTTCTGCCGGCTATTAAAAAAAGCATAATCTTTAATTTATTACAGCAACACACAATACTCATGTCATCCTCATTTTCTAAATCAATAATCAGCACAGTATGCTTCATTAACAGTGACCAATCACAGACAAGCTGGGGATCTCATTTTACAACATGAGCATTACGAAGACATAAACCATCTGCTACTTGTAGAAACAGAAAAATCAAATTAATCCATTCTTATCATGCATTCAGATTTTAAAGCAATTAAAGATGTTCTCCGTCTAATCGCAGATGCAGAAGTAGCGTGGTAATGAGGAAGGCATACTCTTCTGTGAACTTTCCAGGGTTCTCAACAACGGGTTTTGGAAACTTTACAACACTCACACACTCCAGTGAGCCGTTAGTCCTACAATACAGATGTTGGCAACAACAATTAATTTTTTATTAAGCATTTAATCATTGTGCAAACCAAGAATTCCCATAATATGGGGCTAAGACACAAAATACAGAGATGCCAAATCATCCAGTGTAATGTTTTCTTTTTAAATATAAGAAATTAACAGCTGCCACATAAACACAACTTTTTTTAAATTATATAAAACAAATGATGAACTGCAATTTAGAAAGTACCTTAATTAAGCTTGGGGAGAAATCAACTCCAGCAGAATACAAATTTGGCTTTGGTTCTAACCTCTGAGGATATGTATGAAACCCATGGAACAACAGCTTATTGCAAGGTCTGCTCCAGTCTATGACTTTATAACATTATACCATGGAGACTGATGCTTTTTCCTTGAATGGGATCTCAGGCTCCAACTCTGTCTTGACTTTATCTTGGGATCTGGTCATTGACTGTATCAGATGTTTGTAAGATTTTTAAGTAATAAATTACAATCTCGTGTCTTTCAACAGAACGGATGAGTGACGAGAGTAGTTGAAGAGCGAGTAGTTGAGTTCTTTCCCTCTTTCCTTGCACAGTAGTCGCCATGTGTGCTCACTGCTCATGCTTGTGGCCCCAGTTGAAATTCATGAGGTGCTCCTCTGCCGGGGCTTCTCAGCTGGCGACCAAACCAGGCCCAGAGAGCAATGAGCTCATTGTTACGCTCCGACTGCTGCTCTCCATTTCAGAGATATCAACAGCTGTCGATCGAGATGTCCTGGACCTCGTCCATCAATCACAGAACCATCGTCAAGAGACACAACAATAACAGTCAGCCAGATCCAGATATACAGCCCCAGAGTTAAAGCAGATGCAACAACAACAGCCAGACACAAACATGACTCAACTCCTGATGCTTCACAGACACAGGCCCCATTCTTATCATACTGTTGTCAAACTGTTACTTCCGTCATAGGTAAAGACGTCAATGGTAAAGCACTTGGACAAACCAGATGGAAATCTGAATTCATCATTTGACTGAACAAATGGCTCTATAAAGTAGTTTGTATTTGCATGCATGTTTATCTTTCCTGATGCAAACTGTAGCCTTTAACCTCCATTGAGAAAAAAGATTATCCTATGAACTCAAGGAGGCCTTCATGCATCTAATAGGGATGTCATGTCACATTATGAAGAATGGGGATTGTTAGCAAATAAATTGCTCTGGAGCCATTGTTAAGGGTTCAAAGCTATTCATCATTAAAGCCCTATTACACTGTCAAGTCAGAGAGAAACATGGAAGGGAATAACTGAAGTATAAAGAAAAATAGCATTTACAAAAACATGCAGTTCGTTTAACCAATCAAATGAAATATGAAATCAATAAAATACACATTTCTCTGAAGAACAAAGTGAGTCAAGAAACTTGATTCAATCACTCAATGTCCCCTATGGCAGGGACAACTAGTTTTTTAGAATGCACTTTCAGCAGCCAGATAGATGCTGTTGGTTGCAACTAGGGATGCACGATATATCGGTGAACATATCGGAATCGGCCAATATTAGCTAAAAATGCCAACATCGGTATCACCATACGTATAGTTTAATGTTAAAAAACGATGTCAACTCTACCCGTGCATACAGTACCTATATAACGTAGATACACGTGCAACACAGCATTCCTATTTTCTTTTTACCTTTATTTTACTAGGCAAGTCAGTTAAGAACAAGCAGCTCATTGCATTTCCCATCATGCATCTGATCGGTCATTCAGAAACACAAAACACAAATAAGTCAAGTCGACCATCTGCTTGTTAGCGGCAACTATAAAAGTGCATCTTTTTTAATAAACAATAAAATTACTTTGACGTGCCAGAGACTACCTGAATGGAAAATCTAATATTTTATTTAAGTTGTGTTTCTGCCGGCTATTAAAAAAAGCATAATCATTAATTTATTACAACAACACACAATACTCGTGTCATCCTCATTTAATAAATCAATAATCAGCACAGTATGCTTCATTAACAGTGACCAATCACAGACAAGCTGGGGATCTCATTTTACAACATGAGCATTACGAAGACATAAACCATCTGCTACTTGTAGAAACAGAAAAATCAAATTAATCCATTCTTATCATGCATTCAGATTTTAATGCAATTAAAGATGTTCTCCGTCTGATCGCAGATGCAGAAGTAGCTTGGTAATGAGGAAGGCATACTCTTCTGTGAACTTTCCAGGGTTTTCAACGACACGTTTGGAAACTTTACAATACTCACACACTCCAGTGAGTCGTTAGTCCTAGAATACATATCGGAATCGGCCAATATCGGAATCGGCCAATATTAGCTAAAAATGCCAACATCGGTATCGCCATACGTCTAGTTTCACGCCGATGTTAACTTAACAGCAGAGGTGTCGGTTTTGGAGAGTCTGGCGTGCCCAAAGTAAAAGGCCTGCCACTCAGGCCCAGAAACTAGGATATGTACATAATTAGTACTATTGGATAGGAAACACTCTGAAGATTCTAAAATATTGTCTGTGAGTATAACAGAACTGATATAGCAGGCGAAAACGTGAGGAATTTCTGTCCAGAAATAATGTTTTTGTGACATTTCCTCACTTTGAATGGCTCCCTATGGGATTTCCAGTGAAGTAGCTCCCAGGTTGCAGTACCTATGGCTTTCACTAGATGTCAACAGTCTTTAGACAGTGTTTCATGCGTTTATCATGGAACAGAGCCTTATAGAAGAAGATTTTGTAAGAGGACCCAGGAAGTCAATATACTTTTTGGTGCACGAGACCGTGTGCGTGTTCCTCTTTATTTTCCTTTTATATCGTTTAGGATACTCTCTGTGTGAAATATAATCTGTAATATACATAAAAGGATACATAAGGATACATTATAAATGATGGTTTATTTGTTTGGGCAAAGTTGATAGGTATAATTTTAACGCTTTCTCTTCACTGTACAACGGGCGACTCAACGGTGGATTTTCTGAACATAACATATGGATATAATAAATGACTTTTTCTAACAAAAGAAACATGGAAAGTCTTGCTTGGACACTTCGGATTCCCTCAGCAGAAGATCATCAAAAGGTAAGCAATTTATTTTAGCTCTTATATGTGTTTTGTGAGACCCGTGCTGGTTATGGATTTATGCTAATGCATAAATATGAGAGGTGCTATCCTCAAACAATCAAATGTTGTGCTTTCGCCGTAAAGCCTTTTAGAAATCTGACAACGCTGTGATATTGCCAAGACTCTGAGCTTTTAATGACTATGCAACACTTATATATTGATGAATGTTTAATAATTCAACTTTTGGATTTTGAATTTGGCGCCTTACATTTCCCCGGGTAGTGTCGGGAATGGGGCGCTAGCGCTCCAATGATCCCTAAGAGGTTTTAAAAATTGATGTCAACCAAATTCTTATTTTCAATGACGGCCTAGGAACAGTGGGTTAACTGCTGTTCAGGGGCAGAATGACAGATTTGTACCTTGTCAGCTTGGGGAATTGAACTTGCAACCTTGCGGTTACTAGTCCAATGCTCTAACCACTAGGCTACAGTAAGAACATTTCAGCAAGACAATTATGGTGGCAAAATTGCAAGATTATGTTATACTACTTTTATTGCATCAAATGGTTGTTTTATGAAACAGAATAGAGTATTCTTAACTATTGTGTGTGTGTTCTACTGAGGATGGGCCTCTGGGAGATAACACTGACAGGAGATTTACAATGTATTTTGGGTGATAAAACCTAAAGAGCTTTCCAGAGCATGAGTTAATGTTTCTTTTCTATACCGTACCAGGGAGAGATGGCTCCAGTTTGGAGTTGGAGGGCCAGACAGTGGTCTCTATACAATAAAAACTGTTGACACAGCAGATACAGATACAGGTATCTTTCATACAAATCTTAACCTTGTGACCCATTCTATATATCTGTTGTTCGTCATGTAGGTTGAAAGAGGTGTATCTTGGCTATAAAAGACCTTTGTACTTTTGCCTCGGCGCTCTCAACAAATTATCAGAGAGGGTAATTCGTCGACCAGCCATTGCTAATTCAAAGCTCTCACTAATAAAGATTCCGTTTAAGTATAATTCTGACTTGTGTGATAAGTTTGTCTCTCCTCATTTGATAATACAGAAATTAACCACCATACAACTCAAAGGCGAAATCTATTAATGCCAAGATAATGGATTTTATTGCCCTTGACAATCAACCGCTCTCTGTCGTGGGTGATGTTGGCTTCGAGCGCTGGTACACACTACCAAGTGCACTATTTTTCAGATGTTGCCCTACCGGAGTTACACAGTAATAGCGTCACTGCTATTAGCTTCATGACATACATACTATGGAACGTCGTTTGGGTCTTTGAGTGTCAAAAAAGTTACAGTAGCACTGTCAAAGCTGTACAAAAAAGTCTGCAAACAAGCAACACCGGCCACGAACGATGTGTTTACAATACCGCGTAATAAAGTAATAAAGTATAATTTGTTCGACCTCAACTTCTGGGGTAGCTAGCTTTAGCTTGGTACCTAGCTAGCACCAACTGCAGTCATTTTCATGAATTCTTAGCAATTATTTAGGAATCCTTGTGAGCAAGTATTTGCTAGGTTGCCACTTGTTGTTCGCCTATTGAAGTTGAACTTCAGTTCATGAAAATAAATAGCTAGCCAGCTACTTAACCCTGTTGCCCAAAGCTAACGTTATAAGCAGCCAGCTAGCTTCATCTGGCTAGTGAGGCTCGGCCGGACCGGGTTATGTGTTGTGAAGCTAGCCAAAAAAGGATTAGGCACAATAGTGGAATTTGCGGTTTGCCTTCAAAATAAAAGTATGTCATTAATAACAGTGATGCAAATGAATACAAATCTATATTTTTATTTTGAAGGCTAATTGCAAAGTCCACTATTGTGGCTAATCCTTATTGTGGCTAGCTTCACATAGATGGGTCAGACCACCATTAATCAAATACGAACTGTCTTATAAATTAGGGTTATTTTAGATGATGACACCTAGCTAAACTCAGCAAAAAAAGAAATGTCTTCTTACTGTCAACTGCATTTATTTTCAGCAAACTTAACATATGTAAATATTTGTATTAACATAATAAGATTCAACAGCTGAGACATAAACTGAACAAGTTCCACAGACATGTGACTAACATAAATTGAATAATGTGTCCCTGAACAAAGGGGGGGTCAAAATCAAAAGTAATTGTCAGTATCTGGTGTGGCCACCAGCTGCATTAAGTACTGCAGTGCATCTCCTCCTCATGGACTGCACCAAATTTGCCAGTTCTTGCTGTGAGATGTTACCCCACTCTTTCACCAAGGCACCTGCAAGTTCCCGGACATTTATGGGGGGAATGGCCCTTGCCCTCACCCTCCGATCGAACAGGTCCCAGACGTGCTCAATGGGATTGAGATCCTGGCTCCTAGCTGGCCATGGCAGAACACTGACATTCCTGTCTTGCAAGAAATCATGCAGAGAACGAGCATTATGGCTGGTGGCATTGTCATGCTGGAGGGTCATTTCAGGATGAGCCTGCAGGAAGGGTCCCACATGAGGGAGGAGGATGTCTTCCCTGTAACACACAACGTTGAGATTGCCTGCAATGACAACAAGCTCAGTCCGATGATGCTATGACACACCACCCCAGACCATGACGGACCCTCCACCTCCAAATCGATCCCGCTCCAGAGTACAGGCCTTGGTGTAACGTTCATTCTTTCGACGATAAACGCGAATCCGACCATCACCCCTTGTGAGACAAAACCGCGACTCGTCAGTGAAGAGCATTTTTTGCCAGTCCTGTCTGGTCCAGAGACGGTGGGTTTGTGACCATAGGCAACGTTGTTGCCAGTGATGTCTGGTGAGGACCTGCCTTACAACAGACCTACAAGCCCTCAGTCCAGCCTCTCTTATTCCGCTTATTGCGGACAGTCTTAGCACTGATGGAGGGATTGTGCGTTCCTGGTGTAACTCGAGCAGTTGTTGTTGCCATCCTGTACCTGTCCTGCAGGTGTGATGTTCGGATGTACCGATCCTGTGCAGGTGTTGTTACACGTGGTCTGCCACTGCGAGGATGATCAGCTGTCCATGCTGTCTCCCTGTAGCGCTGTCTTAGGCGTCTCAAAGTACAGACATTGCAATTTATTGCCCTGGCCACATCTGCAGTCCTTATGCCTCCTTACAGCATGCCTAAGGCATGTTCATGTAGATGAGCCGGGACCTTGGGCATCTTTCTTTTGGTGTTTTTCAGAGTCAGTAGAAAGGCCTCTTTAGCGTCCTAGGTTTTCCTAACTGTGACCTTAATTGCCTACCGTCTGTAAGCTGTTAGTGTCTTAGCGTTCCACAGGTGCGTGCTCGTTAATTGTTCATGGTTCTTTGAAGCATTGGAAACAGTGTTTAAACCATTTACAATGAAGATCTGTGAAGTTATTTAGATTTTTCAGAATTATCTTTGAAAGACAGGGTCCAGAAAAAGGAACATTTCTTTTTTTGCTGAGTTAATATAGTTAGCTAACTATAGCTACTGAAACAGATTATGTCGTGTTATTTGACGTGTCAAATAGTGTTATTTGACGTGTGTCTTTTTTGACACGCAAAGACCCAAACGGCGTTCCATAGAAGTCCTGGTTGAGAATGAAATGGCTGAACAAATGAACAATGAAACAGCACAGCAAATAAGTGAAAGAAATAGGTTTTGATTATGTTTCACTGGTAATAGGGACATACGTAAATGCCAACAAAATAACTTTTTTGTCAGTGTGGTGTGTGTAACCTTTATTTAACTAGGCAAGTCAGTTAAGAACAAATTCTTATTTGCAATGACGGCCCGGACGACGCTGGGCCAATTGTGCGCCGCCCTATGGGACTCCCAATCAAGGCCAGATGTGATACAGCCTGGATTCGAACCAGGGACTGTAGTGACGTCTCTTGCACTGAGATGCAGTGCCTTAGACCGCTGCGTCCATGTGTGTGTGTTAAGTATTTAACGGTACTAGAATTCTTAAAAGGCCGCAAAAAATTTTAATATCGGTTATCGGCATCGGTATTGTTTTTTTTTGGCAAGGAAAATATTGGATATCGGTATCGGCCAAAAATGTAATATCGGTGCATTACTAGTTGCGACTGAAGAGCCCACCTCAGAGTAGAGCGGCAGGTTTCCTAGAGGTTAGGAGCATTGGGCAAGTAACCGAAAAGGTAGCTGGTTCGAATCCCGAGCCGACTAGGTGAAAATCTGTTGATGCGCCCTTGAGCAAGGCACTTAACACTAATTGCTCCAGGGTCGCTGGCTGTGAGCCCACTCTCCGAGGGTGTCTCAAGGCGAGTTGGGTAATGCAAAAAAACACGTTTAAATTTCACACTTGTACAGGTTACCCACTTGCACATGGAGTGAAAAAGGACAAATATAAGCACCCCATATTTGACCTTTTGAGAGCAAAACAAAGACCAAGGAAATACACTTAGAAAATTAAATTGAGATGTCACAAATATAAACATTAGTGGAGACTCCTTATTGGTTTTGGAGGCATCGCAATATTATTTTGGACTATATTATATTGATACTTATAAACTGGGTTGTTCGAGCCCTGAATGCTGATTGGCTGACAGCCATGGTATATCAGACCGTATACAGTACCATGGGTATGACAAAACATGTATTTTTACTGCACAAATTACATTAGTAAACAGTTTATAATAGCAATAAGGCACCTCAGGGGTTGTGTCATGCCTAAGAACAGCCCTTAGCCGTGGTATATAGGCCATATACCACACCCCCTCGGGCCTTATTGCTTTATTTGACTCCAAGTTGGTGGAGTCAGTTAACACTAGTCGGCTGTACCTACATCAAAACTCCAGTATTTTTCATCTTATAGCTTGTTCTCCATCAAAAATAAATAAATAGGGAGCCATGTTTTCAGCACTTTTATTGCCATGACTGATCATAGCTCATTTTCTCATGCTCGTCTCTCTGCAGCAGACATACACTGAGCATGCAAAACATTAAGAACACCTGATCTTTCCATGACAGACTGACCAGGTGAACCCAGGTGAAAGCTATGATCCCTTATTGAGATCACTTGAAAAATCCACTTCAATCAGTGTAAATGAAGGGGAGGAGACAGGTTAAAGAAGGATTTTTAAGCCGTGAGACAATTTAGACATGGACAAAAGATTTAAGTGCCTTTGAACGAGGTATGGCAGTAGGTGCCAGGCACACTGGTTTGTGTCAAGAACTGCAATGCTGCTGGGTTTTTCACGCTAAACAGTTTCCAATGTGTATCGATAATGGTCCACCACACATAGGACATCTAGCCAACTTGACACAACTGTGGGAAGCATTGGAGTCAACATGGGCCAGCATCCCTGTGGAACGCTTTTCGACACATTGTGGAGTCCATGACCCAACGAGTTGAGGCTGTTCTGAGGGCAATTTTTGGTATACTCAGTGTATAAAGAGCAATATGTTTAGAACATTAAATCGCAGTATCGAATCGCAATACACATAGAATTGTGAGAATCGCAATACATATCGTATCGGCACCTAAGTACCGTGATAATATCATATCATGAGGTCCCTGGCAATTCCCAGTCCCAGCTGTGTGGTAGCTAACTAACGGTAAGTAAATACTTGTTTTACCACACAGTTAGCCAAGTCAGTTAACTAGCTAGTTAAAGTTGAATAGTTACTGTCGTTAGAAAACGCTTCTACACGTTTCTGCTAGCAATCGTGATGTTAAGTCAAAACGCTGTCTCCAGAAATGACAAGGTGTCTGTTGTGTTCACATTTTACCGATTGTGACACAGCCTAATCCACTTTCCAAGCGTGTTGTCTTATAGTGAGGAAGTTGAGATTGGGAGTGGATTAGAGCAGGGATGGATCTCACTAATAAAGTACAGCACATTGACAAGTCCTACCCTGCTTCTAACCCTTGCTAGCTCCGTGATCCATCTGTTAGCATCAAAACTATATGACAAGATATTATATATAATTAATAGGTAAACAACAACCTAATTAAAACGGACAAACTGGATGCTCTCGCCATTAGGGAGCACTAATTATGGTCTACATTTTAAGCTAGAATAAAATATTTAAAGAGGAAACTTATCTTTCATTCTCCAGTCCTGAATGCATTCATGTGAAGATGTGAAGTGCCTTTGTGGTGGGACCTCCAAGATGAAATTTGTTTTCATCAAAGCAGTTGTGTTACTGTCCCATATTTACACAGTTGCTGTGCTGACTGCAAATTAGCCCCTTTGCATACCTGTCAATAGAATTCTTCATCAGATGGAGGTATTTCTCAGGAAGGTCGAAAGTTAGAACAGTCATTGGATCTCTTAGACTTAGACTAAAGGCCTCATCTACTCTGTCATAACACCGGTGTTGTTGGTAAGGAACACTTCTGTGGCTGTGGCCCTCTCATCGTCCATTATGTTGCACTGTAGGCTACACATGAATGCAGCATGGATGACATACAGTACACTACTCCAGCACTCAAGACGCCTGTTCAGGACACACTAAAAGTCTGTACATGTAGTATTCTATGTACGTGCACATACCTTCTTGCTCTGTATACAGTATTTTTCAACATATAACACACACACACACACACACACACACACACACACACACACACACACACACACACACACACACACACACACACACACACACACACACACACACACACACACACACACACACACACACACACACACACACACACACACACACACACACACACACACACACACACAGTAGTTAGAGTAACATGATGTTTCCCAGCAGACCTAACAATTCCTATGTGTTGCAACTAGCGATTCTGAGCTGCCATCAAAATCCAAACAAGATCCGTCAGCAATTAAGGGAATACGGGGGGACATTAGGAAGACGAGCTGCAATCCAGCCTACTGCTCCATTCCCTGCACAGTGGGTAGTGGGATGATCCTGGCACGAAGGCACTCATGGAAGACCCACGCATACCCTGGGTCATCTATATTCCACCCATGCTATGGCAATATTGATATTGGCAGGCAGGCAGCTGATATTGGGTATGTAATGATGCAATTAAAACAGGAGCCATTTTACTGTTATTGGCACCCATGTCTATTTCCCCCCCATTTTAAGAGGCACATTTGATTTTGGAAGCTATGCACAGAGACCCAGAAAGAGGCACACTTGTAATAAAGGAATTTATCTCTTCATATCAGTGTCGTTTTAGATTTGTCTGTCAATGTACTTTATTAAAGGAGTAACTGTAGCTTTGTGATGTTCGATGTGTTTATGCACAGGGATAGTACAAACGGTATGCTATCTGTTTTTGTAACATTTAAGTGAAAATGTATTGTACAGTACATTAATTCATCTTAAAACAGACCGTGAGGATATGTCTTATGTTTAACATAACTGCACTCAAGTTATGAATAAAATATATAAGTGACGGAGAAGATATGTTTTCTTAATCCACTATTGAAGTCATCGGTGAGGATAGGAGATAGGGAAAAAATACCCAGAATTAAAGAAAAATGCAAATCAATCCATTAATGTTGGTTTACACACAGGTTATATACCTTGGAAATAAAAGGCCTGAGTTCTTGCTGAGCCATATGTTGTTCCTTTGTTTCAAACAGGGGAGATGGCTCCACGTCACTTATGTTTCTGATTAGCAAAATGATTTATGCCACAACCACTAAAAAAATTCAGCCAGCGAATGCGGAAATGCATTGTGACTCCACCAGATGTGCACAATAAAACAAGATTCCCATTGTAATCTAGGGTACTTAGTTTATATGAAGCTAATATAAGGCACACTTGGATGTGCCAAAGTCACTCTTTTCAAAGAATTTGACTATAAATGATTGGAAATAAATGGTGTGTTTTATGCCGGATGGCATGAGTGGGTTGATGAATTAGGAACAGTTTTGTACCCTGACTTATCTACAAGACAAACCTGGAGGAGATCACAGGGATTAATTGCTTCCGAGTGTGTGGAATGGTGCTTTCCCATTCTTCCCGGCGCATTCCGCGCCTAAACAATGATTAATCACCCTTTAACTATTCTCCAGAGGATCCCGGCGTTTGCCAAGACCGGGCCTTATCCACAGAAATCCGCCTGTGCAGGTTGGGAAGGTACTTGCCAGGTACAGGAAGGCAACCTGTCCTCATCCGTTATCAGATTAGAGAGGTGTCAGGGAGCAGGCGCACAGGAGCAACGCTGTTGTTCCTCGCAGATCCTAGATAACTGCCAGCCGACCCCCTCCCTCCCCTTCACTGCCACTCACTCCAAATCATCAGCACATCTCACACAGACGTGTCCAGCTTCCCTGGCAAGCTGTGAAGTGCTGACGTCCTGCGCCAGAGAAGCTCTGCACAGAATCAGACCACGTGGTTTTTACTTTTGTGCTTCAGTGTATACATTTATGACAGTGCTGTAACAGGTTTGTTTTCTGTGGGCCTATTATGCACTTTACTATCTGCTCCACTAGGAGCCAACGGGAACAATATGACAACAAATTGAATGATTAACTGGGCGCCAGCTATTATCTACCCGTTGGTTGACCCATCTACTTTTGACTCAAAACTCTGTTCAATAATCAAACACATGACACACTGCCATTGTGAGAATTACACATCTATCTCTTCTATTAGATTGTGTTATGCCTCTAAAAGACAGAATACATGTAGCTTTAGTAGCACATCAGAACTCCACTTCGGATTGACTGTTCAAAGTACAATTGAGGGTATTCTTAAGGGGTTTTCACATGTGAAATTCGGTACCCTGGTTCGGTTTCCTGGAGCGTTTGTGAGAATTCTACAGAATTCTACTTTCACAAGTCCTTAAAATAACAGTTTCAGGACACGATTAGTAAGATGCACATTCTACATGACGTTAGGAGCTAGCTTGTTTACAATGGGCAAAAAAGTTTCACTCGACTTGCGCCACGATATCTGGTACTCTGGTCCTGGATCTTGGACCCCGTACGCGTCTTTCTTTTTCCCAACACAGTTAAGCCAAAACCACGCCCCGTTCTACTACGCTCCCATTGGCTAGCTAGCATTGTCTCACTCACAGGCGATCAGCGCAGAGACAGGGGCCTTCCAAGGTAAGGATGGAAAGTGTAATTTAACAATTAGCTGCCTACTGTAATGCAGGCCTATTATTATCATGTTTGGTAACATTTGCCCATGTATTTATTTTCAGAGTTTCAATGAGTTGTAAAAATGTCTCAGAGAACTATGCTGAATTCCCTAAATTGAAGGTCAGCTAAGTTAACCTAGGCTACTTAACGTTACTAGCTTGGTATTTGAAGTTGTTACATTATCATTAGTAATTCTATTATCAGGTAAAAGCTTATTATTCATAATTTCTCAAATATTTATTAGCTAATCATTCAGTCGAATACGCTATGCTACAGCCATTGAATCTGTTAATAGAAACGTTAAGGGACGTTAATGGCTAGCTCGGTCCACAACATTGTTATTATATTTTTCAATCTTGAAGTACAAGGGCAAATGTTATTAATCAGTGACTGAAATTTCGCGCTACGTGATATTCACTTCCGGACTTGGAGACTTGGAGAGCGCTCAAAGCATTGTAGAACGCCCCGCTGAATAACGGGGCATGGTTTTGGCTTAACTGTGTTGGGAAAAAGAAAGACGCACCCCGTACTCACGCAGGTCCAGGATTAGTTTCAGCCAGGGTTTGTTTACGTTTCACACATGCTTTATAGTGAGGATCGGGTACCAAATGCTCCAGGATCCGGATCATAAGGGGATATGTGAAAGCGCCCTAAATGAGCTTTAAAAAGTGGATGATCCCCAAAGGATGTCATAACAAGGTCAAAGCTCCAATCTCAGGAAGAGCATAGAGAGGAATGAGAATCAGAGACATTCACACTGTAAACAGAGGACAGGCACCCTGTTTGTTAAAAAACAACATCAATAAATCATTCACTTTTGCTCGACTTAGGACACACACAAGTGGCAAGTTTGCTCTGGTCAGTTAGCGAAACGAGGTTACACTTTAATATTTGATGCCACCTGCAGCGAGCGACTGCTTGCACTAATGCGGGTGACAGATAAACAGACAGCCGGTCCCTTGCTGATTATTCTCATGACCGGGGTGCGTAAGCGCATGTTTTATCTCTGTACCAACTCGATATCTCAAATGGATAACTTGTGTTGCCTCTCATTTGCATTGGAGGAGGAGTGAAGCGTGAAAGCTGTGGTGAAGGCAGGGACACCTCTCGCTAATGCTGTTGGAGTCTGCTCCTTCTCCTCTGGGGTTCCCACCACGTTCTGTGTTTCCATCTCTGGCTCAGCCTCACAGATGGACTGCACTACACTACTGTCTATTTAACGCTCTCCTACTCTCCATCTATCACCTGTCAAACACAATGTTAGCATTGTACATTACAACCAAAGAGACAACATTACTTGACTCAGGAGTCATGTGGCACACATGATGTGTATTCTGGTCAAACTGTTCCATTATATAAAATAATTGTCTTTATATTTAATGATATAGCAGATCTTCTCCTATCGCCCACAGACAGCAATAATAGTGTTTTGCTTCTGGTACAGTATATGGAAATTAGGTTTGATCGCAATAGCAAAAACATATTTATAAATCTTATAAAAGAGAATGTAAGAGCTCTACAATGTCTTCTTCAAACATCCAACGATGCAATGCAGTGTCTTCCTAAAGAAGCAATTCAGTTCAGGGCTCTAAGCACTATTCCTCAGAGTGGGTCTACAGAATCTTGTGATCTGGAACTCTGTAATTATCCACTTGACATGCTCTCCGTTGTTTTACATTGTGCATTGGTTTCATTTGAACGTGTGACAAAACATAAGCATTTTGGCACATCTCAGATATGTTAACAATGGCAAAGTGTTGCTGTTGCACAGAATCAAACATGTTTTTACACCTAGACACATTCTCACATTGCTACAATATGCAATCTGTTGTATGAAGTAAAGTGAAAATAAATGTGAACGTACAACAGTGGGGGTTGATAGACGTGTTTTTAGGAAGCAATGATTAGAAGCTTTGGCTTAATAATTTCAGATACATACGGTATTTTTCTCTCATCAAATAAAATAACAGGTTGAAAGAAATCGTATTGGGGCAAATCCAAACAAAAGAAATTAAGACCAACATGAGATCCATCACAGTACCCAAAAAATAAATCCAGCTTTCAATTCAGATACATATTCATATTTGAATTTTTTTAAGAATCAGCTACTCAATTCCAGTGGTTCCTTTTGTCCTCTTTCGGAAGAACAACAATCTCAACTTGATTACCTCCTACTCTGCCATTACCTAATAAGATCCAATACACGGCTCCCACATGGATATTTCCCAACCGGAGACCCTTTCCCGGAGTGTTGATTGCACCTGGTGCGGAGGACTGTTTGCGCAACACTTCTCGACTTCAAGGGCCATTCCGCCTCGCTCTAGCACAGGTGGCAAATGCGTTGGAGGTCGCCTTCTTTAAGGACTAGTTCATTAACATTTGAATCACTCTCTCTATATATGTGAAATGTGGAATACTGTTCCGTGAGCCACGCTATGGCAAGATGTCCTCCGGGGTACTGAATGCTCCTGGGTTGTCAAGGGCGCTTGAGGGTTCATTATTGTAGGTGGATCATCAAGTAGGAAAAAGTAGAACCTTTCTTAAAAAACTTCACAGTGTCATGCCTGGCTGAATAGGTACATGTTTTCCACAAATTCCACAAAAACTGTACATTTTATATCCCTGGCTCAGCAGTTTTCCAAACTGAGTGTGGCATGCCATATGAGTACCCAAACTCAAACTACTGTACCAAATGAAGCCGCCTCTAAACTAACTGTAGGAATCGCAGATGACTTATCCTGGATTAGGTGAAACGTGCATCTTTCTTTTGATCAACATTGCCAAGCTGACACAAGCTCTTAGAAGTTAAAGAGCAATAGCCTGGGGAGACCTGTGGCAAGGCAAGGGTGCAAAGTTTGGGCAAAGTTGTCAATTTCTGCTCCAAGGGATGGCAGGTCCAGCAGCTGGCAGGTGCAGCAGTTTATCACAAACCCAGAAATAATTGGAAGTGACAACTGGCAGCACCACAAATGATTTATTAGTCTTTTACTCAGCTCCTAACCATCCTCAGGGCTAATATCAATTATTTACCAACTATGTGCCTTCAAATCATTAATTCTACTGTGTGAAGCCAAACTTCATTCTACTTCACGTGGCATTTGGGTATACCAAAAACTATGAGAACTGTTTCCCCAAGTTCTTTCTGGAAGAATGTTGTGACTCTGTCTCTACAGAATGGTTATTACAGTACCTCATATGGTCATCTTTGACCCCACACCGATGAGGTGATGACCTTAAGTACTACCAGGACATCAGTCACTTTCTCTACTCTTCTAGGCAAACTGACTCACACTCTCATAAGTACCCGACAGATTACCCACTTTGCCCCATGATCTTACCACTAAAGCTATTGCAGGGATTTCTGTCAAATTTAACATGATTGTACTTAGTCTCTTAATCACATTCGGAAATGTAGAACGAACCTTAAAAAGCAGGAAGTAAAGCCAAAACAACACAATTTCTAAAACTAGCCATTTTTTCAGTCAGAATGGTTAAGGTTTTCTGTATAATTAACTTGGTATGGTTTTTAAGTTTAGCGAGCAGCATTTTATTTATTATAGCTAAAGTGTTCTCATCCTTATAAATACAAAGCATATATAATGTTATGCCTCCCTATTATTAATTATGGAAATAACACAACAAAAGCATATCCTAAATCCATTACTGTTGTAAGCTAGACTTGTCTCAATAAATCAGCATCTACAATCAAAATTGAAATAATTTTTTATGCATAATGTATGTGCTTGTTGCCACAACATCTGTTCATTATGCAGAGTAATGCATTCTAGTAGTTTTAAAAACTTCAGTCCTATAAAATAATCATAATGACTGCTTCATTATAGAGCGCGAGAAGACAGAAGTACATTTTACAATATGTTGCATGATTTACGGTTTCATCTACTTTTTATTGTCAATCTCAAGTTTCAAATGAGAAGAGTTGAGGAAATGTCATTAGGCAGATGTGTTTCAATACATTTTATTTGTTATTTTGGATATTCTATAGTATTTTACGTACCACACCTTAAGTGAACTCGTCAACTCACACAAATACACAGTATGTAGATACTCATTCTATCTTTTGAACATACTGTATAATATATTGCTTTTATATAATATATAAGTATTTATTTCACAATGATTGACATACTGAACTTAAACAATTCCAGTAATGACTAACAATTTAGATTGAGAAAAGAGAAAAGGGGTTTTCGAAAAAAACACAAATTGCGCTCTAGACAAATGAGTGAGCCATTAGAGTATATTACAAGGAATTATGTCTCTATAGAGAATTAATCTGTAACACGACAACAAATTCAACCTAAAAGTAAGCCGTTACAAATGGTTAAGACAGTTTTACGATGTTAACATCAAGTGGCATTTTATACTTCATATATACACAACAGTCCCAGCAATGGAGTAGAAGTGATGAATGGGAACATCCTGTTGCTACTGTGTGTTGTCAGGGGACTCTTATCTCTGCTACACATAAATCAGTCTGGGATGATGCACCTCTTCCCTCTCAATAGAACATGACAGCTTTCTTTCATTTTGTACTTTGCTAGCTAGCTAGTGATGATGCTGCATGTCATGTACAGAGATGTCAATTGATATGAAGCAAAATGTCATCAGGGCACCTGACAGTTTGGGACTAACATGTCATATTTAGAATCATGTTCTATGCATCGAGAATGAATGCATGCCCCACATTCTATCTGACAGCTGTCTTGATCACACAACTTAGCTTTCGTCGTTTTGTTGTGAGCCATCTAAATGCAGGAAGCAACAGGACACAGGCCTTCAACAAAATGGCGCCCAATACACCACGCAACCAGCCGATTATCATATTCATTTTCCTCAGGTGTTTAAAAAGGTAAGCACATTCTGCATCAAAGTTACATTCTACACTTCCTGCATTTCCATATTGGATTCACAAACTTTGATTAGTCAGGAAATTAAGAAAATAGTGACCTAATATTGCCACAAAAGAAGGATATAACAACATGCACATAAGACAAATGTGTCCATCTCTTTCCAGTGTGACCACAGATTGTATGTAAATAGCATCCTTACAGGATCATTTCTCTACTTCTCCTCAATTCAAGACTAAATAGCCTCAGAGGTGGATTTAATTTCCTTGTCTGACTTGATGTGAAAAGGCGATCCTACACTACAACAATGTGGCATGTAGATGCAATAATCTCAAATTAAGTCATGAATAATGTAAGGCTTGTCATGAAGATGAATTAATAATTCAATAGATAAATAATTTACAAAATAATCAAATAAATAAATAATCACACACCATAAATAACGCATCAGATTAAATCATTCCACCAGGCAACCTCATGCAAGAAGCAACACAAACAAATAGCATTGCTATAGTCCTGCTTTTGTATTGTTTCAGAAAGTAGCTTTGTGTTGCAGCAAAGATGTTAAACCGAGATATTCACACTTTTTAACTCCCTATATGACCGTTTTTTGTCAAGAACTGCAATGCTGCTGGGTTTATCACGCTCAACAGTTTCTGTGTGTAGCAAGAATGATACACCGCCCAAAGGACATCCAGACAATTTCACCAAACTATGGGAAGCATTGGAGTCAATTTGGGCCAGCATCCCTGTAGAACGCTTTCGACACATTGTAGAGTCCATGCCCCGACAAGTTGAGGCTGTTGGGGGGTCAATATTAGGAAGGTGTTCTTAATGTTTTGTACACTTTGTATACCCAGTGTAGACTAGATGATTATTGTGGTACAATGCTCATTATGAACATAACTCTCAGTGGTCCCTTTTAACAATGTCTCAAGATACATTTGGCATTTACTTCTCACAGTAAATGGAATTTATAATCTGAAATCTTTTTATACTGTATATACTATGAAATCATACTTTTCCTTATACCTTTGGTCATTTCAGAGCTCCCCTTTGGGTCGCAGTACGTTTTCAGTGTGCATATCCTCTTCACCCTGACCTTTGAGAGGAAGGTCATGGAATGGTTACTGGTGCCGTTGGTAGAGTGGTACCCAAGTCCTTGCCGTGCTTTAGGATGTCCCTCTCCCAGTGCCATCTGCCTGCCATCCTTAGTCTATCGAGAAACAGAACTACAATCTACAGAGCCATCAGTGGTTTCAATTTTGTCACCAGTCCATTAATTACATCACCACCACCCTAACCCTGAAGTGATTAAACAGCAGTGACAGTGCAGTGTACCATTGGTTCTGTAATTCTTTACGACCGAGTGAATTCAAGATGTAAGTAGGTCTCAATGATCTAACAAAATCGATTGATGGAAATTGTAGTTTTCTTAGATAATGGAGATAGGGCAGGGAACAGGATGAATTATTGAGTATATTTAATGTGGGCAATGAGGTGGCGTTAATGTATTAGCCTCAGGCAAAGCTAGTGGTCTGCAGACCAGACTGTCTAGTCCAGAACATTTGTAGGTTTCGATTTTGTAGTTGTAAATGTCACAACTGACATCACACAAGCACTGTGATTATAGTAGTTCATAAATCACGTGTAATATTACTCTTGCTTGAACAAGGAATCGACATCATAACAGGTACTGCTTTGAATTTAAACGTTCTTTCAAATCGGTGCAGACAAATCCACCAACTCAACCCATTAAAATCCATTCACTCCTGATGATTGCAAACAATGAGGATCCCAAAAAAAGGTGCCGGACACAAAGATTAATTTAAAAAACAAACTGTACAATGGACACATGAATTGTTTCATTAGAAGCCAGTGTGCGGATGCAGAAACGCCAAGAAAATATGAATGAGGTCCGGGATGGACAGTGCTTAAGATAAAACAGTTGAAAAATGTGCAACAGACAAAACAGACGATCTGGAATGGAAGAGGCCCCTAATGAAGCCAGCTGGTCCCAGTCCAGACATGCAGAGGAGGGGGAAGGATTGATAGGGGGAGAGACCCAAGGGGAGGGGGGTGGAGAGAGAGAGAGAGAGAGAGAGAGAGAGAGAGAAAGAGAAAGAAAGGGAGAGGAAGACATGCAGGATGTATGGCCGTTGAAGCAGCTCTATTGTATCAGTAGGCACCAGTAGGTGTATTTCTTCCAAACTCTGGAAAAACCTCAAACCATGCCAAATACACCATGTCTGCTAATCGTGCTGCAATTACTAGCCTAATAGGTGTTTTTTTGTTCACTTTCTCCCTACACACAGCCGCCATGTTGTGAAAAAAGGGATAATTACGGGATAGGAAGGCAAATTTCACAGGCCATGGCTACAGCAAAATGTTTTCCCATCAACACAGCCTATTTTAAACATTTATTTCAATGTTTACTTTCTCTAAAATGTGGAATTGGTTTTTATTTTACATTGTGAAACATTAATAACGCGTTAATAAAGTTAACCTATATAACATGCCTTTCTCAAAAAAACATTCAGAATGTCCTTAGGTTTTAAGTACAGCATTACTTGTAAATAGCAAAATGCTTTAAAACCTTAAAGTAACTGTCCAGTGTTTCCAGATTTCTATGAAATATAATTAATTAGAATATAAGTGAAATATCTTTCCTTCCAAAAATATTTTATTAAGTATGTAAAAAATCTACTTTTCTGTATTTGAATGGTGTGGGTGTACCCCAATAACAGAACGGTGTGGCCATATACCAGTCATTACAAACATTCATGCAAGGAGACCGCTGATGACATGTTCTACAGCATGAGGAAATAGCATTTATGAAATGTCTGTTTGAGATACATTTTGAGGTGGGGTTTTGGAAGTGTTTTTTTCTCCAATTTATGCGTTGGTCACAAATACGAGTATAGGATAAGTTGACAACATTGTTTTGGTATGAGTAAACAGATTTTCACTGGACAGTTACTTTAAAATAATCACTACCTGTGTCCTCAGGTAGCCTATGTTTCCTCTGTTCCAAGGACAGAATACACGCTGAGTGGCAAATCACAAGAAGGTGTGTGTAGATGACAAAAATAATCAATCTACAGTACTATACCCTACTAACATTGCTAACACAAGTTGTATCCTCTCTCTTTGGGACATCTACTATTGCATACAGTATCCAATTACGAGACATTTCACTTTGTGAGACTGCAGTTAACATAATGGCTGTGTCGAACAATATCCTAAATTAAACGACTGATCATTACTATCAAACTCTTTTTAGCCTATTTCAGCCGGATTGCAATATGGTAGAGCTAACAAGTGCATGATAGACAATTTTTTTAAGGATGTGCTCATGACTACAAACTTTTCCAAGAAAGAAAATTTTTTATGCCATAAACAATAAGCTAAAAAAATGCTAAGAAATACAATATTAACACAGGTTATCAAGTACATTGGAAATGTAAAGTTTTTATTCTTTATCAATGTACTTATTGTGTCGGAATAAAATACCCAATTACATATACTGTATTCCTAAAGGAATAGATTAACATCTATGATCTGAAATAGATGATTGGGTAAAACTGGGTGAAACTTTTCACCTATTGTATTGTCTCAAGAGGGGGAACAATGTCAAAACCTGTGCTGTTAAGACTTAAGACCAAATTGAAATGGTATTCCCTTAAGTTACAGTATGTCTCTCAATGCACTATTTAAACCATTCTGCACTCGCATTTACCCTAACAATGCAAGGACACAGACACATTCAAACAGCTCAATAGCGGAAAACAAAAAAATAAGAACCTAACAACTGCAATCTAGTACATATTCATTAATTAACCCTTTACTGTGGTTGTAGAAAATGAAGAATGAGTCAAAGATTGAAATTGGTATTCTCTGTGTTTTGAATTTGTGGACTGTCACAGGCTGAATTCTAATAAACACAAGGTACAAATTCATTTCAGCACACCAAGTTTTTATTTTATTTTTTTGTTCAAGCCACAGAGCAGCGTATTCACATATGCTGCTTGTTCCAAAGTGGTTCTTACCCAATTTGCTGCTGCAAACCGGATCCTTCATTCTCACATTATTATGTATTTTCGTCTTCAAACAAACCTCCCCCTCTAAACGTCCTGCATTACAAAACATTAACATATGGGCTTATGTTTAAAAAAAAAAATGGGCTGTCTATTACAGAACTATTTTCTAAATGTATGAATGTTTTTATTTAGTAAAGAGCGTTTCCCCCTGCGATTTCTATAGTTAACATTTGGAACTCAGTATTAACAGTTCATTTTACATGGATATAAAAACAGAAACTTGTATTTTTCCCCTTCATTTCCTCAGCTCACCAACATGCTAAGCAGCTAATTTGAAATCGACAATCTATAGCATAGTAAGGTTTGGTTTCTTTCTGTGACCAATGTCCTTTCACCGTTGTAAGGTACTCTCAGACGGGGCACCATTTATGTAAGGAAATGTCCTATTCAATCCAACATGTTCACATTTTTCAACATATGGCATTACGACACATCACTACACTGTCTTCTTAGTCATAGATTCATGCGAGACCTTTGATTACTGGAAGTGGTTTCAAGTTAGGGTCTCTCATGCGTACACACCACAGCATCTTGGACTTTAATGACACTCAGTCTATAGTTGGAAAGTTGTAAATTATGCAAGACTGACTGACTCCCCCCTTCATTTAATTCCAAACATTTCTTGACCTCCACGAGAATGCGTGTGAATTGTTATCCCAGCATCAAGGAGAGACATTTGACCTCTCCAACTATGGCAAATGGCCTATGACAGAGAATGGACACTGGTGAGCCAGGGAGAATTCTTCCTCTATACTGTAGGTAACACATTTGACCAAGTTTCATTCATTATAAAATGATGTGGTTACATGTTTGGTTACAACAACATGGAGTGACCCCTTAAAGCTATTACTGAGCTCAAAAACATATTGTTGAGGTGCTGGAGAGTGTTTCATGGCAAGAAATTGAGCAGCTTTTTTCTCAACAGCAGCCATGAAACGGTACTGCTTTGACAAACAATACCTATGGATGACACCTTTGACACAGAGTTATCATAAGTGTAAGTATGTCAGTGATGGGATCTCAAAAGAAACTGTACACACATTGTAATTATCATCACTAAAATTATATTCATTATATTTCAAATCCAAAATCGACAATATACCTACTGTATAAACTTGCCACACTAGGGATGGGCGGTATACAGATTTTCATATCGTACTTCTCTAGTCCCGGGATTTATGGTATTACCGACTTAGTACACCACGGGGCGCCAATAAAACGCAAAAAAGGCAACGGGCCTGCCTGCTCTGCACAGAGAAGATGGGGAGGAGCAGACGGGCTGAGAACTGAGGAGAAAAAATGCAAGGTAATCAAGCTGCAGTGGCAGCTGTACAGATAACTCATCCAAAGTGCTTTGACTTCTCAAACACAGCAGAAAGCTAACACAATATGATGCCCTGTCACCTTATTAATTTAATCACTTACTTAGATAACTAGCAAGTTAAACTTAGAGGTCGCGTTAATGCCTCATTTCCACCAGATGCATCAAACTCTTTGCATTCCAGCGGGAAGTCATTCACTGTCAATAGAGAAGTCCTAGATAGAGAACAGCTACGTTGGGGGTGCCACTCTAGGCTGCGGTACGTTCTGTGTGTACTTCAGTCTGCAGTGGTACAGACTGAAGTACACACAGACGCTAACTAGTTGAAAAGCAAAGCAGGTGCGCATCAAGTACGGAAAATGTGGGCTAGACTTCTGGTAAAACCAAACACATATGCATCAGGTGGACATCAGGCATAAGGCAGAAATCTTTGTTTTTCATGCAGGAAAAAAAATATAAAACGCATAAGAAATATTGCTGCGTGTTGTAAATTCAGATCTAAAATGCTTTTTATTGTAATGTTGTGCTTCAGTTACACTTCTCCACTCACGTCATTCTATCAGCAGACAGAGCTCTGCCTGATGTGTAGCTACTTTTCTCAGCAAGCCTACTTTTCTCCAGTAAAATGCAAGATTAACTTTAAGCAGAACATTAGGAAATGTAGCTCGCTACATTCCTTCAATGATAAATATTAGAAATAAATATGGACATGCATCGTTTTTGCAAAAAAAAAGATTTTGAAGAACTTCAAAGAAATAGTTTCAATGTTATTGATGGTATTGAAAAACCATTCCATGGCCTATGCCACACCTAACAAAGAGCTATCAAAAATACCATCATCCCATCTCCACAAATTTGTTGATGCTATATTCCCAAGTTTTGGAGAGAATAGCAGAGCTGGGACACTATTATGCAAAGTCACAAGGTCCGAGTCTCAAGTCGAGTCCCAAGTAGAACGGGTCGAGTCTTGAGTGAAGTCCGAGTCGTGCATTCTAAGAGCAAGTCAAGTCGAGTCTCAAGCGCAGTAAAAAAATATATACTTATGCAACTGTCACACCCTGATCTGTTTTACACGTCTTGTGCTTGTCTCCACCCCCCCACCAGGTGTCTCCCATTTGGCCCCATTATCTCCTGTGTATTTATACCTGCGTTTTATGTTTGTCTGTTGCCAGTTTGTCTTGTCCCGTCAAGTCCTACCAGCATGTTCCCGTGTTTCCTGTGCTGTAGTTTTTGCTTTTTAAAGTCTTCCCAGTTCTGACCTTTTTGCCTGTCCTGACCCTCATCCTGCCCGCAGTCCTGTACCTGCCTGACTCTGATTTGGATTACGACTCTTTGCCTGCCTTGACTTACCTTTTGTCTGCCCCTTGTACTATAATAAACTCTAAGATTTGTACTATCCGCCTCCTGTGTCTGCATCTGGGTCTTAGCCTGAGCCGTGACAGCAAAGACTTGTTAAACTACAATTTATTGAGGCTACCTGTCAGCCCTTTTCATTATTTTGTCTACAACAGATTCTGATTATACAGTCGTGGCCAAAAGTTTTGAGAATAACACAAATATACATTTTTACAAAGTCTGCTGACTCAGTTTCTATGATGGCAATTTGCATATACTCCAGAATGTCATAAAGAGTGATCAGATGAATTGCAAAGTCCCTCTTTGCCATGGAATTAACTGAATCCCCCCAAAACATTTCCACTGCATTTCAGCCCTGCCACAAAAGGACAAGCTGACATCATGTCAGTGATTCTCTCGTTAACACAGGTGTGAGTGTTGACAAGAACAAGGCTGGAGATCACTCTGTTTTTCTGATTGAGTTCGAATAACAGACTGGAAGCTTCAAAAGGAGTGTGGTGTTGGAATCATTGTTCTTCCTCTGTCAACCATGGTTTCCTGCAAGGAAACAAGTGCCGTCATCATTGCTTTGCACAAAAAGAGATTCACAGGCAAGGATATTTCTGCCAGTAAGATTGCACCTAAATCAACCATTTATCGGATCATCAAGAACTTCAAGGAAAGCGGTTCAATTGTTGTGAAGAAGGCTTCAGGGCTCCCAAGAAAGTCCAGCAAGCACCAGGACCGTCTCCTAAGTTGATTCAGCTGCGGGATCGGGCAACCACCAGTACAGAGCTTGCTCAGGACTGGCAGCAGGCAGGTGTGAGTGCATTTGCACGCACAGTGAGGCGAAGACTTTTGGAGGATGGCCTGGTGTCAAGAAGGGCAGCAAAGAAGCCACTTCTCTCCAGGAAAAATAGCAGGTACAGACTGATATTCTGCAAAAGGTACAGGGATTGGACTGCTGAGGACTGGGGTAAAGTCATTTTCTCTGATGAATCCCCTTTCCGATTGTTTGGGGCAACCCGGAAAAAAGCTTGTCCGGAGAAGACAAGGGGAGCGCTACCATCAGTCCTGTGTCATGCCAACAGTAAAGCATCCTGAGACCATTCATGTGTGGGGTTGCTTCTCAGCCAAGGGAGTGGGCTCACTCACAATTTTGCATAAGAACACAGCCCTGAATAAAGAATGGTACCAACACATCCTTCAAGAGCAACTTCTCCCAACCATCCAGGAACAGTTTGGTGATAAACAATACCTTTTCCAGCATGATGGAGCACCTTGCCATAAGGCAAAAGTGATAACTAAGTGGCTCAGGGAACAAAACATCAATATTTTGGGTCCATGGCCAGGAAACTCCCCAAACCTTAATCCCATTGAGAACTTGTGGTCAATCCTCAAGAGGCGGGTGGACAAACAAAACCCCACAAATTCTGACAAACTCCAAGCATTTATTATGCAAGAATGGGCTGCCATCAGTCAGGATGTGGCCCAGAAGTTAATTGACAGCATGCCAGGGCGGATTGCAGAGGTCTTGAAAAAGAAGGGTCAACACTGCAAATATTAACTCTTTGCATCAACTTCATGTAATTGTCAATAAAAACCTTTGACATTTATGAAATGCTTGTAATTATACTTCAGTATTCCATAGTAACATCTGACAAAAATATCTAAAGACACTGAAGCAGCAAACTTTGTGGAAATTAATATTTGTGTCATTTTCAAAACTTTTGGCCACGACTGTATAATTGTAAAATATGGACCTTGTAGCAGTGGTAAGGGCATGAAATCAGCAGAAAGCGAGGCAGGTTGAAGTGCTCAGAGTGTAGTTGATTTACAGGTCTTGGTGATCCAATGGTGAAAGCACCATATCATACAAAATATACAAGTAGATTTACCAAATATACACGGGCAATAGCCCAAAAGAAATAGCCTCTATATCAGGCTTAACCAGTCCTATCTGAACTGACACAGCTAGAGGGCAAAACTGCACAGCCTCCCCCCTTGAGAAACCACATTGAATCTGTCTAAACGGAGCTCAAACAGGTAGCCTACAAGCACTTTACCCCTTCCAGGACCATACAATTACCCAATTGGCAAACACAACCAATAAACTGGTTCTACAATGTCAAAGGCAATTTCCACATCCATTGTTATATTCGTCTTAGTCAGACTTAACGATTATTAATGATATTTCATCACCATTCATACATGGAATGATCCTTTTCTCTTATTCAACGCACTGGCTCCAAAGCGTGGCACACAGGCCACGCAGCCTATTTTTATGTGCACTGTGGCGCTCGCGCTACCATTACACACAACCAGAATGACAGAGACATAGGACACAGACACACGGAACTCCCGACATAGCCCCGGGAAAATTAACAAAAGAAAACCATACATTGAATGAAATAAACAGAACTTCTACCACATGAGTCTTGCAAATGTTCATGTGCACAATAAACATTGCGCCCACTCAGAGGGTAAGAAATGGCAGGCTAAATTAAAATGTATCATATCAAACATGAAACAAGTGTTCCAATAAACAGTATGGGGATGGAATGATGAAATGCTAGCAATTATTGTAGGATTAGATTGAATATAGATTTACCACATATGCATAATTAAATGTGTGAAAGCAACATCAAACACAGAACAAAGCCCTCTCCACTGCGTCTTTGCCACAATAATAATTTTAACTACAAATTCAAAATGCAAAGCTTCATAAGTAAAATACAAATTTAAAGCAATTTTGACATACCAAAAGATCAGTAGGCCTAGTAATTGTTGCTTGATGCCCAATTGCTGGTGAACTTACAAAGTAAAAAGTTAATATTCTTGATCGCCAAACAATTTTTGGAGCTGCATGTTTATTTATTGTGTCAATCTTCTCTCGCCGCAACAATTTGAGGTTTGCGCTGCACCCGATCCTATAGCTGTACAGCAAATCAGCAATCTGTTCGTCAGCTCAACCGACCTGTGTTGATTGACAGTTTGCTGGTCCAATCAGAGGGCAGAGTGTGCGTTTCACTAGCCAATCTATTGCAATTTATTTTATTTGCAATGGTGATACTGCGGCTACTGTCTCTGGCTGCATGGAGAGTCTATCTACGGAGACTCTGTGACACAAAATGAGTGACAAAATGATACAAAACCTGGCCAGATCATTTCTAGTCATCAGTCTCAAGTCAAAGTCGAGTCCCGAGTCTTGAGGCTCCAAGTCCAAGTCAAGCATCAAGTAATTTAATTTTCTATCATGTGGAATCTCAAGTCAAATTTGTGACTTGAGTCAGAATTGAGTCCAAGTCATGTGACTGGAGTCCACAACTGGAGAATAGAGTGTAAGTATGAGGCATCATGGTTGATTTAGTGCTGTTATTGGCCTTGCAAATGTTTGACTAACACCGAAAGCATCCCATATACTCCCTGGGTTCCTCCATCCCATCAAAGCTTTGGAGCCTAAGTGATCGTTAGGCTAAATGAGGAGCCCCTCTTGCCACGCTGTTCGTCTGGATGGTAATGGAAATGTAACTCTCCGCAGGACTGTCTTAGGAGGCAGAGTATGGGAGGCTGCTGGGCTTTCAGCACACCATGCCCACGACTCATATACTTCCTTCTACCATCCCATTACTCTATTGAATGCTAATGTTAAAACAGTAGCTAACAATGTGGGTTTGAGATGCTGTGAGATAGTTGCACGTCCCCGGCTTGTTAAGCATGCATTTTGCAGTTATCCTTGCACTTAGTTATTCAGATACTACACTGTTGTAAATGACTGGGAACATGACAGAAGTAAATATTAGGGGCTACAGTAACAATGGGTTTTAATGTAGCATTCGTGTCACTGTCTGCGATGACACTGCTAATTAGACGGTGTGGAACCCTGACGGATATTATGAGCCAGGGCAGATATCAAAACAGGAGATCCTTTGGGGGAAATTGAGCGGTTTATGGTTGACTGTAAACTATAGTACAGAAACAGTAATGTGTCATACAGCATCTCAAGTACATGCTTTACAGTTATCTTCTCATGCTATATTGCTACCAAATATCTCTGGACTTCAACTACTACTTGGGTTCCATAAATCAACAAAATAAGTCAGAGTCTCTGGCCTGGAACTATAAGTTGAAGACCCAGAAGGTCAACTGCTGGTGTGCTTGTGCAGCAAATCAAATCAAATTGTATTTGTCACATGCGCCAAATACAACAGGTGTGGACCTTACAGTGAAATTCTTACTTACAAGCCCTTAACCAACAATGCAGTTTTAAGAAAAATACCAAAAAATAATAGTAACAAATAATTAAAGAGCAGCAGTAAAATAACAATAGCGAGGCTATATACAGGGGTACCGGTACAGAGTCAATGTGTGGGGGCACCGGTTAGTCGAAGTAATATGTACATGTAGGTAGAGTTATTAAAGTAGATAATAACAGAGAGTAGCAGCAACGTAAGAGAGGGAGGGAGGGGGCAATGCAAATAGTCTGGGTAGCCATTTGATTAGATGTTCAGGAGTCTTATGGCTTGGGGGTAGAAGCTGTTTAGAAAACTCTTGGACCTAGACTTGGCGCTCCGGTACCGCTTGCCGTGTGGTAGCAGAGAGAACAGTCTATGACTAGAGTGGCTGGAGTCTTTGACAATTTTTAGGGCCTTCCTCTGACACCACCTGGTATAGAGGTTCTGGATGCCAGGAAGCTTGGCCCCAGTGATGTACTGGGCCATACACACTACCATCTGTAGTGCCTTGCGGTTGGAGGCAGAGCAGTTGCCATACCAGGCAGTGATGCAACCCGTCAGGATGCTCTCAATGGTGTAGCTGTAGAACCTTTTGAGGAACTGAGGACCCATGCCAAATCTTTTCAGTCTCCTGAGGGGGAATAGGTTTTGTCGTGCCTTCTTCACGACTGTCTTAGTGTGCTTAGACCATGTTAGTTTGTTGGTGATGTGGTGTACTCCTCAGTGCCACCGGAAGAATCACAGAACATATTCCAGTCTGTGCTAGCAAAACAGTCCTGTATCTTAGCATCTTTTTCATCTGACCACTTTTTTATTGACCGAGTCACTGGTGCTTCCTACTTTAATTTTTGCTTGTAAGCAGGAATCAGGAGGATAGAATTATGGTCAGATTTGTCAAATGGAGGGCGAGGGAGAGCTTTGTACGCGTCTCTGTGTGTGGAGTGAAGGTGGTCTAGAGTTTTTTTGGTTGCACATTTAACATGCTGGTAGAAATGAGGTCAAACGGATTTACGCTTCCCTGCATTAAAGTCCCCAGCCACTAGGAGCGCCGCCTCTGGATGAGCGTTTTCCTGTTTGCTTATGGCCATATACAGCTCATTGAGTGTGGTCTTAGTGCCAGCATTGGTTTGTGGTGGTAAATAGACAGCTACGAGAATATAGATGAAAACTCTCTAGGTAGATAGTGTGGTCTACAGCTTATCATGAGATACTCTACCTCAGGCGAGCAAAACCTCTAGACTTCCTTAGATATCGTGCACCAGTTACAAATATACATCGACTGGCACCCCTTGTCTTACCAGAAGCTGCTGTTCTATCCTGCCGATACTATGCTATGCATGTCGTTGTTTAGCCACGACTCTGAAATATAAGATAATACCGTTTTTAATGTCTTATTGGTAGGATATACGTGCTTTTAGTTCGTCCACTTTATTATCCAGCGATTGCGATCGGTACTATTGGCCAACGTACAAAGGCAGATTAGCCACTCGTCGCTGGATCCTCACAAGGCACCCCGATCTCCTTCTGCGAAACCTCTGTCTCTTTCTCCAACGAATGACGGGGATGATGGCCTGTTCGGGTGTCTGGAGTAAATCCCTCTTGTCTGACTTATTAAAGAAAAATACTTTGTCCAATTCAAGGTGAGTAATCACTGTTCTGATAACCAGAAGCTCTTATCAGTCATAAGAGACAGTAGCAGCAATATTATGTACAAAATAAGTTACAAACAATGCAAAAAAACACACAAAATAGCACAGTTGGTTAAGAGCCCATAAAACGGCAACCATCCCCTCCAGCGACATTCTCTTCATTGACCATCATTAACATAGTGAGAGCACTGGGATGTCTACAAGGCCCAAGAGGATACAGTTGATGTCACTCTTCTCACTACAATGTAGACCGGCTTTCTCAGAGTGAAGCATGTAGCGAACGATAGAGCAGCGGAAGAATTCAGTTTGAGTCGTCAGGCAACTCTGGTGTAACATACTCTCTAAGTAAGTTTCTTGTCCTCCTGGGAGTCACCCCATACAGAACTGTGTAACGTGAGAATAGTGCACAAGAGAAGCAAGCCCTTGCAACTGTACTGTTAGTCCAACAGTAAACAATAAATTATTATTATATTACGATATGCTGACATTATATTACGATATGCTGACATAATTTCTAACAAATTTCTTGGTTTGGATTGAATTCAAGCTGTGTTTGTTTAGTGTGAATTTTTTTTATAATTTAAATCTCATGAAACAAAGCGGCTTTTCTGTGATTTCCTTTTTTTTAACACTAGCAAAGAATGCATAGTTTCATAATGTTACATTTTCGAAATTGCAGGAAACAAAACATACAACAATGCATTGAGTCTTAAGAATGTTGCAGACAGAGGCAAAGCAAGGCAATGGCAACAACAGGGGATGGCATTGTCTGAGGATCATACAAGACTGTGTGCAGTAGGTGTGTACACTGTTAAGACATCAGCAACAGAATATCATTTGTTTGAGGGATGAGGGGGGAGAAAGCTGTCCTCTGGGGAGAACAGGAGTCAAGAGTGCTGTGCCTGCACTGAGCTGGTGTGTGTTGCCCCAAAGAGAACCCTGACTGAGCGCCGTTTCCAGGGTACAGAGAGGTTGTGTTTTTGGGCAGGATGCCAAGTGGGGCCTTTGAGAGCATTTTCTACAGAGACCATACTGTACCACAGAGACTGTCTCGCCTGTCAATAGGACCAGAGCCACAAAATAGTCCAGTTACACTGTCAGTCTGTAAAAATTAACATTTGATACCTCAATGCTAATGGAACAAAAAATGATCAAATTAATATCAATATGATATTCATATTATCAAGAAGAAAACAATCACAGAGCAAATATGTCATACGCTGACAATGAATAAGACTTTGCGGTCTCCTTATTGATACTCAATTCATTTCATTTTCATTCCATTTTATGGCAATATGTTCTATAAATCAAACCAAAATTAATCCAGAGTACATTGCAACAACTCATGTTAAAAAAACATGTTAAATAATACGAAATGAAGCAGCCTATTTCCCTCTGGTGTAGTAACATCTCTATTTACTGTCCCCACGGACCTGCACTTGTCAGCAAGCAGCTCTAGAGAGTTAGATCCTTCCACTGACTCGCAGGGAAATCACCTCGTTTGTTTTATGTTAATCGACTCCAATCGCTCCCTGCTATTGTTCCTTTACTTTCTCTGCACCTGTCCTTGTGAATACATTAAAGATATCTAACCTCGTTTAGAAAAAGAGACCCAAACGGTCAACCTCACTGAATCAGATGCGTGATCAAATAAACTTACAGCAAATAAACAGACACATTTAAGCTGGTTTACAGAGGAAGAGGTGCTGATTGAGACTTGAAACAGTCCTGGATGTATTTAAATCTGTCAGAAGTTACCTAGATAAACAACTAAATTCAATCAATCTAAAGTTGAAGGTATGAATAAAGAATCAATGCCCACTAAAAATAATGAACAATGTGTGCAAGCTGTCACGAGAACTCACAAAGAGCTTTGGGATCTGTCAACATAAATTTGACATGCAACTTTCAGTTGTTGTTAATGATCTGTTGGTGGTTGTTGAGCATGAAGAGAGAATTATGAATGATTCTATATTCTAAAGGAATGACAATCTTTGCACCAAAGCTAACACATCATACACATCATACCTAATAATAGTAAAGAAATATCAACTTAGTCATATCGTCTTCAACTTTTACCTGCATAGGTTTCTATCTTGTAATTACTCTGTAGAATAATTAAGAAAGAATGGGCTAATTTCCTGGAACATCAATTTGCATTGCATGTCTAAAGTACAGACTGTTACTTGTCTTCTATGGTACATGTCAAGTTGGCTGATGGGGCAAAGAGTAAAAGACAGGAGGTTTAACTGTTGATCACAGTTGATTCATGTTGATGCTCCTTGCTTTGCTTGCTTCCTCAGCAACATAAGTCATGCTGTGTGAGAGACTTTCCAACCGCCTTCTCTATTAGGGAAAACATTCCCAACCTGTTGGAGGCCACAGAGTTAACGCTGTGCACACAAATACCTCCAACAGAAAGAAGAACTATTGTTGAGCAGAATACCAGAGCAGGTGCAGACACCCCCACTCTTCCCTCCCTCCACCCCACCGAGCCCCCGTCGCACACAGATGTGTCCCATCAAAGGCTACCCACAAGCCTCTCCACCGTGGAACGCAAACCAAGATAAAGACTTATTCAAATGGAGGAATCACTTTACACCTTGCAGCATGTCTTTCCTTTCTCTTCACAATGCACACTTTTAGCCATGGAACAGTTTCTTTTTCCTTTTTTAGGTCACATATGGTTGAGCGCTGCGAGCAAAACATGCACGCTTCACCCCCGTGATAGGCGTTTGTACATTGACAAGAAAAGCTGATAATGCCAGAGCAGTGTTTCGGCGCGAGAGGAAAAAAGCGAATGATTGAATAACAGTAATTAAAGCAGTTATTCGTTCGGCGAGCACCTGCATGAGGGATGATATTGCGCCTTAATTCAGCTCAGTTTAACTTCTCTCAGCCGGTGGTTCCAGCATCGCCTCATTAATCGCTGATTGGCATCGAGCTGTTCACAGGAACAAACTGTTTACTCTGTCATCGCCTGTTAAAGGCCTGCTTTAAATACTGCACTTTATTGTGTATTGTAGGCCTCTATGTGCTTTTGAATGTAGTTAAAATTTATTTTGAGTTTAAAGTTACAGTACCTGGCTCTTTCACTGTGACGTTTCTCGGGGCAGACGTTTCACTCTCACAGTCTCTAAGGACATCCTCCAGTCATGTGTCTAAGTGGGGTCAAATCCCAGAGGGCATTGTGTTACGATACTTTAACCAAATAAGCTCTGTTCGACTGGAGGAAGGAAATAAGTCATATAGTTGTTATGTAGTTGTAATCTACCATAGTGTGGCATATTAATGGTAAATATATTAGGACTCTGTACTCGATATTTAGAAAAGAGATGTGCGTCAACAGTCAAACAAGGTAGAAAATAAAGTCACCTTCGGTTTGTTTTCAACAATGAATGTGATGGGATGGTTAAATACTATAATGATTTTTAGCTTTCAGTTACAATTGATTATGTTATAACCACTTTTATTGATAATCATTAACTATGATAATATTACGTAATACTTGGTAACTTGGAGGATTACAAGTTTAGCCAATTTACAGCTTAGAGATATGCTCACTGTTACAAGTGGTACAACACTTCAGATATCAGTGACACATATGAACTGAGCAACATACATAAACACACACACACTCACATTTCTCACATCAATATGTGTTGTTGTTCCATTATTGTTATGGTTTAGAGAGCATGTGAGAGAGAGAGAGAGAGAGAGAGAGAGAGAGAGAGAGAGAGAGAGAGAGAGAGAGAGAGAGAGAGAGAGAGAGAGAGAGAGAGAGAGAGAGAGAATGAGCAGCTGTAGCTGTCTTCCCAATATTGACTCTGCACCACAGAGTGCTATTGCACAGCCCTTTGAGGAGCTATCAAACACCCGGAGATGGTCGCAAGATTCCTCCCTGTAAGCCACAAGGTTTTATTTGGGACAGAATACCTTCTGTCTATAGGATTTGCAGCCATTTCATTTAGTTCCGTCTGTTTTTAAGTTAAAAATGAGAGGGAAAATAAACATCTATTGAACAGAGCATGTTTGTGCATCATATTGTGCTTGACGTAATGTAGGTCAGTGTTCTGCAGAGCACCAGATAAGACACGAGGAACAAGTGTTGTGTGTACTTACAAGCAAATATCTGTCAAAATAGCAATTGACAGATCTACAAAAGCATTTTTGGCTGGAGAAGTGTTCCTTCGTCATTAGCATTTTACAAAAAAAGGCCAGAGATTTGGGCCTATCTGCCTCCACTCGCTGCAAAGCCAGTCTGGCCCAGGTTGTTATCTGTTCAGTACAGAGGTGCAGCTGTTGAGCAAATGGATTTGCAGATTTTTAAAAGGAGATGAGAAAAAGAGGGAGAAGAATCAGGTACTCACAACCCTCCCCAAACTGCCATTCAGTGCATGTGTGTGTGTTTGTGTATTTTTGTGTGTGTTTTCTTATAAACCATACCTTCTGTTTCTGGGGCCCACATTATTTTTGGAAACAGCATTAGACAAAAAAGCATGAAAAATGCTTATTCTCTCTTTCTCCGTTTTCTTTATTCACTTTCCAGTCTCCCGAGGGCCCTTTTCCTGAGCAGCCGCCATCATCGCTGCCTGAGTGGACTGAGGGAGCCGGGGAGAGGATGGGGAACAAATGGGGTGCTTTAGGTGGGGTAGGGATGTTGTTGCCTTTGCTGCGGCTTCTGGCAAGTGCCTCTCCTTTGTCTAAAGCAATCCCGCCATGGCTAACACAGACACACACACATACAGACACACGTGATGGAATTCTGGCCCTAGTCAAGGGCCCCCACGGGAAAGAAAAAAAGGCCCCAAGCCATCAGCACAGACACAGAGGGTGGTTGGCTTTGCTGAGCAGGAGTGTTAACGTGTATGCACACACACAGACTCAGACATGCACAAACACAGACACACACCATCTCACTGCTGTAGCTGCACACACACACACACACACACTCACACAGTCCCAGGCTTCACCAGGAGGGGTCGTATTAACAGAACGGTGGATAGAATTAGTCTCCTGCTGAGCAGATTGAGGTAAACTCCCACCGGGGGAGACCTAATCCTGAAGACAAGCGTTCCAACCATGTCAATGTTTCTCTAACTATCATACAGGTTCCACTGCTAACTAGTCAAATCATACAAATTGATAGTGCAGCACAGTAACCATTTTTTTGTTGTTGTAATAGTTTCAAAGAAACGTATTCATGTTAAGATGAACTGTTGTCAAAGTTATGGCAGAAAATGCATGTTAGGGTACTTCATATTTCTTATTGTATACTGTATATTGAATATTCCATCGTGTTGTTAAATGTTTTCCGATTTTTGTGGGGCTACAGCTAATGTAGGTAATGACTGTACGTGTAGCTTTGAAGAACAGTTAACAAAGAAATCTATTCAATTAGAAGCGAGCCGCATGCAGGTGTCCCTTAATTTTACTCATCAGTTTCTTTTCAGAGCCATTACTGCTTTTTGTCTTGTGCATCTATTAAGTGGGGCGGCTAAAGCAACAATGAAACTATTTAGACAATTGGAAACTCAAAGTTGTATTTAGAGAAGATAGCATGAAAAGAAATCACCTGACTATAATGGCTATTTCAGTGCTTAACCCCAAACTATTCTCAACAGGGACCTAATGAAACAAAAAAAAGTAAACCAACAAGGTTTGACAAATAATTTCAAAATGCTATATCAAAGTTGTGGAAACAAATAGAGTTGTATTCAAAAAGGTTGCAATTAGGATATATCAATTAAGCTTTTTAGAAATCATGCTCAAATGTGCACCAACATCTAAGAGTTAAAAGAACGTAGTTAATCATGTAGCTTCAGCTTGAGGTAGGCTAGCATTAGCAATTGCAATTTTGATGCTAACAAAGGTGAATGCACACCAGTAATCCTTTCCTCAGAATGTGTGTGGTGAACGTTTTTTGGCCTTCATGGGGGTCTAACAGATGCTGTGTGTCCGCATGTTCCTCCTCTCTGCCAGAAATATCAGGCCGGGAATTAGTGGAAGCAATCTATTATTTAACGTTACAAGTGACAGTTCATATGGTACTGCAGTAAATACCTACAACAGGAGTGCATCTTGATTTTAGGGATCCAGGCAAGCCCAAAGCCATCGCCTCTTCCCTCAAAGTGGAGGAGGAGGGAAGGGAGAGAAGAAAAAAAACGAAAAACACCAACAAACGTAGCCTATTCCCTAGTACTTAGTGCTCTTGGTTTCTGCCGAAGAAAAACTCCAGTGCAGTATAATGACTTTGCATCGAAACAATAAGAAATAAATACCTTGGAGCTCCTCTATTAGTCAACACTTAAAATCTTTTTTCTCCTCTTAATGAGCCTCTCATTGGAGGGAGCTTGAGAGGTAACGAGGGCCGCCGTTTTGCTCTGCGGCGTTTGTGAGGAGAGTGTTCCCTATAATCACGCGGCGGCTTGAGATGGAGGGAGACTGGATTAGCTCCTTTGCCGTATGTGGAGTGTTTAACATGGCACACGCGACAGGCTCTTCCCTTCTTCACTAGACAAACACTCGCTGTCATTAATTTCATTTGCTTATCACAATCAGCCCCATTCCCTCCCCCAAAAACTCAATTTGGTTGTTTCCTCCTTTTCGTTTCAGGCGTCAACGCAAATTATTGTTACCCGCTGCTAAGAATTAGCAGGTAAAGAAGCTAAATGAAGATGAAGAATTGGAAAATGTTTCCAGTTGGAAGAATGTTGATTACCAGGCCATGGTCCTGGAGGATTCCCCACTATTTATTCTCAAATTTTGGGCTTCCTCACCCTTCCCATTCCCCCCTCGACTCTCCAGGGGCCCGGAGAAGCAGCTTGCACTCAGCACTGCCAAAAGAATGTATTAGAGCAAATGGTATTGTAAGCCCTATGGAAGGCATACCTTATGTGGAGATTTAAAAGATATTAGGAGGATGGTGTGGACGGGAACCCAGGTGTGCCTGGTAATAGCCATTGTCTTGTGTGTGTGTGTGTGGTGGGGGGGAGGTGGGAGCTCATCATGCCAGGAAGGAGAGGAGAAGGAGAGCGGGAGCAGAGTGCACCCAAGGCAGCGTGAAAGACTCAGCCTGGCAGGGAATGCTTCTATGTAGCTACCGCACTGCACTGTGGTGCAAGCTGCATCAATTCACAGCTTTAGCACCATCAACACAGCACAATGCACTATTTAAGTGGGGTGGGCATGTTTTTAAATTGGGTAATGGTACTTATAGTACGGTATGCTGAAAGAAAAGACTGATATGAGCCAGGTCTTTTGATCACATGATATGGTTCTACAGTCAATAAAAGAAAAACAACAACTAGAAGCACATGATAAAATCTATGTTTCATGACTGCCTTTCTTATTCTAAAGATCCCGGGAGACCTAGAATACGGTTCAAGTTGATGGAATCAAACCCTGCGAAGGCCTCTTCAACATCTCACATTGTTAGAGAAGTTCTGACTGCATTGATACTCAAGTGAAAACTGTGATAAGCATAGTTTTATAATGGCCAAAACTTTCCCCTAGCCAATTCCACCTGTCTCACAAACCACACTTTTACCTTCAAATTAAATAATGATTTAAGCTTTTCTACTGATTGGAACTGTTTTTGGTTCCTGAAAGGCATAACAGTTAAGTATAGTATGGTATCAACACCTTATCCACATTATGCAGCTCAATTATTCCATGTGCAACACCTGCAAAACAAATTTGGCATTCAAATTTGCTAAGGATGATCAAACAACACCGAAACACTGTCATTATTTCTCCCTCAAATACAGCAGTGAAAAATAACTTGTTTTCCCTAGATTTACCAAATTAGCTATTCAGCTGGAAGTAAACTCAATTTTATAGGTTTCATTTACTTCATTTCCCAAAAGTGTATTCAACTGTCATAGCAAAAACACAGACGTAAATGTGTTTGGACCCACAAAATTTCACTCTGGGAAAAAAACTCCAATTGGAAGTTTTTAAATGTGTCTAAGTGTTAGCCTCAACATTCAGTGAAGACGACTAAATTCAACTCATTAAAGCAGATAACTCCACAACAGTGGCAACTGTCCTCCCCCTATATACTGCATTCTAACCCAAACCAATAGGTTTCTCAACCAAGATTCAAATCCTTCTGAAGACACAACTGCCTCCTATCTGGTTGGGGGGGAAAAAATAACATTTATCTAGCACTGCCCCACTAAGCTAGCGTTGCCCTCCAACGTTAGATAAAGAGAAATGAGGGCTAATGAATTGCACCTCCCCGGATATAATTCTGTAATAGCTATAATCAGGCTATTCCGAGTCCATGAATACACATGGACGACATCAGCTGCAATCCTGTTGGTGGTCAATATTCTTGAAGCCCTTCCAGTTTAGGAATATTCTCGCCTTACTCTCTCCCTTAATGTTATCAGGTAACGCACACTGGCATTAAATCCCACAACATAATAAAATCTTCTTTCTGGAAGCCTCCACAGCAGACAATGCGGCTCTCGCCGAAAGCCCTTTAAGTGTTCGTGTTTTAATGTCATTACGGCACCACGAAGCACGAAGGCCGGGCAGGAAAGGCGCAGCTTGAAAAGAGAAACCCTACACAAGACCTCAAGGTACATTTGCTCAGAGGAGAGACAAAAAGGCTTCAGCAATGGCAGAAACAAACAGATGGGTTTATTACGTTCGTGCGGTGAATGGCAGAACAACAGTTCGAGCCATCCTCACTGACAGCTTCTAAAGCTGCAGATTTGTGCCCATTAGTCACACATTTTAGGGAGAAGGTGGTTTCTAAAGTGCATTGATAGGGATTACAGTTCTATCCTTTCCTGTCTTTCTTTCACTGCTGAAACGTGGTTGATTTCAGAGCCGCCAGGAGGTTCTTCCAAAGAAAAGAGTGGGGGGACTATTGTATTTGTTTCTAAAACAGCAATCCATTGGATATTAAGGGGCTTAATCTGTGATTAATATTTTAATGATACAAATAAGCACAGCATTTTTAAGTTTCATCATCCTACACTGTAGCATTACCCTTATTTACATGTTTCTGGAAAAAAAGAAACATCTAATTTGACTTAGACTACGTGGTGGCACTTTGGTATTATGATTACAGCAAGGATTTGAAAAATCTGGAGTCTATCGAGTTCAAGATATTTTGTAATCGTAGATTAGTTTGAACAGAATATTCTAAACCATGTTCATGATCTGGCAGCTTCGTTAAATAGTTCCCGCAAAACACCAGGCTCAACGTCAACAGTGAAGAGGCGACTCCGGGATGCTGGCCTTCTCGGCAGAGTTGCAAAGAAAAATCCATATCTCAGACTGGCCAATAAAAATTAAATATTAAGATGGGCAAAAGAACACAGAGTGGACAGAGGAACTTTGCCTAGAAGGCCAGCATCCCGGAGTCGCCTCTTCACTGTTGGCTTTGAGACTAGTGTTTTGCGGGTACTATTTAATGAAGCTGCCAGTTGAGGACTTATCCTCTTGCTCAGTTGTGCACCGGGGGCCTCCCACTCCTCTTTCTATTCTGGTTAGAGCCAGTTTGCTCTGTTCTGTGAAGGGAGTAGTAGACAGTGTTGTACGAGATCTTCAGCTTCTTGGCAATTTCCAGCATGGAATAGCCTTAATTTCTCAGAACAAGAATAGACTGACGAGTTTCAGAAGAAAGTTATTTGTTTCTGGACATTATGAGCCTGTAATCCAACCCACAAATGCTGATGCTCCAGATACTCAACTAGTCTAAAGAAGGCCAGTTTTATTGCTTATTTAATCAGAACAGTTTTCAGCTGTGCTAGCATAATTGCAAAAGGGTTTTCTAAATGATCAATTAGCCTTTTAAAATGATAAACTTGGATTAGCTAACACAACGTGCCATTGGAACACAGGAGTGATGGTTGCTGATAATGGGCCTCTGTACGCCTATGTAGATATTCCAAGGGAAAATCAGTTGTTTCCAGCTACAATAGTCATTTACAACATTAACGTCTACACTGTATTTCTGATCAATTTGATGTTATTTCAAAATGGACAAAAAAAAATGCTTTTCTTTCAAAAACACTCACATTTCTAAGTGACCCCAAACTTTTGAACGGTAGTGTACCTATATGAGAGTGGATTCTCTGCCCTCACTAGCATGAAAACTAAATACAGGCACAGACTGTGCCAGGAAAATGATTTAAGACTGAGACTCTCTCCAATACAACCCAACATTGGAGAGCTATGGGCATCCTTTCAAGCACACCCTTCTAACCTGTGGTGAGTTATTCACAATTTTCAATAACAAATAAGGTTTTATATGTAAGATGGTTAAATAAAGGGCAACATTATTGATTATTATTATTTGTGCCCTGGTCCTATAAGAGCTCTTTGTCACTTCCCACGAGCCGGTGTTGTGACAAAAACTCACACTCATTCTTATGTTTAATAAATGTATCGTATAGTGTGTGTGTGGCAGGCTTTCAATGACTGTAAAAAACATTTGAGAGTGCGCTGACCCTGGTGCAAGAGGGGGGGTACGCAGCTGGAGGTTGAATGTTTGAAGGGGTACGGGACTAGAAAAAGTTTGGGAACCACTGCTCTAGGATGATTAACACTGACAGTGTTAACCAATGAACTCCTAGCCTCTAAGAGTCAGTCTCTTCATGAGGATTACTCTTTTGTTTTTGATGTTGTCCAGCAGATGTTTAAACGGTGAGTGAGCAGGGTTGGGTAGGTTACTTTCTAAATGTAATCCGTTAAAGTTACCTGTTCAAAATTGTAATCAGTAACGTAACTTTTGGATTACACAAACTCAAGGACATAATATGATAACTTTCCGTGATTTTTGGATTACCTTCCCTTTAAGAGACATTAGAAGAAGACAAAAAGGATCCATTAGACACTGAATTGAATGTCATTGAGATAACAGAAAGGTGGCATAATGTATTTTTTTTTTTACAAACATCCTTTCTGAATTTAAAATTAATCCAAGAAGTAATGATCTAGTTTTTCAAAAGTATCTGTAATCTGATTACAATATTTTAGCTGGTAATGTAACTGATTACAGTTAGTTTTTCTGTAATCAGATTACATCTAATCAGTTACTCCCCAACCCTGTGAGCGAGGTAGGCATTGGTAGTACCTGGGTAAGCCAAACCATCAGCATATCAAATCATATTAATTCCACAAACCTGGTTTTACCATAACCAGGTTGTCATGACAGAATTTGAGGCAGTGTGCTGTAGGGTCAATATCACTGTCTTTCTTATGAAGTCCACCCCCTATAGGATTTCCATGATAACAATAACACTAACAATCCAAATGACATATTTATTTAAGAATTAAGACATAATGCTCTCTGTTAATACCTTTTTTTGAAGAGGAAGTTACAGGTACATAAAAACTATCTATATGGCGCTTTTCTTTTTGACTCCCCTTTGATGGCAGTTTTAGAAAGACAAGCTTAAATATCGATATCAATAGTCATCCCCACGCCTATGGTTCCCATTCACACTCCCCTTGCCAAAATACTAATATTAGTATCTTCAGAAAATAATCTCTCTTTATTCTTTAACTTCCCTGCGAAGGCATTCATATTCACATCTATCAGAGGATTTAAACGCGGATGAAATAGTATATAAGCTGGATCCCCTCAGGAGAGGTTCTCATTCTCTTGTATTCTTTCAGATGGGAGAGAAAGAGGGAGGATGCTGCACCTTGGCGGAGAAAGGGAGGAGGAGGAAGAGGAGGAGGAATTAATTTTTCCCCTCTGGGAAGAAACACATGCTGAATCTCAAGAGTTAGCAGTGAATCTACCTATCTTACTCTGGTTGGCATTAAGAGGGAGGAAGAGAGATAGACATAAATAAAATAAGAGATGGTGTGGTTGTTGCTAATGGTTTGCTGTTAAAAACAATGTGACAAGTATGGTTGTGGTATATGGAGACAGTCAATTCTATGTTATTGACAAATGCCATAACAAGTTAAGATCATCTGTTCTCAACATCAGACAAATAGCTAAATACAGACATACCCGTGATGAATGGAGGAACATTTCCCCCTATACTCAGAATGGAGAGCGGAGGACAGACAGAAGGTTGAGGAGCTGCACACAGATCATGCATGTATTGACAAATGAATTTGAGGGCTAAGTCCTTCTGTGCAAGTTGTGGATTTAAGTGCCACTACAGTTCATTCCACTTAGTCCCAACACTCACAGTGCATATCTTACTCTTAATCCCACAGCATGGGCAGTCAAGCTGTGAATTCTCCTGTTAATTATTATAAAATAATATCATGCGATATAATAATATGAAAACTGACCTGACAGACTTGTGTTATACAAAATAAATAGGCCTAACCTTGTTCTTACTGGGAACTTGCAACACTAAAATGAATCCTGCGATGCTGATATAAGTACTATGCATATAATAATGAGCTATTAAGAATTGTAAAATAACATTTGTAGATATGAAATTGAAAGATAACAAACAAAACAAGTTGATTTTCCTCCAAGATTTGAGTCTACAGACAACATTATAAAGCAATTAAACATAACTATTACATTACAAAAGAAAGGAATTAACTTTCAGTAACTACACAGTCGGTAATGCATGTTTTCTTCACAAGCGTGTTGGAAATTAAACTCTTCATTAAGGATAAAAAGTTACAAAGGAAATTTGTCAGAAAAATGAGCCTTTAAATGTTCATTATTATTTGCATTGTTGTAATGTGCACTCCGAGACATTGTGAAAAAGCAACCACAAACCTAATGAAGTAATAACTTTATCTAGTTTTCAAGTTAATATTGGAAAAAGTAAAACAAGTCATGAGCTGAAATCAGGCAGTAGTTTTTCTTCAGCGTTTCTTGTACAAAGACACAGCAGGTGTTGGCTCAGGAGAAGAAGTTTGGGTAAATATTGATCCTCTAAATATGTGCGCTTTTCACCCCCTCCCTTTCCCCTCCTCTGCCTCCCCTCCACACGAAAACATGCTCCCTCCCTGGAGCCAATGGGGACCTAGTTAAGTGAGGTATCATCTTCGGCCCGCAACTGGCCCAGCTACTCCCACAAGGGCATTGTGGGTAGGGTACAACTGTTGCGAGTGGGTGGCACGTCTGTTCCCTGAGACAGGCGAAGCCCTGGGGGTCACCCCTTGCCTCGGCTAGCATTTCAGACAACACTGCTAATAACTGCTCTGATATCTATATTTAGCCTCAGACAAAGGGCCTTCGCAGGGCTACTTGGCGTCAGATCCACCCATGACATTTCTAATAGAGGGAGCATTAAAAGTCATGTTTGCCTTATTCTCCTGCGTCTTTCCATCTGGCATACCATTCGCACTTAGCGGCCTTAGCATATTCAAAGTGTACACCTCTGAAATTGAATAAATTCACAATAGATGGCACAGCCACTCGATTGTAGCACCATATGTACAGTTCACCATTAACATATACTTGCCAGGCTACAAATGGTAGCTGTATGTAAAGGAACAATGTGGATTACCAATGTATACATGAATAGAGCATCACATGCTACCTCCATTCACCACAAGACGTTTGCTATCAAAATAAGACTATTTTGAATCTCAGATTTGTCAAAGTAACTAGTGCTCAAAATACACAATAGCCAAGAATACACACTATAACTAACACGTTTCAAATCCAACTGTGGCTCTGCTGTGATGTCACTGTGTGTGGTTGGCTGAGCCAAGAGGGAAGAAGAGAGTGGGGAGAAAGAGGCAGGTGAGTTTGTGTTTTGTATTGGAGGTGGAGGAAGAAGAAGGTGAGTGTGTGTGTCCATGGGGCTGGTTCACTAGCGCATGGGGAGCAGCGATGGCTCTGGTAGTAGAGGGCGAGAAGAGAGCGTGGAGGATGAAAGATGGAGTCTAATCCTCCACGTGGTGTCTTTTTTTTTTTTTTTTTTTTTTTAAGGAAAGCCAACTGGAGCCATTCTTTGGACTGTAGGCCAAGGGCTCCGGGAAAACATTGCCTGAAGCCAAAGCACATAGTGTGAAATGAGAAGCTAAAGCTTGAATGTGCTTTTGTTTATCGGAAAAATGCACTCTAAGTGGGATTGGCAGTGGAGGGCCCAAACTCCATAAGTCATATAGACTGGCGCGGGCCGGAGTAGGGATGGCACGGGGATGTTTCAGGCATGAGCGGCCCAGGAAAGGCATCTCGACAGTCAGGCATTTGGCAGTCTCCCTCCTCTGCATCGCCTGTTCCCGTAATCTTGGTGCGAGCACAAAGGAGGATCAGAGGGGTCAATCTAAAGTAAGAAATGTGGTCACAAGTTGAGAATGGGAGAGGAAACAGTAAATATCCGCCGGTCTGGTTGGAGCAACTGGAGCTGTGTAGGCTAAGGGAGCTGCAAAGGCCAACCTAAGCCTAGGGAATTGGGGACGCAGATTTCTGGGCAAGTGGTGGCCAGCGGGTGCCAAAGACTGATCAATCTTCCACAATAGCGCTGTTCTGTTCAACGTTCTTCCACCGGTGGGTGAGATGGATTGCCAGTGGGATCTGCCTTGGTCATGTGCCTTCGGCTTCGAATCGAAGAAAGACAACTCAAAAGTCGGCGGAAAAGTTAGAGGAGCTAGAGGCTTTGGAGAAGTTTCTGAGGAGGTAGAGGAGTCAGTATAGGGTGACTAGAATAGAATACAAGACAGTTGAATGCAGTTCATGGAAATGTTCCTCCACAGAAAACTTTGTGTGTGGTGTCTGTTGTATGAAAATACAAATATCAGGGCTAAAGGTCAGAGTGATTGGCTGACTGCTCACTATGATATTCTCTGATTGGCCCTTTTGCACATGGCTTATTGCCAGGGCAATTTGTAGAATTGCAGGCATAGTATTCTCTCTTGTTTTAGTGTTGGCTAAAAGTCCAAATGAGTAACGCGTCAGTGGGTCACTCAGCCTCATGCAGGTGATATTCTGCAACACATCATGGTCAATTAAAGTCTTAATCTCCCAAACATCATGTAAAACCAACCAGCTAAGCTCATTGGCATAGATACTTCCTGATGTGGTCCCTGTTGAAAAATGTTTTAGAAAAAACACACCACATCATACGATCATGACGTTTTTACTCTAGCTAGTACAACAGCCCCGCTTTACTCCTTCATTTAAAGCCTGGACCATTTTTCAGTCACGAGGAGAGACACAAAGAGCACCCGCTTCTAAAGGCCCTATAGTGGAGCCCAGTGAAATTATTCAATTAGTGAATTTAGCACCTGATCCGGTTAACAGCCCTGAGGACGCCACAGCTGCAGTGAGAGAGAGAGAGAGAGAGAGAGAGAGAGAGAGAGAGAGAGAGAGAGAGAGAGAGAGAGAGAGAGAGAGAGAGACAGAGAGAGAGACAGAGACAGAGACAGAGAGGTCAGAGCAGGCGGTTTGGGATTCATTACCTCCTATACCATCATTTCTTTTAGAAGGTGGAGAGCCAGATGAGCCAGAAAACCGTCTCTGAAATATATCTATTAGTACTACTTTACCAATATTGAATGCACCATCATTCATTCTGTAAATACTGTATGTGCTTTATGTTTGTACTTAGTAAGTGTCCTACGTTTTCACTGAAAGATTTGCCTTAAATTGGAAATAAAATTATGACGAATTTGAAAGGCTAATCCTAACAACAAGCAGAGCAAGCAGGAATTAGACAGATAAGCGACATTCATTTGAGAAAGAGAGGAGAAAGAGAGACAGAGAACAACCACACACATTTGTAAAGTTCTTGCTTATCAAGTCACATAGACGGCACTTGTGTAGGAACAGTATTGTCTGTATGATAGCAGTGAGAGAGAGGTGAGCTCGAACCCCATTGCATTTCATAGATTGCATGAGGGGCACGTTTTAACAGATCGTTGATTTGTTATTCATATTGCTAAATTTCCTGAGGGTTCCCTCTAAAACAAATTGGGAGACAATATATTTCCCGGTACCACTGTGTGGCAAGTGAGGGGGCACCAAAAAATATGTACTTCGGCACTGCATGAGAGAGGAGGCAGGAAAGTGCTACAAATGCTGAAGTCTTCCAGCTGCTTGTTCAAATGGCCTTGTTTCCCTAATTTCTTAGTTAACTGTCATTCACAGACAAACCGCGTTTATGAAGCTCCGTTCTTAGTTCCTTTAGTTTACAATGTACCAAAATGGGAAAATGTCAGGGGCAAGAATTTTTTTTCTTCTAGTATAGCACTTTGCGATACTTTGTTATTAATGTTTTCTTTGTCTGTGTTTACATATGTTTTCAACACAGCCTTGCAGTAACTTGTACATGCACTTGTGATATTAATAAACACAAACAAAATGGGGGGGAGGAACAGAGTTGGTTGCTCTGATATGAGAGGATGAAGCTTTGATAACTTTAATTAATGAGGCAATTATAGACAACTGATGAAACTAGTTTCATCAGTTGAGAAGAGATGGAATAGCTGTGAACAGCTATGAACAAGCCTTGGGTTGGGAAACACTAAAAACACTAAAAAGAGTTTAAGGTTGGGTATCTACACTGAACAAAAATAGAAAAACGCAACATGTAAAGTGTTGGTCCCATGTTTCATTAGCTGAAATAAAAGATCACAGACATTTTCCATCTGCACAAAAAACGTATTATTTCACTCAAATGTTGTGCACAAATTTGTGTACATCCCTGTTAGTGAGCATTTCTCCTTTGCCAAGATATCCCATCCACTTGACAGGTGTGGCATATCAAGAAGCTGATTAAACAGAATGATCACTATACAGGTGCACCTTGTGCTGGGGACAATAAAAGGCCACTCTAAAATGTGCAGTTTTGTTACACAACACAATGCCACAGATGTCTCAAGTTTTGAGGGGGGCATGCAATTGGCATGCTGACTGCAGGAATGTCTACCAGAGCTGATGCCAGAGAATGTAATGTTAATTTCTCTACCATAAGCTGCCTCCAACGTCATATTAGAGAATTTGGCCAACCGGCCTCACAACCGCAGACCACGTGTATAGTATCGTGTTGGCGAACATGTTGCTGATGTCAACATTGTGAACAGAGTGCCCAATGGTGGCGGTGGGGATATGGTATGGACCGGCATAAGCTACGGAGAATGAACACAACTGCATTTTATTGATGGCAATTCGAATGCACAGAGATACCATGACGAGATCCTGAGGCCCATTGTCATGCCATTCATCTGCCACCATCACCTCATGTTTCAGCATGATAATGCACGGCCCTATGTCGCAAGGATCTGTACACAATTCCTGGAAGCTGAGAATGTCCTAGTTCTTCCATGGCCTGCTTACTCACCAGACATGTCACCCATTGAGCATGTTTGGTAAGCTCTGGATCGACGTGTACGACAGTGTGTTCCAGTTCACACCAATAACCAGCAACTTCACACAGCCATTGAAGAGGAGTGGGACAACATTCTACAGGACCACAATCACCAGCCTGATCAGCTCTATGCAGAAGGAGATGTGTCGCGCTGCATGAAGCAAATGGTGGTCACACCAGATACTGACTGGTTTTCTGATCCACGCCCCTACCTTTTTTTGTAAGGTATCTGTGACCAACAGATGCATATCTGTATTCCCAATCATATGCAATCCATAGATTAGGGCCTAATGAATGTATTTCAATTGACTGACTTCTTTAAATGAAATGTTGCATGTCGAGTTCTGATTTTTGTTCTGTATAATTTGCGCTTGCAGCAGTATAGCAAATGCTTTTACTGCTTCGTCAGGTACACAGTTGTTGCTTGATCCCTATTCTGACAGGCCTTTCAGACATGCCGAACAGACCAGCTGGGTTCTGACAGTGGAAGAGATGTTTTCTAAACTGTTCCAGCGCTGACGTAGGATTTTCTAAAAGTTTAAGAGTTAGTGGCCCTAACAACGCTGGCAACAATCACCAAGATAACATGGCTATGTAAACATCAAAGTTAAGAACATGTATGGAAATATTCCAGAAAGAAATAGGACATTTTCCTTGGGCTAAGAATTTTCTCCTTGAGAATGGATTTCCACCTCTGGAGTAACTGCACACCACATTGGAAAACTAAAGGCCAGAGACGTTATGCTTTCATAGCACCAACAGTGGCTGAGGGGGCGACAACACCCTTGATAAGAGATGAGAGTCACCTGACCCTGACATCACATAAACAGGATGGGCTCTCTGGCCCGGTGGCCGGTTCCGTTCCCAGTGTGTGTCTGGGGCTTTATACGTGTGCACCGTGTGCCAGCTCTCTCAGCGGAGAGGGTGGCCGAGGAGAAAGCAGGGGCCTGGGGGCAGACTCTGTGTCAGCAGATAGTGCAGGGGGTGGGCAGGGCCAGGGGAGGAAGCATGCCTTGGCGACAGAGGCTCGCCAAGACCCACACTCTTTTGGCATTTTGGCAGGGGCGAGCGGCGCAATGAAATGATCCAATTTAAGCTGGTTAAGGAGCGCCGGAGAATATTCAAATATTTATTTTTGCAGGGCATTTGGGAGGCTGTGCTGCTCTGACTGCAGATCACCAAAGCCCAAGTTCTCCTCTCTAAGCTCCGACCGATGCCATTTTGATAGCCAGTTGGCTTCCAGTGGTGGAAAATGGATCCGACGATGGTGGCGGGTGGATTCCACGTTTTTGCCCTCTCCTCATTCCTCTATAGCTCTCTTCATCCTTGCTCGCTCTCTTCCTTTTACATTCTGCCTGTCTTTTCTTCTCTGACTGCCTGGGTATCCCTTTGTTAGGAGCCCCTTTCCTCCTCCTCTCTGCACCACTAGAGCTCACCATTGTTTTTCTGACCAGTACTTCAGAAGTGTTTGTGACTAATACTGTATAAATATTGTCACAAATATTTACACAAATTCCAATTTTAAGAAATAATATAAAGTCAATTTTTTATAAAACACCAATACAACATAATCAGAATAAGAAGACATGAACAATATAAATGATACTTTTCCAATATGTCCACTTACTGTAACTGCTGTATATAAATCAGCTTTGTACATCATGTACTTTTTTTCAACTAAAATGATTTGGCTCCATCTTCCTCAATGTCCAGTGCCAATAAGTCACCATGTGCTGTCGGTCTATAATGCTGACATTGATGCCTGAGAGGGGAAACTTTGTAATGATCGCATTTAATGTCATTATTGTTATTATCGTTATTATTACGGCTAATGAAGGAAATCGCAGCCCTGGTTTTCCTCAGCAGAAATTTCACCATGGAAGTAAACGAGTAAAAAAAAAAAGCCTTTATTGAATTACACTAAAAGCAATCTCAAATAAATGGGTCTTGAATATGTCTCTATATGAGCTGAAGCTTAGCATCCTGTAATGTCATTGTGCAGAGAGAGGCTAGGAACAGGGAACATCTAGGCTTAGCAAAAGCATTGAACATTGCATTCTTTGGTTTTGACTGCAATTATGAATATATCAACTATTTATTTATGTAACCTTTTAGCCTGTATGTTTTCTTTCCAAAGCTTGCTAGGCCAACACATTGTACATTATTTCCAACAAAAACAGTTGATTCACACTCATAAATACAGTATGTTTCCATTATATGCGTGTCAATAGACCTCAACAATGATGTCAACACCACACAGACTTTTATATATCTGTCCACTCTATGAATACATGTTAACAATACTGAGAGTTAAGAACATACTAACTCTATACAATGAACTGCCAACTCACCTGGGGATTTCCCACTAACACAAACATAGGCCATGCATGGCTCTCATGTACATGACACACATCTTGATATCTTTGACATGAACTGTGTTGAATGACCTCACTGTAAAAACTATAAAGGACTACGCTCCATTGTGCTTGAATAGAAATAAGGCAAGTTACCATTAATGCCTCTGAGACCTCAGTGTCAACCGAAGATGTAGAACAGCATAGCCTAGTTGGTGACAAGACTCTTTACCTGACTGCCACATGATAAGGAGATGATTGTGGACTACAGGAAAAAGAGGACCAATCACGCCCCCCATTCTCATCGACGGGGCTGCAGTGGAGCAGGTTGAGAGCTTCAAGTTCCTTGGTGTCCACATCATCAACATGGTCTAACATGGTCCAAGCAAACCAAGACAGTCGTGAAGAGGGCACGACAAAACCTATTCCCCCTCAGGAGGCTGAAAGATTTGGCATGGGTCCTCAGATCCTCAAAAAGTTCTACAGCTGCACCATCGAGAGCATCCTGACTGGTTGCATCACTGCCTGGTATGGCAACTAATCGGCCTCCGACCACAAGGCACTACTACAGAGGGTAGTGGGAACAACCCAGTGCATCACTGGGGCCAAGATTCCTGCCATCCAAGACCTCTATACCAGGCGGTGTCAGAGGAAGGCCCTAAAAATTGTCAAAGACTCCAGCCACCCTAGTCATAGACTGTTCTCTCTGCTACCGCACGGCAATCAATTTCCCGGGGCGCCAAGTCTAAGTCCAAGAGGCTTCTAAACAGCTTCTACCCCCAAGCCATAAGACTCCTGAACATCTAATCAAATGGCTACCCAGACTATTTGCATTGCCCCCACCCCCTCCCCTCTTTTACACCACTGCTACTCTCTGTTGTTATCATCTATGCATAACTCTAACTACATGTATATATTACCTCAACTAACTGGTGCCCCCGCACATCAACTCTGTACCGGTACCCCCCTGTATATAGTCTCGCTATTGTTATTTTACTGCTGCTCTTTAATTACTTGTTACTTTTTTAAACTGAATTGTTGGTTAGGGGCTCGTAAGTAAGCATTTCACTGTACCTGTTGTATTCGTCGCATGTGACTAATAACATTTGGTTTATACTGATACTGTATGGAGTTGCTTGTCATTCTTGTCAGACTTCTCATGTTTATTAAAAGCTTGAGCACGACCCAACATTTTTGTAGAGGTGCTAACTAACGAATAGTGCACACTCCATATTACGCCAAACAATTTAATTGTTATGTCTGTGAG